>OY720349.1:13674889-14274889 GCA_963082975.1 Labia minor | reverse complement strand
TACAATCAAATAAATATTTCAATTTTCACTATTTCAAATGATCTGTTTATTACTTCTTATTATATATTAAGGTTAATCATTTTTTTATTTAAATTATAGGTATGCTTTACTCTTTATATGGCTGGATTGGTTATGTCAAGTTCTATAAATACTTATGATAGGCATGACTGTAGAGTGCAAAATAAAATAAACATCTGCTCCTCTTTTTTTTGTACTTAAAAAGGGAGTCTGTTTATCCATTAATACTAAGGAAGTTATATATATATATATATCCACCATCAAACACTTATAATTAGAACCTATTAAAATAACATTTGTATCTCATCGAATACCAATAGATAAAAATTAATTAATTATAGGGTATTCAAAAAATAAAAAAAAAATCTCATCACACAAGGCACAATAGAAAAATAAATAAATCATTAAATAGTCAATATTTTTTGTTTTTTAATATCTCGCCATAGTATTGCTATCACGAAAATTTTCGATGTCTAGATTTTGATGTTTTTATACGTTTTGAAGGTTCCTGAATCATTTTCACTAAGGTTGAGTAAAATGTCTGTCTCTGTGTGTGTGTATGAAGTCAAGATTACTTAAAAAAGGTTTGAGCTAGAATAATGAAATTTGGTATTATTTAAGATTCGTAGTTTTTCTATCAACTTTTGAATAGCTCATTCAGAAGAGGGTCATTACCTACCACGTTTTCATTTTTTTTCCTCTAAAGTGACCTAAAAATATGTATATGTTTTATATGTTTTATAGTTTTTCCCATGTTTAAAAATTACATAAAACTGCTATATATAGAATTTCAGCTTAATTGAATTTCTGTATGTACCGGAATTAATTTTTTATATTTTAAATTAAAAATGAAGGTAAATTTTTAAATTTCAATTTAATCTATGATAATTAATTTTTAAAAATGAATAACAATACTCTACTGTACATTTAAATTTTTTTTAAATTAATTAATTAATTAATCCAATTTATATAATTATACTTAATTTATAATTTATTTAATTAAATTAAATTTATAAATATATATAATATATGTTAATTAATCCAATTCAAATTGTGAGATAGTCAAGTGGAGACACTCCAGATTTTTTTTTATGTTAATTAAAATAAATAATCAATCTACATATTTTATTAAATTGTTTTTATCTAAAAATGTTTTAAAATAATATAATAATACGAAACAATATATTTATATAAACCATATTATTAAGAAATATTATTTATTTTTTATTTTATTAATAAAAGTTGAACATATGATAGAGATTTTGATACAAGCGTACACCAATCGATTAATTTAAAATTAATGTTTTAAAAATAGTCACATTATCTTCCATTCATTGTTGGAACCACACCTACAAGCAAAGAATTATTATGTCAAACTTTACCTTTACAATATAATTGTAAATATTCTGAAATTATTTCAAATGGAGGCGAAGTCGAAAAATTAAGAGAATTTTGGAAAACTTTTTTTCAAATATTCGATTAATATTGTTAATATTTTAATGATTTTTGAATATTTCATATCATTTGGCTCATTCTATATCAGTGTTTCTCAACCACTGTGCCGCGGCACTTTTGTGTGCCGCGAGCTTTTCGAAATGTGCCTCAAAATTTTACAAATGTAAATTTCAAATTAAAAAAAAATTCTTATTTATTATATATATATATATATATAAAAGGTCAAATGTTTTTGCGATCAGGCTCTTATACATTTTCGGGTTTTTTTTTTCAATTTTTTTCAATATGGTTCTAAAAACAAAAAGGTAAAATGTTTTTGCGATCAGTCTTTTAAACATTTTTTTTTTTTTAATTTTCCAATTAAGATCTACATCTGCCCTTTCTTTGGGCAAAAATAAATGTTTACAATATATTTACAATAATATTTACAATATAATGGGAAGGAGAAATAGGAGTATTAGGAAGTACTCGGCACGGCTATTTGCCCGATAGAGTAGGACGGGAGGACATCTCTCAATTTAGGGTTCAGTGAAAGAAAGAGGAGGGAATAGGATAGGAAAGAAGGAAAGAGTAAAAGAAAACCTGCTGAATATACAGATTAAAGGAAAATAGTTGGGAAAACGAAGGGAACTATAGCTGAAGTTCTGAGTAGGAATTATAAGAGGTCACTTGGTTTAAGTCTTTTAAGTCTTCGTCCGTTAGTCTCGTTGATGAGTAGTTGTCTGGCTTTGTCGTTTTGATGGTTTGTCAATTTCTGTCGATACTTTGTACAGGTGTTTTTAATTACTTCGTCTATTGTAGGGACTTTAAGGTCTCTATGTAGTATTCTAAGAGGTAGGTACCGAGACGCATTGGTCATTATGCGTAGGATGTTGTTTTGGGTCCGCTGTATTTTGTTGATGTTTTTAAACATTTTTGATTTTTCAATATAGCTCTAATTACTACCAAGTGTGCCCACCCCTGTTATATTATTTCAGAAATGTACCCGACTATTGAAAAAGTCAGGTAAATAACTTTTACACTTCTTTTCCTTTGTGTGTCGCCAAATTTTTAAACCGTTAAAGGTGTGCCGCGGTAAAAAAAGGTTGAGAATCACTATTCTATATTCTTATATCAGGTGTTGGTGATATCAATTAAAGGAAGTTGTCAGAAAAACGAATAAGTTTTGCATTAAATATATTTTTCATCTTGAGTTTCTTCCCCTTCTATCTCTTAAAAAACTGGCATAAAATGACACGCAGTTGAGTTTACATAGAAAACTTTTTTTTTTTTTGAGAGACTTATTTTATGAGTATGTTGTTATATATATCCTCCTATTAACTTTTATATTTCTTTCATATTTTAATCTTTTGGATAATCTATTCTAATTTTATTATTAAATTATAATATGATGTAAATTTTTAATTACTTTATATATAATTTTTATATTTTCTCATCATTCGTATGATGAAATAATGTATATTTTAGTAAAAAAACAATAAACATTTATTTCCCACATTAATTTTTCACTTTCACTCGACCTACTAACTCACACTTATTTTTTTTATCCTAAAACGCATAGCAGTAATGACATTTAATTGTAGTACATTATGCTGAATTGTTTCTGGAATTTGTCATGCTAAGAATTAAGTGATTATGAAATTAATAGATTATACCGTAACTAATAAACATATATGAAACATATAAATAATTTAGGTAAGCTATAATAAAATAAAATTTAAGTTTATATAGAGTGGCGTCGGGCCGGGGGTCACGTGCCCCCCTCCCCCCCAAACATTGCGCAAAAAATAAATTTAAAAGTGATTAGTTTTGTAACTGAGAACCCAAAAGTAAAAAAAAAACATCTTTAAATTATGTATAAGTATAGTATAAACGTTATGAATAAATAAATAATTTATTTTGTCAAAATTTTTTCCGGGGGGGGGACCTCCAGACTCCCCCTCCAACATAATATATCACGCTACGCCACTGCTTATATATATATATATATATATATATATAACTTAATAAGAATATTTATTTTTTATTTAACCATTTTAATTTATTAATTTATTAAAATTTCTGATTTTGGTATAACAATCGATATGAGCATAAAGTAATCTAAGTACTACGTCTATATTAAACTTCAACGTAAAATCCATCAAACGTTTAAATAATAAATACATATTTTTATTAAAGGTTTTATATAAGCTTAAATTTGATTTTAATTTTTATGTATGTAATTAATCGTTAATTTTTTAAAAGATTTTATGAAATTTAATCGAGACAAATATTGCAATCATTCCTAAACAAAATTTTGTATATGTAATAATTATTATTAATGTTTATATTATACTAGCCATTCCCGGTATCACAGTGGCGTACCTAGAACTTTTGCCGCCCGGGGCGATCTCAATTTTGCCGCCCTTTTTTTATTATAAGTCAATCAAATAGTGGTATCTATAAATTAATGCACGTAAATAAATTATTAAGTTATTTAACAATATTAATTAATACACAGAGTAAATTTTTTACACATATTTGTATGCACTTGTAAACATATTAATATAATATTTACTCTTCTAGCTTTCATACTAGAAAAATCGTGTATAATGCTCTCAAAATTTATATTTATATTTTTTCCGCCGGCCCTGCTTTTCAAAAGAAAAATCTATGATTTAAAAAAATATTGGTATATCACTTCAAAGTAATCATATAAACTTTTCAAAAGAAATGACATTTATAAACTGATATCAAAAAATTTTAGTTAGGAAAAATTACCGAACAAAATCGTAAAGATGCGTTTACGAATTCAACGAATTTTAATGAATACAATAAAATAAAATGATTATCCTGTTCTTGGAATTAGAATTCAAAATTTACACTAAAATGCATTTATATACACCGAGGAATAATATTCGAAATCATATAGTTGATCATAATTTATATAAATCAAATAGTAAACTTATAATAATCATAATAATCATTTATTATTCAAGAAAGAAAAAAAATAAATATGAAATGAATAAGTTACTTTTTACAACTATAACTAAATATAAAAAATGCCGCCCCAAGATAAGTGCCGCCCGGTGCGGACCGCACCCACCTCACCCCCCTAGGTACGCCACTGCGGTATCATATGCTTCCGGAGGCATAAAACTCTTCTTAGTGGGACAGTCGGCTTCTAATTGATTGATTAATAATATTAATTTATAGGAAATTCAGTTTCAATTACTTACAAACCAACACAATGTTTAAATATAAAATTAATAACTTGATTCAAATCGTCGTAATATTTTTTAAAATTTTTTTTCCAATATCTAATAATAAAAAATCAAATATAAAAAAAATGAAGTTAGTAACAAATTAATACTTTTGATAGGTTTCCTTTTATGTTTATTATGTTTAATAAATTCTCTTTTATGATAAAAAATAATATTAGTATCAAAAATTAAGATATTTCAATTTGTATTTCAAATTTTTTTTTTATTTTAAATTCCATAAAAATTTTAAATTGTTAAATTCTAAATTTGTAGCTAACTTCAAAATGTTTCAGACATTTCATACATACATACATACATACAACGGAAATTTATATATTGATTATACAAATCAATATAAAATTATTAATAATATGAGATTTAATATTTTAGAGAAAAAAATCATTAAATTTCATAAATAAAACCATTTTCCAAAACAAATAGGAATGCCGAATGTTTGAAACAAAACCTCTTTTTGTTTAAGAATAAGAAGAAATATATTAGATATATTTATATGATATAATATGATGGGTCTATTCTGATTAATAAAATTGATTGATTTCATTTTATAATTACTAAATATAACAAGTTTTCGTTTTTTAAAAAAAAATTCACTTTATTTTTTTTTTGTTTAAATTTAGATATTATTGATTAATTTTGATTTATAAAAAATGTTTAAATTAATAAATATAAATCATCCAATGGCTTAATTGTGATCATAATAAATGTCATTTAAACTTAAACATTTTCTTTTCGACATTATTTTAATAGGTTGACCTTGTGGCCAGGCGCAAAACCGACCGACGGTTTGAAGTAAATTAATTTCCAGCTACAGAAACAATTTCAAAAATTTAAATGTATCTATTAACGCAATAAAAAACAGATATGGATAGAACATAAATATTTTTAATTTTATTTTATTTATAATATATAAGTAGGTGCTGGCTGTGACGTCATGAAAGGGCTGGGTTTCGTCATATAATTTTAAATTAAGAAAAAACTAATGAAGATGATTTACCCGAGGATAAAACCAATACAAAGTGCATGATTTTTGTGGAGATATATAAAAAAATCTCCTCATGTGAAATTTAGTGTGAAAATAACCCTTCCCTTCCTATCGTCGGTCTGTAAAAATGAATAGATTCATTTTAAACTTGCTATTTATTGATAAAAGAAATATTATTATTATATATAATAAGAATCAATGGAAAGTTCTCCAAAGGGCAAGAATAAATTGAATAAAAAGCGAACTTGCTTTTGGTGGAATGTTATCTTCTGTTAATGTAAAAAAAAACTTTCTTTTCAATAACTTGAGAAGATAAAAAAATATTATTTTTAAATATATTTTGTTTTTTGTTTTTAATTTGTTTAAGAAAAACACGAAAAAACTACTTATTATTATTAAAATAAATTGTGCATTATATTGGTACCCAATATCATTAAAAGTAACCAATTACTTGCTAATGGCATATAAATTGAAAGAAAAACAAAAATGGTGTAATGAAAAATAGATATTTACCGAAATAATTGGATATTAATTATGTTACGGGTGTTAAATAATTCATTTGAATCTTAAATTATTCTCCGTTAATGTATTCACACTATAATCAATTTAAATCAAGTGGTTGTGTGAATTTTCTAAGAAAGCAAATGCAATTCAGCATTCTCCAACTCGACACCATTCAGAGTTGTTTGTTTTATATTTATATATTAAAAAATGCACACTCTCTCTCTCTCTGTATATATATATATATATATAATATATATAATTTCCTATGTATGTGATGTCTGTAACATTATGAAGTTAGTTACAAATTGTCGAAATTATTAATTTGTAACTAACTTCATTTTTTTAAAATTTTGTTTTGTAATTCTTCGAAAAACCATTTCTACCGACACATTGGCGCTGTAGGTGTAATCCAAACGAATTTTGCGTCGATTTATAACTATTGATGAGATTTAAATTAAATTAAATCAAATTTAATTAATTAATTAATTAATTTTTTAATTAATTAAATTAATTAGAACACCGTTAGGAGACATGTATCAGTGTTGATGGAGATTATGTTGAAAAATATAGCAAAAAAAAAAATTTAAAAACACGTTTTTCTTGGTCAGGTCGGAAACTTTTCACCCCACCCTCGTATATCTTATATATAAAATTCTCGTGTCTCAAAACTTTGAAATGATACTCCTCCGAAACGGCTGGACCGATTCTTATGAAATTTTTATGCATATTCAGTAGGTCTCAGGGCATGTCAGACTTCTTTTATTAAACAGCTAATTGCTAAGGTGTGTCCAGGGGGTGGAATTTAAATAAAAATAGTTTAGTTACAATGCTAGATCATAGAGGCACTGCTGGCGATAATTTGGCGGTAATTTAAATTCTGAGCAATGTGCAGATAAAAATCTTTTTATATATCTATTGATATTTACAATATCTCAATTGATCTTATTGGCCTTTTAAACTTTGAAAACATTCACATTACGGCTATAATTTAATACTATTATTTTTTAAGATTATATGAGTAAATCATTTTAATTAAGAAAATTTGATCTCATAATTGGATTTTCACGTAAGATTTTAATATATATTTTTTAATATTATTTTTATAGTAGTTTAGTGTTATGCTAATTTTATATTTTATTTTTATTTTGTTTACTTTGATTTTTTTTTTAAATAAATTAATAACATTTAAAGTAGCATAAAAAAATTAATCGAGGCAGGAAAATTGATGGGGTTTGAAATTAATAGTGATAAGACAAAATAATTAGTATCAGAGAAAATAATATTTGCAAAGAATTTAAATCCAGGTTGCAATCGGGAAATTATTATCAAAGGGGATCAAAATTATTAAATTATTAATTATATTATATGGGTGGGAGGCATGGTCTATAACCCTGGAAGATGAGAATAGATTCAGAGTATTTGAGAATAGGATTCTTCCCAGCATTTATGGACCAAAGAAAGATGAGGACGCCGGGGAATAGCGGAGACTGCATAACAAGGAATTGCATGACCTCTATGCATCTCTAGATATAGGTCATAAAATAGAGAAGGCTGGGATCGGCAGGGCACATGGCTAGAATGGGAGAGGAAAAATATATTGGTGGGGAGTTCGATTGGAAAACGTCCGTGTGGAAGACCAATTGGGAACAGGGTGGACAATGTAGGAAGGAACGTGAAGGAGATGGGACAGGGTAGGAGTTGGATGGTTATAGCTCAGAATAAGGACATTCGGGGGGGTACAGGGGGCGGAGCCCCCGTCTAGGTGTGGAGAGCGCCGAAGGCGCTCGGAGCAGCTAGTATATATATATATTTAGAAAAACATGAAATTTATTTATAGGGAAACCAATTGGGAAACGTATTGTGATAGACTAAGATTAAGATTAATTTTTTATATGATTATTTATTGAAACCTGTTTATAATTGTATAAATTAAGAAAAATCAATTGTTTTTCTCAAAAATCCCTAAAACATAAATTTCATAAAAACCTGTGAACATTTTTCAAGATCAAATAAACAACACCTATACATATACTCTTACATACAATTTTTGCTAATAAAATAAAATATAAGTGTGGATTAAATGTGAGTTATATTCAAACCACATTTACAAGTACCCTTTACAGCAAAGATCAAATGACTTTTAGGATTTCTCTTTTTTTTAATATTATTTTTAAAAAAGATTAATTCATATTAAAAAACAAAGTACATGACGAGATTTTAATTCCGTTTTATCTTGCATTAGCATTCCATTTGAATGTTTGTCTTCCAAGTGGTGTGTGAGTGTGTGTTTCTGTATAATCTTGTGCGATTTATTGCCTCAGATGAATTGTTCAAAGACACACTCAACTCCATTAACCGTGTCTCCAGGAAGCCATTTATGGGGAAAATTTGCTTTCAATAAATAAAATGGTATTCATTATGAATTCATTTCCAATTTATCGATAAAGATTACGATGTAGCACTAGGAATGAAAAAAATAATTATATTACTTTGTATAAATAGGTATATATATATAATTTCCGTTGTATGTGATGTCTGTAACATTATTAAGTTAGTTACAAATTTAGAATTTTACAATTTCTATTTTTTTAGAATTAATTAAATTAAAAAAAAATTGAAATACAAATTTAAATATTCTAATTCATAAATTTATATACAGTTTGATATTAATATTATTTTTTATTAATATCCCATAATAAATATAAAAAGTAACTTATCAAAATTATTAATTTGTTACTAACTTCATTTTTTATAAATTTTGTTTTGTTATTATTAAATATTGAAAAAAATAAAAAAAAAGTATTACGACGATTTTATTAAAGTTAATAATTTTATATTCTAAGACAGTGATTCTCAACCTGTGGGGCGCGTCCCCCATTCAGGACTTTTTTTAATATGGTTCTAAAAAAATGGGTAAGATGATTTTGTGGGCAAACTTTTGAACATTTTCGATTATTTTTCAATTTTTTTTGAACATTGGTCAGATTATTTTGCGATGCTCTGAAACATTTCCGATGGGGGGGGGGGGGCGTGAATACTAAAAGGTTGAGAAACACTGTTCTAAGAAGAGTTTTATGCGGCCGACAGCATATGATGCCGGAAAAAGCTGGAATATATATATTTAATTCTGAAATTATCTTTTTTAAGTTTAATTTGACCAATTTTATCTACTGACTGAAATAGCCAAATATAATAATAATCTAATAAAGAACGTCAGAGTAGAAAATAAAAAATAGACCTTTATAATAATATATTATTAAGAAATTAGAAGAGTAGGAGATAACATCACTAAAGAGAAAAACTAAAAAACATAAACTTTCAAAGAAAGATGAATTTGAAAAATCAGAAATATTTTGATTACCATATTATTGTTTCATAAATCAGACATAGAATTACCGAATAAGTATAATTATAAATAATAATGTAAAAAATAATAGGTATACACAATTTTGAATTGAAAATCAAGACAATTTTAAAAATAGGCAATATATATTTAAAAGCATTTAATATATTCCTATAAACGTTTATGATAGATTCGTTTAATTCAGGATATCTGTATATTTATTGAAACAAACGGGAAATCCTGTTCCTTTTAATTGGCCAATTCTATTTCTCTTGAAGTTTGAATATTCAATGATGTTGTCCCTGATTTCGTTCTGGCAATCCAGGATCAAGTTTACAATTATCTATTACTGTACTCTATAAAAAAAACAAATAAAAAAAAACGGTAATTATATTAAATGATCATCCATTTATGAATTTGGTTAAAACTTTACCACTAGGTTCCTTTTTTAAATCCAAATAAACTTTTCTTATGCAATTTTTGTGGGTCGCTTCTAGTTTACGAGATAAAAAGGATTAAAGTTTGCATTTAAATCCATTGACATTCTATTTAGCTACTGTTTTATTATTTGACCATCAGAGGGCTCCACTAATTTTCCGAATTTTTTTTAGTTCAGTTTAGATATAGAAAAATTAAAGAATTAATTAATTAAATAATTTCTCTATATCGAAACCGAACCGGAAAAAACCGAAAATTAGGAATAAGTGAATAATTAGTGAATTAGTCAATAAAACATTACTTAATGACTCATATTTCGAGGTTCATAATAACCTAATCTGGAAAAATTTAATAATTTTTATCTCGTAAATTAGAAGCGACCTGGAAAAATTGCATAAGAAAAGTTTCTTTGGAATTAAAAAAGGAATCCACTGGTAAAGTTTATCCAAATCCATAACATATTAATTAATCTGAATAAAATGGATTTAAATGCAAACTTTAATCCTTTTTATCTCGTAAACTAGAAACGACCAGCAAAAATTGCATAAGAAAAATTTATTTGGAATTAAAAAAGGAACCCAGTGGTAAAGTTTTATCCAAATCCATGACTGGATGACCATTCAATATCATTATCAAAAAAAAAAACAATAAATTCAAAACGCTGATTTGAATAATTTAATTACCTATACAAAGAATAAAATAAATAAATCAATTATACATTTAGATAATTCAGTAGACAGTACAATATATTCTTGAAATTTTAAATTACTTTATATTTTAAAATTTCTTTTGAGATTATCTATCACATCAAATAAAAAAAAATACATTTCTTATTCATTTATGCTAAAAAGGTGCTTATATTACTATTTCGATCTTCGGTTTGCCTTTCTACACATACCTTTTATATAAAAATCAAAGGCAAAACAGGATTCGTGACTATTTTTCAATGGTAAAAGCGATAAAAGATAATTAAATTCATGTGAAAAGTGATAACAGACATATTCTTAGTATAAAAGCAACTATCAAATAAATAAAGGATCATACTTCAATTCAGAAAGAAAAATCATTGTTTAATTAAATATTAAATTTCATATCAAATACAAAATGAGTTTTTGTTTATTGTTTAGGTTATAGAGGTGTGTATATATATATATATATATATATATATATATATATAAAATAAGAATCAAGTGAGATAAGATCATAACTCATTTGAATTTTCATTATTTAACAAATTCGTCTCGTGTAAAAAAAGAGATCGACACTATTAAATAATTATTATTGTTTTTTTTTATTTTATAATGAAAGTTCATATCACACAATACAATATAATTTCAAATTTCATTTATATTTTATCAATGTTATCAAATAATTCTATTTTTAGTATAGTAATCTAAAAATAGTAATAGATTAAATTTTAAAATTAACTTGATAATTCTTAAATATTATAAGGGCTAAGTAAATATAGTAAATTTTTGCAATTCAGATCATTAACTAAATTTTTAATTTTTTTAATTTAATCTATAAATTTAAATTATTTTAATTTTATTTTAAATTACTATATAATTTTTAACTTTAATTTAATTTAATTATTTATTTAATTTAATAATTAATAAAATTTAATTTTATTTAATTTAACTTAATAAAGTTTACAAAAGTCAGTGGAGCAGGATTATACCACGTGGTTACCCTCGTCTGAAAACTTTTCGAATTCATATTACATAATTTATTTTTTTGTGATCCAAATCCATTTTATAAAAAAATATTCTTATTTAAATTAAAATACATATATTACTTAAATTTAAATTTCATTAATATTTTCACAATGTTAACAAATAATTCGATTTGCAATATAGTATTCTAAAAATATTAAGAGATTAAATACAAAAGTAAATTTTTTAAATTCAGTTTTTAAACTTAATTTATAATTTAATTTAAAAATTTAAATTTTGAGCTAATTTAATTAAATTAATTATCAATTATCAATTATTAGTTAATAAAATTTAATAATAATTTAATTTAATTTAATAAAAAATAAAAAGGTCATAAGCATCAGATATAAACGAAAACTGAGTTGCGATTTCCCAGTTTCGCGTGGTTATTAAATCAAAATATTGATCATATACCACTTTCGTCATTTGCTTTCAGTTCAGATCAGGAATGACCCAACTGATGACAAATTCACATTTCCAAACGACAATTATATATTTTCCATTCAGGTAAATTTTAGTTCGTAAATCATCAATTATTATAAATGAAAAATAAAATTTTCTTTTGGGAATATTCATCTATTTTTGAATTCTTCTTATAGAAAATGTTCTTCTGAATTAAATGAAAGTTTCATATTAATTTGATTTTTGATATTATTTATTAATATTTTATAAAATAATGAAATTTTATAAATTTCTAAAATTGTATATCGCCATCTATAGGGGTTGCGAAAAAATAAGGAATTTTGAAAATTTTCTATTTTGAAATAAATCAAAGAATTGAAGGGTAACTTTTGTCCTGCTTTATACAATAGAAATTTTCTTTTAAATAATAAATTCTAAAAAAATAATATTTTATGATTAAAATAAATATATATTTTTTTTATTTATTTCTGAGTACAAGTAATCATTCATTTGTCGTTTTGTAAATGTATTTTCTTCTTTCATTTAAATTTTTCACTTTCTCGCCAGAGATAGTATTGCGATCACGAAAATTTTCGATGTCGAGATTTTGATGTTTTTATACGTTTTGAAGGTCCTTGAGTTATCTTCAATGAGATTGAGAAAAATGTCTCTCTCTCTCTGTGTGTGTGTGCGTGTGATGTGTGTGTGTGTGTGTGTGTGAATGTAGACAAGATTACGCAAAAACGGTTTGAGTTAGAATGATGAAATTTGGTACACGGTCATTATTCAAAATTCGTAGTTTTCTCTCAACTTTTGAGAAATGTAGCTCTTTTGGAAGAGGACCATTACCTACCACGTTTTGATTTTTTCCTCTAAACTTACTGTAAAAATAAAATTATATGTTTGATAGTTTTTCTCATGATTAATAATTGTATAAAACTGCTATATATAGAATTTAATTGAATCGCTGAAATCACCGGAATTAATTTTTTAACACGTTGACTGGCAATCACGCGCCAGTATGAAACACACGCTGGTTTAATAAACATTATTTATTAATTTTAATTTATAATTTATTAAATTTAATTTAAATATAATATATGTGTTAATTAATCCAGTTCAAATTTTCGAGATAGTCGAGTGGAGACACTCCAGATTTTTTTTATTTGTTTTTTATATTAGCACTTTATTAAAATGAATCTGTAATGTATAGAAACTTTCCAATTAAAAATTATTTACAATGCAATTTACAATTTACAATATATTTAAGTAATTACTTATATTATTATGAAATTACTGGTAAAGTTGGAATATAATTTTATTTTTTCATTCAAATAGTTATTGAAAGAATCTTTATATCAGTGATTCTCAACCACTGCGCCGCGGCACTTTTGTGAGCCGCGAGATTTTCAAAAGTGTACCGCCAAATTATTACAAATGTAAAAACGCTCTTAAACATTTCCGACTTTTTTTTCTAAATTTTTTCAATATGATTCTAAAAAAAAGGTAAATCGTTTTTGGGACCACTTTTTTTCAATATGGTAAAATGTTTTTGCTATCAGACTCTTAAACATTTTCGACTTTTTTTCAATTTTTTCAATATGGTAAATAAGTAAATAACTTTTACACTTATCTTTTTCTTTGTGTGCCGCCAAATATTTAAAGTTAAAAAAAGAACCACTGCTTTATATTCTTAAAATTGTTCAATTGATTTACATTTTTATTTTGTTTTATTTTTATAAACATTGAAATTAGGATGATGATACCATTATTTGTCCTTTCTCACGACTTTCTTGTCCTTCCCGACGTCGACTACAATCTGGTGCATAGATGCATTTGATGGCTTCCAATCTCTTCAAACTTCTGAATAATCTAAACAAATGTCCCTTCGTTCTTCTAAACAATTTTTATGTAATGAGCCAAGCCAGTTGTGATGAATCTGTCAATTTTAATGACTCCTCCACCCTCACATGCCAATTATACTTGTCATTCCTTTTCAAAAAAGACAAATAAGCACTTTTTCTACTACAACCTTGAACTTATAATCTAAACAAGATTTATTTTATGTCTTATTCTATATTAAACCATTACATAAGGCAATTAATCACAATTTTATCAAAACAAGTAAATAAATTGATCTCATGATTCTTTGTTTATCAATTTATTTCATTGACGTTCTATATTTACTTCGATTTGCATAATATTTTTTAATATTTTTCACAGAAAATATTAAATTAAATAAATAAAAGAAAGGATTATTCTAATTTTTTCTTTTATCACTGCATCACAATTTCTCACTCACCTCATTTAATTGATACTAGAAATTTGTTTTTCTGCCTGGAAATATAATAATAATAATTAAATATTGAATAAAATGAATGGGTTTGTTTTCATGGTGAAACCTATAAATTTGCTACAAGGTTTCCTATTGATTCAATATCAAAAATGTTGAACAAATCATATTTTTTTTTAATTAAGCCTTAATTAAATAACCCATATTTATATAATATCTGAAAATTTATTTTAATATATAAAATTATTTTAAAAGAAAATATTTTTTTATTTGATGATAACGAATATAAATTATCTCTATCTTAATCTAATGTTTGAAAACATATTTATAATAATTTATATAATTTAAGTATATTCCTATTTCCTTATTTTTATCTAATTATTAAAGTGTAAGTTCTTGTATATATATCTTATATTATTATTCTAGAAAAACTGTATATATATATATATATTTGTATATTTTTGAGATATTAAATCGCTCTAAGGATTTTCGAAATTCACACCATATATAATATTTATAAAGAAAAATCGATCTGTATTGGTTTCAGCCTCGAGAAAAATCAACTTTATTAGTATTTTCTTTATTAAAAATAGTAAATTTAAATGACATCACTATGTCATCCATATTGAAATTTTTATTTAATTTCGAAATAAAATTAAAAATATTTATTTTAATTAATATTTTAGAATCAAATTCGATATATATTTATCATTCCCCCACCCAAAAAAATAAACATATTCATGAAGTTAGCAACATAATAACACACATGAACTTTCAATTCAAATAAGTTGTTGAATAATTTTGATCTAATAATATTAAATAATTTATATTATATTAATTAAAATTTTTTTTTTTTAAATTATAAATAATATAAATGATATTTGATTTTTATAAATAAGAAGAAAAAAATATAAACTCCTTTCTTAATTAAAATATAGACAAATACACGTGTCACATATTTTTGATGGGTCACTTTTAAAAAACCCATTTAACAATTATAATAAATAATTAAATAATTGTAAAATTTTTAAAGTTTATAATAATAAATTGTATAAATTTGTTAAAGGGTCGAACAATAGCTCGGTGTTCCAGGTACTCCATATATTATATCTCTGATATATTATATATTTTATCGAATGAAAGAAAGGAAGTTTTGAATAATAAAATATTTCGTTCATATTTAAATTTTTAATATTTTAAAATAATAATAAAATAAGATCAGTCCAATTTTTACTTTTGTTCATATTATTTAATTTAAAATTCTTACAAGGATACTAATGACCTACAAATTTAGTAGGCGGATCCTTTTTCAAAAAATAACATTAAATAGTATAAATATTTATTAAATTTATTTATTTTTTCTTTTAGTAATTTTAATTGTAGATTTTAGATAAAACAGAAAAAAACAATGAATTAAATTAATTAGAATAAAAGGTAAATGGAATCATATAATCTTATATATACATAATTAATGAATGTTATCCTATTTAAAAGATTATTATCGTATATTAGATGAAAAGGTATTAGATTTAATTTGAAGTTTTTTTTTATGTTTTTTAGCAATTAGAATGTAAAATGTTAAGAATATTTTATTCCATTAATCCAGACTATTAAAGAAGAACACGGAATAGAATAGTAATAGAAGGTACATCTTCTAATCCCAAGATTTTGTTTTTTTTTATTCTTTAATCATCTTATCTTGAATATAATTCAATTTTATTAATATTTTTTTCTTTTTGTTTTATTATTTTTTAAGAAAAAAAAAAATTAAAAATGTTTATTACATTTTATATAATACAGTGGATACTCGGAAGTTGTCGTATTTACAAGTCGTCACTTTCAGTACTCGACAAAAATTTCGTCGAAAATTCATATCCAATTCTGACTTTTGAAATACATGTACACTCTATTGTACTTTACTTTTTTACATTTTCCTAAATCTTTTTTAATAAACTAAATCAACTTTACTTTAAGTTTATTTTGCAATAAAATTGTTGGTCGTATTTCTAATCATGTGGTGCCAACACATCAAGCTTCTTTTTGTAGCCAGCCTTTTTTAAATGGTTCAAAACCGTTTGATGATGAATGTTTAGTTCCTACTTATGTGACGGTCCTTGTCAATCTTTTCCAAAATTTCATCGACTTTTTCAACGATAGGTCGACCAGAACGAGGTGCATTTTTCACATCGAAATTTCCAGAACGAAAGCGAGCGAACCATTGTTGTGCTCCACGAACTGATATAGCATCGTCTCTGTGAACTTCACAAATTTCATTGGCGGCTTGCGTGGCATTCTTCCCTTTTTTATACAAAAATTTCAAAATATAGCGAATTTCTTCATTATTTTCACTCATTTTTGAAAAGCTGTAACTTTTGTTCAGCTTCACCAAATTTAATTTTCTTTAAGGTTCATTTAGAAGCTTGAAATTTCACCTTTCCAACACTATATGGCAGTGATTCTCAACCTGGGCGATCGACATCTTAAAGGGGGCGATTATTTGACTAAACGATTTTGGGGGGCGATAAGTTATTTTTGGGGGGCGAAATCATTTTCAACTCTAAAAAAGGTAAGATGATTTTGCGAACAGGCTTTTTAAATATTTCCTCTTTTTTCAATGTTTTTTCAATATGGTTCTAAAAAAAAGGTCAGATGATTTTGCAATCAGGTTCTGAGACTCGATTTTTCAATATGGCTCTAAGTATCACTTAGTGTATCTACCTTATATTAGGGATTATCATGCAATTTTTATCTGTAAAAATTTATAGGGGGCGAATTAAGAAGCGGGTCTTACAAAGGGGGCGAATTGAGAAGCGGGTCTTACAAAGGGGGCTTTTGGTCCAAAAAGGTTGAGAAACACTGCTATATGGTATGACACAATGTGATTGGTAGCACTGGAGATATACGATTTCAACGACATCTATGGACAAAATACGAAAATACTTTTTCGACCACCCTATAATATGGGAGCCGTATACCGAAAAAGTTTGGGAACCTCTGATCTATAATGTTTGTAGATTCTAAATAATCAATAAATGATAATTATTTCTCTATTTATAAAATTTTGGAAAAATGTACAAAAATAACTTAGAGTACTGTGGGACAGAAAGAAAACGGTAGTTGCGGTATTACTATCCGAGAAAGTACGGGTTTTCCTGAAACGAATTAACGACAACATACATAGGATATATAGAATCTAAGAACATACACGGTATACACAAATAAGACTAATTGTAAGATAAATGTGAAATAAATCATAATAAGTATTGTCATAACTTTATTAAATCAAAATAATCAAAGAGAAATAAAATTTTGTTTATTTTCTTCTGATTTTCACATTGATTTTATTCTCTATTTATTTATTATTATTTATTGAAGAGTAAAAATAAAAAAAACATTGAATAAAAATGAGCTATACTAAAAGTATATGAAGCAGCCTTGGGATATTTTTTCTTTTCTTTGATTTATTTTTTTATTTATTCTCTTTTCTGACTTTCTGAATCGTTGTGTATCCACTTTGTATTCGAAAGGAATGAAAGTGATACTATAATATCCAGTTCAAATGTCTTTTTCTTGTCTTGTCTCTTCTGTTTGTTTTTCATTTATAATCTATTCGTGTCGAGTGGTTTTCTAATCAGAGGGTGTCTCTCTCTTTACAGACGGATGCCAGCACATCGTTTTTAAGGGCTGCTCGCGCAGGACAACTCGAGACGGTTCTCGAATTTCTGGACAACGGGATTGACATTAATACGGCCAATGCGGTAAGCACTCCAACAAACCACCCCAAAAGAGAAAGTGACAACGCCCCATACATCGAACTACACCCGCCTCCTTTCTTTCTCTCCTCCATCCAAATCTCAATCAATAATGATTGATTAATAAAAAAAAGTTTGATAATTATCCAGATTAATTATCATGTTATGGATTTGAATAACACTTTACCAGTGGATTCCTTTTTTTAATTCCAAAGAAACTTTTCTCATGCTATTTTTTCAGGTCGCTTCTAGTTTACGAGTTAAAAATCATTAAAGTTTGTCTGATTAGTTAGCTATGAACGTCGAAAGTGTAGCTATTAAGTAATGTTTTATTGACTAATTCACTAATTATTCACTTATTCATTAATAATCGATTTTTTCGGTTCGGTTTGGATATAGAAGAATTATTTATTTAGTTATTTTTTTAATTTTTCTATATCCAAATCAAAATTAGTGAAGCCCTCTACTGGCGAAATCAATAAAACATTATAAATATGATAGCTAAATTGAATTTATATGCAAATTTTAATAATTTTTACCTCGCAAACTAGAAGAGAGCGAGAAATATTGCATAAGGACAGTTTCTTTGGAATTAAAAAAGAAATTCACTGGCAAAGATTTATCCAAATCCTTGAAGCTTCCCGTTTTGTAACAATTACCATTTTCAAGATAAAAAAAATTTACTTTTATAATATTTATATTTAATAAAATGTATCCAATTGAAATATCTTACTATTACATTCGAGAAATCAAAAAAAAAAAAAATAAATAAATAAATTTTATCAATTTAAAGATTTTTCGAAATTTTCTATTATATATTTAAATATAATAATCATTCATGTAAAAATGTTTAATTAAAATTTTTAAAGAAGAATGTCTTGTTCTTGTAAAAAAGACAATATTAAATGACATCTTATTTATTTCTAAGATAACTTTTAAATGGATTTTTGTTAATATTAATATAATAACAGGATAAATGTACAAGGATGATTCAGGCATTGGAATTTCTCCGCCTCTACTTATTCTCTATTAACATCATTTAACATCATTTTTCCTTCCTTAAATATATTTAAGTTCGAGTGCACCTACTTATTCTATACTCAATCATATCAATTATATAAATAATCGTTTTTATATAAAAGATATAGAAATTTTGTTTTAATTTTAACGTTTCCTTTATAAGGACTTTAAAATAAGATCTTATTTCCAATTTTTCAATGAATTTCATGCTTCCTTGTGAAAAAGCAAAAACAAATTTTTTAGGCGTATTTACCTTTACTAATATTATCTATAGATCTATTTTTTAATTAGTTTCATTCAATAAAAAAAAAATTGATTTTATAAGAATTAATTTTTTGAAATTATTTGAAATTTTTAAAAGCTTTGAAGGATTGAGTTACGTTTGAATATAAAAATTATTGTATAAAGTATTTTTACCGACCGACGATAGTAAGGGAGGTATTGTATTCACACCAAATTTCACATGTGGAGATTTTTACACATCTTCACGAATCATGCATTTTGTTAACAGAAAAAAGTATTTTTGTCATGATGTCTGTCCGTCCGTCCGTCCGTCTGTCCGTTGTGTGTCCGTGAACAGCTCAAGGGATTTTGATAAAATGTGATATATTTACTTAATGCATCAGTAGCATGAATTCATCAACTTTTGGTGTATATCCGGAAACCGGAAGTGGTAGTTTCCAAAGTATTAATTTTATATTCATTGTCGGAAAATATTTCACTTAATATATAACAGTATAATTAAACTAAAAATAAAAACCAAGATAATATAATTTACTCATTTTAATTCAAGTTCTAAAAATATTGTTTAATTCTTTATATATATTTATAAATAATGTTGTTTGGGAATTAATTTATTTCAAATCGTGTGTCGGTCGGTCCTGTGCCTGGCCACAGGTCAACTTATTTTTTGTATTCTTTATTTAAACTTAATGATAACATGAAAATCATCTAATGATTTATTCAATTTTTATCCTAATTCTAATTATTTTTAAAACATGTATTTTTAGAATATATATATAGAATTTCTATTTATCTTTTTGAAAGAGTTATAAATATAATATAAATATATATATATATATATCTACATAATAATAAATAAATATAAATATATATATATATATATATATATATATATATATATGGTATGTGATATAAACTCTCCTTCATTTATATACATTTATATTTATGAACATTACTACATTAAAATATATTTCTTAATACATTTTTAGTCAAATTCTAATTTCTATTTTTTTTCTTTTTTCTTTTAGAATGGCTTGAATGCTCTGCATTTAGCAGCAAAAGATGGACATACTGAAATTGTGACTGAACTTTTAAAAAGAGGCGCCTTAGTGGATTCAGCTACTAAAAAAGGAAATACATCACTACACATTGCCTCTCTTGGTAAGCTATTTTTATTAGGATACCGGACAAACATCCGCACTCTTCAATTATACCTTCGAAGCCTTCTTTCCTGTTAATTCTTGCCGTTTCCTTCTTTATTTTCCACCAAAATACAAAATCAATCAAAACCATATTTAAAATTGGATTTCTAAATTAAGAAAAAAAAAGAAAATGATAAAACATCTATAAAAATTATAAATAATTAAAGGGCATTATATTATAGATATAAAACCTGGAACACCAAGCTATCGTTCGACCCTTTAACAAATTTATACAATTATTATTATAAACTTTAAAAATTTTACAATTTTTTAATTATTTATTACAATTGTTAAATGTGATTTCTAAAAATGGCCTATCAAAAATTTGTTTCCTAAAATGGTACAAATTAATTAAAATTTATGATTTAAATTTCAAGATGAAAAATATATTCAAATATACTTGATAAAATAATTGATCCTATATTATATATATATATATATATATATATATGTTGATAATTGACACCTGTATTTGTCTATATTTTAATTAAAAAAAGAGGATTTGGAAAGGAGGTTATATTTGTATCTTTTTATTTATAATAATCAAATATCATTTATTTTATTTATAATTTAATTTAAAAAAAAATTTAATTAATATAATATAATTTATTTAATATTATTAAATCAAATTTATTAAACAATTTATTTGAAATTCCTTCTTTTCTAATTGTTCATGTGTGTTATTATGTTGCTAACTTCAGGGATATTTTTTTTTTTTTTTTTTTGGTGAGGGATTAATAAATATATTTCGTAGTTTGATTCTAAAATATTTTTAATTTTATTTCTAAATTAAATAAAAAATTTTAAAATATTTTAAATATAAAAAAATATTAATACAACATCAATTAAAAAGGCGAGAGGTACATTTTAATATGGATGACTTAGTTGATGACGTCAATTAAATTTACTGTTTTAAATGAAGAAAATACTAATAAAGTTGATTTTTCTCGAGACTGAAACGAATTGAGATCGATTTTTCTTTATATATATTTTCTATGGTGTGATTTTAAAAAAAATCCTTAGAGCGGCTTAATATCTCAATATACGAGGTGTGTCTAAAAAGTTCGATGAATGGTATGATAAAAACATTAAAAAGAGAAGGTTAATTGTAAATACCTTTATTAACCTTCAAAATACTCTCTACTAGCCACAACACACTACTGACAACGTTCGTATAACGCTTGAAAACTGTTAGAGAAGTCTTGATGTTGAATCGTTCTCAGAATAGCCGTCACAACGTTGAGGCAGGCAATCCACAAGCAGGACACCAGAAAACACTGAACGTGTACGAGAGATGCTAACAAAAGAATGGCGATTGACTCTGCGACTAATATCCGAAGAATTGGGTATTAGCAAAGACACAATAAGTAGTTTTTTCTGGTGTGCTGTGCTTGTAGATTGCCGGCCTGAACGTTGTGACGGCTATTCGGAGAACGATTCCACATCAAGACTTCTCCAACAGTTTTCTAGCGTTATACGAACGTTGTCAGAAGTGGGTTGTGGCAAGTGGAGAGTATTTTGAAGATTAATAAAGGTATTTACAATTAACATTCTCTTAATGTTTTTATCATACCATTCACCGGACTTTTTAGACACACCTCGTATATATATATATATTTGCTAGTATGATAAGATAAGATATATATAGATATATATATATTTTATTTTAATTTTAATTGACTATTGGAATCTAAGATCATTTTTCATTCTAATTGAAATCGCTTTTTCTCATTATTATTTAATTATTACAAATATTTTATTCAATTTCTTTTTAATATTGCATTTTGGGGAGAGATATATCCATTATTATCAATTTCAACTTGTTAGGTTTTAGTAAATTATTACAAGGGCTTGTATACCACGAGACAAATTATGTATTTGTGTAGGAGGCAAAAAAATGAAGGAAAATGAAAGTCAGAGTGTAGCGGGAGGAGGAGAAGCTGGGGTGGGGGGGGGAGGTATATGAATCAAGTGCATGTATGCTGATGAAGGTCAGCTTGACGATCACATGTGGGTGTTGATGGTGGTTAATATAAGCACCCATGAGTGCAGTGTAGTTGGCCTTTTGCCCTTTGCTTTGCATTTCATAGCATCTTTTACTGATCAAAGAATTGACAGTTCAATTGACCAGCAAGGACATGCAGTAACATTCGCTATTATCAAATGAGATGATAATGAGGAAACAATTGAATACTTTTTTTACCAAACTGGAGCATGCCAATTATATAACCATTCGCGGCGGCCTTTTAGAGAATCGCATCTTTTTGACCTTTATTTTTTATTTTTCTCATTGAAATTAAATTTTAATTTCTTTTCCATTTCCTTGGAGAAATAAGAGAGAAAGAGAGAGAGAAGAAAAAAATGTAAACAATAAGAAAAAAAAAAGTAAAATCAATTTTAATTTTAATTATAAAGTTCATTTTTATTTTAATTAAAACTTTTATTAATTTTTCAAATTTTGTTAATATTTATATGTTAAGTAAATATATATAAATATATATAAATTGATTGAAATATACGGTTCAGAAGATTACTTTCCTTAGAGTAAAAATTATTGTAGATTTACAAAGGTTCATAAATGTAATATACTAGTCGTTCCCGGCATCATATGCTGCCGGCAGTATAAAACACTTCTTAGAGGGCCAGGCGGCTTCTATCCGCACGAGATTGATTAATAATAATAATTCATAAGAAATTTTGTATCAAATACTTACAAACGAACACAATGTTTAAATATAAAATTAATAACTTGATTCAAATCGTTGCAATATTTTTTTTTAATATTAATTTAATAATAAAATAAAATTTTAAGAAAATGAAGTTAGCAACAAATTAATAATTTTGATAGATTTCTTTTTATGTTTATTATGTATAATAAATTCTTTTTATGATAAAGAATAATATTAAATTAGAATATTTCAATTGTCTTTCAAATTTATTTTTTATTTTAAATTCTATAAAAATTGTAAATTGTAAAATTTTAAATTTGTAACTAACTTCATTACAGACATTTCATATATACCACAGACCATAAACATACCATACGAAATTATATAATATATATTGATTTTATGTAAACAATTAGAGATTTTTATTTTAATTCTTAAAAAATATAGAATAATATTATCTAAAATTATAAAATTAAAATATCTTTAATATAAGAAGAATAAAGTGAGAAGAGACCTTTTGCAAATTTCCCTGTGAACTTTTAATTTCCCCTAACCAATTGGTTTCTTGAAGGGCTTTCCCATTTTGGCTTCATTCCAAAATTCCGAAATGAATGCCATCCCATTCCAATCATTTTCTTAGATAAATTCACTAAAACGAAAATTAAAAATTTTATCGCATATATATATAATTTTATTTGAATGAAAAGAAATGTGTGCTCATAAAATAATGTTGAAATTAATAATAAAAAAAATCTATAAACTTATTAAAAAGAATTATACCAATTTATAGTTGTTTATTAAATAAATTATAATAATAACAAAATTATTTTAATAGAATTTATATATAAAAAAAAAAAAATTAAAGAGACATATATACGCGTATATATTCTTGTATACAGAATTTTTTAATTAAAAATTTCCACAAAATGAATTAAAAAAAACATTTTTTATTATATACCTTAATATTGCTTTTTAATTATGGATTATAATTTTAATGAACAAGTAATGAATTTATAAAGTTCAATAAATTGCCTAAATTTTTCTCATAAATAAAAAAATATATGAGAAGTTTAATCATTAAAAATGCTTATAATTATGAAAAATTGTTCAAACGGATATATAACTATTACTTTTAGTATTTAATTATAGGTATATGCAAGAGAGTAAAGTAAAGTTAATTCAGTATTTTTTATTTTTATTAATAATATTATATACCTATTAATGGCACTACAGGGTAAGAGGTTAGCGTAGTTGGCTCACATTCTCGTGGTCCCGGGTTCCAGGCCTGGCAATGGAATTTCTCTAGCTGGGGTCTCCGGGATCAACATTGGGAAAGGTAATTGATAGCGCCTCTGATCAAGAAAATCAAGGTAAAGGTTGTTAGGACCTGTTCTACTGATCATATGACACCTAATTGATATAACCGACTTGATAGACGTTGTCCTTCCGTAGGACGTATAAAAGTCATTATATACCTATTATACTTATGACTTTTTAGTTAATTGAAAAAAAAACGCTTACTACTCAACTCGAAAACTTTTGATATCAACTTTCCCAGTCGTAATACCACCGCCTGCAATAGAATAAATTGCCACCCTTATGTTCGTAAAATTTATTATATTCATAACCAAAATGCCCGCCTTTAAATTTGCCGCCCGGATAAATACACGGTTTGCCGCCCTCCAGAGCGGATTCCGGTAACATATGACTATTCAATTCCTAATTTTATATACGAGGTAGGGTCAAAAAGTTCGCGGAATGGTCGCTTATAGTCAAGTATTTCTTAGCTGAAAGGGAAATTTTTGTTTGTGAGGTTGGCATAACTGGTAGTGAATGTGCTTTTGAGGTTAGCAGGCAGTTGTAGTTGGTTCCGTGCATTTGGTGTTTAATATTGTAGATCGTAGTTTCTTTCTTTCGTCGGATTGTGCAATGTCGTCATTAGAGCAGCGTGGCAATATTAAATTCTGTGTGTTGCTGGAGAAATCACCCTCGGAGACTCTTGAGATGCTAAAAAAAGCATACGGAAATTCTGCGATGAAGAAAACAGCAGTTTACGAGTGGCATAAGCGTTTTCGCGACGGTCGCACAACAATTGATGATGACGTTCGGACTGGGCGGCCTTCCACTTCCACTACAGAAGTCAATGTTGAGTGCGTTCGACAAATTGTGCGTGCGGACAGACGAACAACCATCAATAATATTGCCTCTGAAGTTGGTAGAGGTGATTGAAAATGCGACGGAGCGGCTCAAGGAACTTTCAAAAAACGGCTTTCAAGAGTGTTTCTAACAATTATATGAACGGTGGAATAAATGTGTAGATGCAGGAGAGTATTTTGAAGGGAAATAATGTAAGAATGTTATAAATATTTTTAATAAATTTTTAATAACCAATTCCGCGAACTTTTTGACCCTACCTCTTAAATACCTCTAATATATCTTAATATTTATATATTATTTTTTAGCCTCTCTCTGAAAATATGCTTCTTAAAAATATAAATATATATTATTAAAATTATAAGTATCATTATTAATAAATTAACTTGAAATATATATGCAATATTTAATAAAATTATTATTAAATTAAATGAACTAAAGATGAAATAGATAATTAGTATAAAATCAGATGTGAGAGAATTAGGAGAGAATAGGAATTGGATGGAATTGTATCATAATAAGACTTAAGTATTTATTAATCAATTATTGTTAAGTAAACAAAATAATAAACAAACATTCTTAACATTTATATTATTTTCTTGACTAAGATATCATGTTTTTTTTGTTCATTATTTTAAGTAAGTAGTTTATTTATGACGTCAATTTTCAATTACATATCTAATTGAGACAAACAAAGTAAATAATTAATAAATAAATTTTATTTATTTTAAATGAAATTACTTGAAGCAATTAAAGTTGTTTTTATTTTTAATATGTTTTTAAACATTATATGTTTAATTCAAATAATAACTAATATAATGTATATATTTGGAATTTGGAATATTTAGTCCTGGTTCAGTAGAACGATGATTCGAAGCTCTTAAAACATCTATCTATCTATCTATATGTCATATATAGTATATTTTGAATATTACTGCCTGTACATATAATTTAAATTTTTTATATATCTTTACTAAATGCGATTTAATTTTTCTTTATATATTATTTTAAATGATTATTAATTAAATAAATAAATAGAAGAGGGGTATTTTAGAATGTAATATACATATATATATTAGGAATATACAATATGTATTCATATTTAATGATATAGTTTTTTATAAATTGCCTAGCTACAAATTTTTCTAGTATAATAAGATTAAATAGATGAGTAGATTTTTATAATTATCAATATATTAGTAAAAATAAATTTTATTAATTTTATTAATTTATTATATATTTTTTTATAAATTATATATTTTTTTAAATATTACATAATATATTTGAACTTGGGTTAAAATATTCTGGATAGTTTAGTTGGTTGCATAAGTTCCAGGCGTTTTTACTTAAGTAAGAATTTCACAATTTTTGTGGAAATTTATTTTTAAAAAGAATTTATATTAGTATATTTTATGTGTTTTTATTATATCTTAATATACTAGTAAAATTTGTAATTAGGTATTTTTTATTATTTTCTATTTTCTTAATTAAAGTAATTGAAAAACGATAATATTAAAATAAATATTAAAATCAAGATATTACATGATTGAAGAAGTTTTCGAAAATCATTATATACCATATATATATGTATAAATAAGTTATTCATTTATTTATAAATGTTGTCCTGATAAAATAATTCATTTCTGTTTTTTGTTTTAGCTGGCCAAGAAGAGGTGGTAAAACTTTTAGTGAAACAAGGGGCAGCTGTCAACGTACAATCGCAAAATGGATTCACTCCTTTGTATATGGCAGCACAAGAAAACCACGACGGGGTCGTTCGTTTTCTGCTTAGCAAAGGAGCCAATCAGAATCTCGCTACCGAAGTAAGTTCTTTTCTCAAAATTCAAGTGAGATCTTTTTATGAAATACGAATAAATGATCAATTTATTAATTGGAAGGTTTAAATCATTGTTGCAATCTAAAATTTAACAAAAATTTGTTGATATTTACTTTAAAATAGATTTCTTCAATTATCTCAATTTTGTAATTTTTTTGACTTGATGAGGTTTAATCTTTAAAATAATCACTCGTCTTTAAATTTTGTAGTTTATAACTTTCCGATTTTGATCGACGATTGGGTTTAAATTAAATTTATTATTATTTGATATATAAACTATTGAGTAAAATTAAATAACATTCAAATTTAGAAGAAATAAATAAGACTATTTAACTAATATCATATGTTTAACCTATCATTTTAAATTTTAGAAATTTTTAATTTTAATCAAATTTTATTTTTACCGACCGACGAAGGGAAGGTATTGTTTTCACATCAAATGTGAGATTTTACATATCTCCACGAATCATGCATTTTATTTACAGAAAAAAGTATTTTTAGCTTGATGTCTGTCCATCTGTCCATTGTGTGTCCATTTAGATGTGTACACCTTGAACGGTTCAACGTATTTTGATAAAATTTAGTATATTTATTTAATGCATCAGTAGCATGAATTGATTAACTTTTGGTGTATATCCAGAAGCCGGAAGTGGTAGTTTACAAAGTATTAATTTTATATTCATTGTCGGAAATTTTTTAATAAAATAAAAAATACATATAAATATATATATATAATGTTGATTTTAATTATTTCTAAAACGTCGGTCGTTTTTGTGCCTGGCCACAGCTCATTTTTTCATTGATAATTATAAATAAGTTGACCTGTGGCCAGGTCCGAACCGACCGACGGTTTGAAATAAATTAATTTCCAGCTACAGAAACAATTTCAAATAATTTTAATATATCTATTAATGTAATAAAAAACAGATATGGATATAACATAAATATTTTTAATTTTATTTTATTTATAATATATAGCTGAAGTAGCCGGCGTTGCCGGCGTTACCCGAGGCTGTGACGTCATGAAGGGCTGGGTGACGTCATATAATTTTAAATTAAGAAAAACATAATGAAGATGATTTTTCCCGAGGATAAAACCAATACATTCGTGGTGATATGTAAAAAAATCTCCTTATGTGAAATTTGGTGCGAAAATAACCCTTCCCTTCTTATCGTCGATCGCTAATACTACCACTTCCGGTTTCCGGATTTGCACCAAAAGTTGATCAATTCATCCCACTGATGCATTAAGTAAATATACCAAATTTCATCAAAATCCGTTAAGCCGTTCAGGCTGTACACATCTATACGGACGGACAGACGGACGGACAGACATCATGCTAAAAATACTTTTTTCTGTTAAGAAAATGCATGATTCGTGGAGATATGTAAAAATCTCCACATGTGAAATTTGGTGTGAAAACAATACCTCCCTTACTATCGTCGGTCGGTAAAAATTGATATTATTTATTATGATTAGTAAGTCAAAACGTCTATAATCTATATATAATACTAACTGATTAGCAACCATTTGTTTATTCACTTTATTATCCGATACCAAATATGAAAATAGGGTTTGTTTTATTTATTCAATAAAACAGTTGATAATTTTATTTGTTATACTCGTTATGAGAGTGATCCGCATATTCAGCATATTAATATCTTTTATGTGAAATATGAATATTTCCTATTTTTTTAAATGTAAAATTTAAGTAAAGAAAAATTACTGTTGTGTGAAAAATATAAAAACAATTTTATAAAAATTGTGTACAGGTGCATAACAGGGCAGCTTAGAGATAATTTTGACAAGAATCACATTCGTAATTAAATTTCCAAATGGACATACTTTAATAGTAAATGTATAGTTACAGAAAAAAGTTAAACGCCAGAGTGGCGGTGCTGCCGGGCAATCAACCTAGTTAAAATGCGCATTGTCAATTGCCCGACAACAGCGCCACCCTGACGTTTACTTTTTTTCTGTGGTCAATGTACTTATCTATAATCCTATCACTTATAAAAACATTATTGGTGCATAACAGGGCAGCTTAGAGATAATTTTGACAAGAATCACATTCATAATTATATTCCCAAATAATCATTCTCTAATTTCTCATTTTAGAAATATTATTATTACAATAAATATTTTTGTATTCTCAATAATAAAAAAAAAAATTATTAATAAAATATTTTCAAATGATTACCAAATAAGTTGATGATTATCAAAGTATAATAATTGAATATAATATATATATATAACTTTATTATATTTCTCAATCTAATAATTTTTTATCTTTATTATAAATCATTCAATAGATTTTTAATTAATAAGAGAAATGAGAATAATTAATTACATCATTAAAATTATTTACTTAAATACGAAACCAAAAAAAAAAAAGAAAAAATAATAACAAAAGAGTCTAATGATGTTTGTTAATTAAAACATGCATGAGATACGGGTTTCATGTTCAAATTTAATAAATTCATTCAAAGTCGGTTAAGAAAATCATTATTTTTTTTTCATTACCCGGAAATTCCTATTGAATGTCACACAGTCAGATAATATTTCCTCATCATCAAAATGAACCCAATAAAATTCTTTCAGATTGTGTGTTTCATGTATTCTACTTCCTAAATTTTATTGTTCTTCATTAAAATAAATTCAATTGCGTTGAATGTCAGAAGGTCATCTCAAATAATTATCTTTTGAGTTGTTTTTTTCTAAATGATACGAAAGATAAATGGACAACTGAGAAATATTTTAAAATTTTTTAAAATTTTTATTTTTATTTTTAAATTATTATATATTGTAATATTCGATAAAAAGTAATATAAAAACCTAATATGAAAGAATTAATCAAATATTTAAATATAGTTATCGAGACCAATGGACATACTTTAATAGTAAATGTATAGTGACAGAAAAAAAAAGTAAACGCCAAAGTGGCGCTGCTTCCGGGCAATTAACCTAGTCAAAATGTGCATTGTCATTGCCCGACAACAGCGCCACCCTGACGTTTACTTTTTTTTGTCAATGTACTTACCTATAATCCTATCAGTAGTTCAATTTGAAGCATACACTTGTAGTTGACATTTTATAATTAAGTCTCTGGAATTTAATCGTTGTAAGAATCTGAATCCTCATGAAAGTATTTATTATATTCTGAAATTTGATATTGATATTCGATAGATATTATTAAATTATTAGACCTATGCTATAAAATAAATGTAAATATATTTATTATTTAAAAAAAAACAATTTTTATGTAATATACGAGGTCTGTTCAAAAGAAAAAATGATAGGATATAATGCACTTATGCCAGCGCTTCTTCAAACGTCGAAGCACTTGTGAAATGCTCTTTGGCCTCGATCCCCAATCATGTGTTAATGCAATACATCATCCAGTCAATGGAGAGAGCTGCAAATTTATTATACTTTCACTTGAAGAAAAGCTTCCTTGACAATTGGAGTAATTTCCACCTGTTCTAATCACACCATTCAACTTTAGAATCTTGCAACTATTAAAATAAAGTTAAACAAAGCTCATTCAAACTTTGATTATTTTTTATTTGTTATTGAAAAATTTTATATAAAAAAAAAAATTCCGCAAACTATTTTCGCGAAAGACGATAGAAATGTTTAAAAGTTTATTTAAGTTTAAAATGAATATATTAAATATTATTGTTATTTAATTATTTATTTTTAATGATTTTAATACTTTTTATAGTCGCTAATACATTTGACATATTTGTATTTTTGAAATATTAAACCGTTTGAAGGATTTTTTTGAAATCCACATCATAAATGGCTGATAATGTCAACATATTTATAATATTTATAAAGAAAAATCGATCTATATTGGTTTCAGACTCGGGAATGATCATCTTTTTAGTTTTTTCTTAATTAAAAAAAACGTCAGACAGTGTATCCTTAAATACATATTATAAATAAAATTAAATTAAAAATATTTATGTTAAATCCATATCTGTCTTTCAGTGCATTAATACGTACTTTTAAATTATTTGAAATTGTTTCAGAATGTTTATTAGTTTTTTCTTAATTTAAAATAGGAAATTTTAATGAAGTCAGTAATTACGTTAGACAGCGCTTCCTTATATACAAAATACTAAAAATATATAAAAAATCAAATTACGAAATATATATTATGTTATATCCACAGGTCATACTTTTCTTTCTTTCAGTACATTAATACGTACGTTTAAGGGCTGTATGTTTTATGACTATTTCTTTTTTTAAATTTATATTCTTTTAAATTATTTGAACTGCGGCTTGGTGAACCAGGTACTTATTTACAATATCATAACCCTTATTCGGTTACCTTTTTATACATTATTTATTGGTTTTAAATTTAAATCATTTACTATATTGTTTATTATGTTGTTTTAAATAGAATGCTACCCGAAAGCATTTTAGCTAATTGGTTTAATTTGTTCTTTAAAAAAAAGCAAAGGTTCATCTATAAAAAAAGTTATGTTTAAATATTCATTTTTTTATAGATATTTAATTGAATTGAATTTAAGTTAATTTAATAAAGTATTTTCTCTTATGAGTAAAAAGTAAATTCCACTTGGAGTTTTACTGGCCAATAGGCATATTGATTGAAAGATGCCCTCCCTCTTGGGTTTTGAACATTCTATTAATTAGGTTAAGAGGTTTTAAAATTAATTCCCATTCTGATAAAAGAACATGTACCCCTTCTCATCCGTCTAAATAAACTTTTTAAGAATAATATTGATTGTAGTGGGGGTTACGTTGGGTGCCAGCGATGGAGGGGAGGTGACGGCAGTCCAGCGATCCACACTTACAAGGAGAGGGACAGAGGAGTGAGGGGAGGGGCTTTCAGGCTTACCACCGCCTCGGGAAAGGGGAACTTGTAGGGAGAGGTTTCAGGTCTCCTTTACAATGGAAGGTGAGAGTGATGAAAGGGTTGAGCGCCAACGAGTTTTACAAAACTCGTAAAAGGAAAGATAGAGAAGGTGAATAAGTGAAAAAGAAGAAGGAGGGAAAAATTAGGTTTACTAGAATATCTAGGAGAAAGGGTAAGAAAAAGAAGTCTTCTATATACATATATTTTATATTTACAATATTATATACATAGAGGTTGATTGAGGTACAATCATAGAGATTAGCGTATTAATCTTAGATTAGATATAATTGCAGGGAGAAGGGAAATTATCAAGGTTTCACCCGAAGATAATTTCTAGGAAAAGGAAAAGGAGAAGAAAAAGAACTGTGGGAGAATAGAATGAAGAACTAGCAGATTTTCGTTCAAATCAAACTACCTCGGCAATAGGGAATAGTTTAATCCCTATTGTACAGGTGAAGGCGAAGTGTGAGAAATTTAGAGAGCGTTTGAAAATGGCGAGGAAGGCGGTCGGTTCGACACGTCTTTCCTCTTTCAAAGCTTCTAGACAACTGTTTTTCTTGACACCAGTATTTACACTTGCTCTCTGTTTTAATGCCTCTCATTGGCCAAATAATGGTGGTGTCATCCCTTATTTGAGCCAATGACTTGACTTGTCACATTTTCCGTTATATTGCTATCCAACGGATGTCGTGAATGGAAAGTTTCCATGCCACGGTGGCTTAAACAAAGGGAGGCCGTTACACTCCCCCTCTGGCCCAGGTGATACGCCCTCGTACCTGGCGCCAGGACTAGAAAAAAATTTTTCTTTATTCCGGGTTCGGTTTCTTGGGCCGACCCCTTTTACGAAGCGTTCTAACGGGTTCCGTATCGTTGCTCTCACAGGGAGTCAGTGTTGAGACGTGGTATTTACCTAACGGTCTCTCTTGATTTCCGATCGTTGCGATCGTATAGGATACTGGTGAGTTCCTTTTTTGGATGACATAGGGTCCATCCCTCTTGGGTGCAAATTTTGAGGTAATACCCTTTTTAGCATTACTTAGTTGGTGTGTGCTTACCCACACCTTGTCACCGACATTATATACAGGTGACTCCTTCCTGCCCTTGTCGTAATATTTTTTGTTTTTATTCTGTCTACCCTCGATTCGGTCCTTGATATATTTAATGTTATTCGCGAATCTTTTCAGATATGGAGTTATCTCCGGAACGAAACTGTCGTTCGTTATTGATTCGCGAATATCATTTTTTATATCCGAAGGGGTTCTAAGCTCCCGTCCAAATTGAAGATAGGAGGCGGTATGTCCGGTGGACTCATTTTTTGTCGTATTCATGGCGAATCTGATTATGGGCAGTTTCTCGTCCCATAAGTTATGCCTATCCTTTACCAAAATGGCGATCCTTGGTTTTAGGTCTCTGTTTTTCCTCTCGACCGGATTCGCCTGTGGGTGATAGACAGGCGTAAAAGTCTGGTCTATCTCCAAAGTACTGCATATTTGCTGCATAACAGCACTTATAAATTGCGTACCATTATCAGAGATTAATTTTCTCGGTATGCCGAAGCGGAGGATTACCTCCTCAATCAAAATTTTCGCACACTCTCTCGCAGTGGCTTGTTTTAATGGGAACAATTCAACCCATTTGGTGGAATAATCTTCAATGATTAGTATCCACTTATTTCCTTGTTTGGTTTCGGGTAAGGGACCAAATAGGTCCACCGCTAATACTTCGAACCTTTGAGAATAAACGGGGGTTCTCAATAAACCAGTGGGTTTTTGATTCTTCGGTTTATATCGAATGCAATCGATGCAGTTTTTTACGTGCTTTTCGATACTTGACCGCATCCCGGTCCAATAGTACTTTACAGCAATTTTAGCAAATGTATTTTCAATGCCGTAATGGCCTCCTGTAGGAGAATCGTGAAAATCTTGCAATATAGACGATATTTCATGTGCAGGGACCACGAGTTGGGCCTCCTCACTTTCTGAATCAGGGGCATATCTGTACAAGACGCCCTTTTCGAGGATATAACCTCTTTCTAACCAATTTACTTGGTTCACGCCCAAATTGGGCTCTTCAAGACAGGTTATTATTTTTCTCAAATTCTCGTCCCTTAATTGGGACTCACGTAAGTCCTTTGGGGTCCGATGAGGTAATTTTAAGGAGATTTGGTTCGATAGCATGGTTTCTTCTGGCTTGTCAGGACGAGACAATAAATCAGCCAGTACATTTTGTCTACCAGGTAAATAATTAATTTTCAGATTAAACGATTGAATTTCCATGGCCCACCTGGCCAAGCGTCCGCTTGGAGTTTTCAGAGATAATAACCATCTAAGGGGCTCATGGTCAGAGGCTATAGTGATTTGGGATCCCTCGATATATCCCCTAAATTTCCGCAGGGCCCAAACCACAGCTAAAGCTTCTTTCTCGGTAGTTGAGTAATTTAACTCGGCCGGTGATAAAGTTCGACTAGCATATTCAATCGGTTTTTCCTCAGGTCCCTCCCCCTGAAGGAGAGCGGCGCCAAGAGCATAATGGCTTGCATCAGTTTTAATAATGAAAGGTAATTCAGGGTTAGCCTGCGCTAAAACGGGTGCAGAGGTTAGCTTTTGTTTTAGACTGGTAAAAGCTTGCTGTTCCTCGTCATCCCACTTCCAGGTGACATTCTTTTTACTTAGACGGGTTAAAGGTAGAGCTATTGTTGAGAAGTTAGGGATATAGCGCCTATACCACGAACATGTCTGTAAAAAGGATAAAAGTTTTTTTTATGTTATTGGGAGGAGGTATTTCCTCAATGGCAAGCACCTTTTCTTGGTTAATCTCTAAGCCATCTGGGGTGATCCAGTGACCTAGATACTTCACTTTATCACAGGCAAATTTGCATTTAGTTTTATTTACCTTAAAGTTATAAGACCTTAGTCGAGCTAATACTTCTTGAAGGTCAGTGAGATGTCTTTCAAGAGACGGAGAGAGTATAATCAGATCATCTAAGTATACTAATAATTTTATATGAGGTAGGCTCCTTCTAAATCTATCCATAATTCGTTGGAATGTGGATGGAGCGTTACGAAGACCAAAAGGCATTCGATTATAACGGTACGTACCAAAAGGGCACACAAAGGCCGTCTTGTCCTTATCATCAGGGTGCATGGGGATCTGATGATAACCTGCTTTCAAGTCCAAGGTTGACATGAAAGGACAAGATGTGGCTTCCGACAATAAATCATCTATACGAGGTAAGGGGTAATGATCTGGTATCGTAATAGCATTCAGCTTCCTGTAATCAATACAGAGTCGTGTTGAACCATCGGGTTTATCCACGAGAACAACCGGAGAGGCATATGGGGATTCACACTCCTCTATGATGCCGTCTTGAAGGAGAGAGGTAATCTCTTTCTTCAATATGTCCCGTTTGTGCGGGGACAAACGATAAGGGTTGGATGTAACTGGGTCATCACTATTTAGTTTAATTTTATGTTCTCCATACGGGGTGGGTTCTCCCCCTGGTGTGAAGACATCGTCAAATTCTTGGAGCATCGATGCCAATTTACTATGGGCATCGGGTGTCAAAGTAGATTGATTATTGTGTACATTCAATAATGTATTATTATTTATAGATAGTTTATCTTTATCATCAGGAGTTTTTGAGGTGAGTAACTCCTTATTATTATTTTTATTGGAAAAAGTATAGACCTCAGTGTCGTTGTCACTGAAATGCCACGTTCGTTTATGGGTATCGATGATGATTTTGAACACTCTCAGACAATCGATACCAAGGAGGTTATCTTTAATTTGTCCTTTTACTAAGAAGTGAAAAGGTATCTCGAATGTCTTATTTTTAATTTTTACCTCAACAGGAAGGGTTAGACATTCATAGTCACGGGTAATCCCGTCAGCGAGAGTGACTTTAATCCATTCGGATTTAAAAATTAACTTTTTATTCCTTAATAAATTATTCAATAATTCATTGCTACCTATTGTGTGCGAAGCACCGGTGTCAATACAACTATTCATTTGGATGGTGTTGATGACAGTAGGTATATATGGCAAGGTATCATGATCACCTTGTTTAAAGTTACTTAAGTGAATAAGTTTTAAATTGGTTCCAGTTGGTTTAGGCTTAGGATTGCACTTTAAACACTTAGGTTTAATAACTCCCAACTGTCCACATCCATAACATTTTATTTCCTTAGGAGGACTATGGTTGATCGGTACAAGAGATTTCTCCTTATGAAGAGAATTAGTAGGTCTGGTAGTTTTCCTACCTGCGGGGTTTCTAATTGGTTTCTCCCCTGGGGCATTCCTAAGACTGTCATAATTATCTAATTTATTAGATAGGTCGTAGGGATCATTAAGAAATTCCCAACTGTCTATAAAATGGTTACGACACTCAACCGAGACTTGTTTTTTAAGCTGACAAGCAATTAGTGCCTCTTTTAATTTTTCAAAAGAGTCGATTTCCAATTCGAGAAGCCATGTATCGAGATGGTTGGCTAATGAATAGCAATAATCCTTCCAAGATAAAGGGTTAGGTTTAACAGAGTTAAAAAATAGTCGACGCATTGACTGCTGGGTAATTTTAAAACGTTGCTTCAATATGGTTTTAATAATATCGAAAGTAATTTCGTTATCCGATTCAGCTTCTTTATAAATCAAAGAAGTGATTTCTAAAGGTAAAGTCGACAACAGGATATTTACCCATTGGTTGTCAGGTACCTTTAAAATATTCATTTGTTTTGAGAAAGTCATTAGATAACTAGTAATATCATCAGATTGTGGATTAAACGGTATAATCCTGTTAATCATACCCACATGAGGGGTGGTTAATAAAGGAGGGGCTTGAGGGTTGGTAATGTTTAATTTTTCCAATTCGTGAGCTCTAGCCTCAGACTCTTCCTTGAGCTTCTTTTCTTCAAGTCTAGCTTCTCTAATATTTCGAAGTATGGAAATGGTGGTAACTGCATCATAACTAGGATGAGTTTTAAATGCATTAATAATAGTAATTAATTTACTTTTGGGATCCACTGGGATCTCCATTTCCTCTGCCGCGATCAACAGATCGGTTTTAGTAAAATCCGCAATAGTTTCCATTCTGTAAGGAAGGGTTTGTCTTAAGTTGTAAGACGATAGGTATTATAGGAACAGTAATGTATATAAATGTTAGCTATATCCTAGAAAACTTGGCTTAAATCTAACACAGTTTCACAGTCTTAAATCTATGAAAGGAAAGAGTTGTAATTTGTAAATAGAGATATTATGGATTTATATATAACTTATAGAATAATGTAATGTCACTATCTTAAATATAAATATTTAATTAAGTGTAAATCTATTAGTGATTCTAATGATCACAGTTTTAATTAGAGAAATATTATTATTTAATCAAAGAATTAAACTTAATACTAATTTGAATAGTTATAGATTGCTTAGAATCTAATTGGTATTCACAAAGAATTAGAATAATAGTCTATTATGTTATTAAATGTTGTACAATAACAACTTACTATCAATTCAATTGTAGAATTAATTATTAAATCACCAAAATTTTGTTATCATTAACTGATAATAAAATATAATTAATAGTCTTAACACTAGTTTACATAAGTACTTAATTAAAGGATTAAAGTTAATACTAACTTATTAAAGAATGTAATGAAGTCAATATTTAATTGTAATAAAGCTTGATTTATAATTTAAAAATCAAAGATTTAATATTGTTACCTTGATTGATAACAAAAATTATGATTAATAGTATTGACACTAATATAATCATTGGTTAATCAAAGGATTAACTTTAATAATAATAATTATAAAAATAATTTTTATTCAAAGATTTATAAAGTTTATCATTAATTGATAAATAAAATATAACTAATATATTCAGCAACAATTCTAATAATTAGATCAATTAGCTAGCCCAATTGATATTAAATATGAATGATAATAATAGTTTATTATTTCATTCAAATTATGTTGTGTTTGAATGTATATGAATAGGTTTTAATAGAAAATAGAAAAAAAAATTTTTAATCAACGGATTAAATTAATATCATTAAATGATATTTAAACAATGTCGAATTGTACTTAAGTGTATGTGTATAAAGATGTCCCATCAAATCTGTGATCAGATTTTCCAAACAGCTGACCGGTGACGTAACAACCTCGAACCAAGGTAGGGGAAAGTTTCTCCACTCCACGGAGCGTTAGCTATTGGGAGGGAAGAAATTTCACTTTCACTGTGGTTGGTATAAGGGGTTGGATTTTCACTCGACACTTTCACTGGGGTTACACAAATTGTTAATAATACACAACACTTTCACAATTTTTCTTCTCTCAGGGTGCTTTGCTTATCGGCCCTACGTTCGGGACGCCAATTGTAGTGGGGGTTACGTTGGGTGCCAGCGATGGAGGGGAGGTGACGGCAGTCCAGCGATCCACACTTACAAGGAGAGGGACAGAGGAGTGAGGGGAGGGGCTTTCAGGCTTACCACCGCCTCGGGAAAGGGGAACTTGTAGGGAGAGGTTTCAGGTCTCCTTTACAATGGAAGGTGAGAGTGATGAAAGGGTTGAGCGCCAACGAGTTTTACAAAACTCGTAAAAGGAAAGATAGAGAAGGTGAATAAGTGAAAAAGAAGAAGGAGGGAAAAATTAGGTTTACTAGAATATCTAGGAGAAAGGGTAAGAAAAAGAAGTCTTCTATATACATATATTTTATATTTACAATATTATATACATAGAGGTTGATTGAGGTACAATCATAGAGATTAGCGTATTAATCTTAGATTAGATATAATTGCAGGGAGAAGGGAAATTATCAAGGTTTCACCCGAAGATAATTTCTAGGAAAAGGAAAAGGAGAAGAAAAAGAACTGTGGGAGAATAGAATGAAGAACTAGCAGATTTTCGTTCAAATCAAACTACCTCGGCAATAGGGAATAGTTTAATCCCTATTGTACAGGTGAAGGCGAAGTGTGAGAAATTTAGAGAGCGTTTGAAAATGGCGAGGAAGGCGGTCGGTTCGACACGTCTTTCCTCTTTCAAAGCTTCTAGACAACTGTTTTTCTTGACACCAGTATTTACACTTGCTCTCTGTTTTAATGCCTCTCATTGGCCAAATAATGGTGGTGTCATCCCTTATTTGAGCCAATGACTTGACTTGTCACATTTTCCGTTATATTGCTATCCAACGGATGTCGTGAATGGAAAGTTTCCATGCCACGGTGGCTTAAACAAAGGGAGGCCGTTACATGATTAATTATAATTTATAATAAATATTTTTATAAAATCATTCTAAATTTATGTTTATTAATAGATTACATTTAAAATAAAATTTTATTAAGAATATCTTTTTTTTTTTGGATAATATAAAAGATTATTTAAACTTTTTAATAAGACTGATTTAAAAAGATTTTTTTATAATTATATATCTTTTGAAATTAATTCTAATAAAATTAATACATATCTAATATTAAGTTTGAATTTATATAAAAGTATATGGATATTTATAAATAAAAATGTATAAACTTAGTTTGTGAAACTTAAAAATGAATATAAAATTTAATTAGTTGTTAAAATATTTAATTAATAAATAAATTAAATTTTTTTTTGCGAAAATTTTCGATGTCGAGATTTTGGTGTTTTTATACGTTTTGAAGGTTCCTGAATCATTTTCACTAAGATTAAGAAAAATGTCTATATGTATGTGTGTAGATAAGATTACGCAAAAACGGTTTGAGCTAGAATAATGAAATTTGGTACACGGGCATTATTCAAAATTCGTAGTTTTCTATCAACTTTTGAGAAATGTATCTCAACCGGAAGAGGGTCATTACTTACGTTTTGATTTTTTTTTCCTCTAAAGTGATCGTAAAATTAAAGAAATATGTTTGATAGTTTTTCACATGATTAAAAATTGTATAAAACTGCTATTTATAGAATTTCAGCTTGATTGAATCGCTGAAAGTACCGGAACACTTTGACTGGCAATCACGCGCCCGCACGTGTCGTGGTGCCAGAGTCAAATACGAGCTGGTTTAATACATATTATTTATTAATTTTATTATTTATAATTTAATTAATTAATTTTAATTTAAATATAATATATGTGTTAATAAATTAAATTCAAATTTACGAGATAGTTGAGTGGAGACACTCCAGATTTTTGATCTTTAATTCAAAATAAGAAAAAATAACCTGTATATTATATTTATTATGTATTTTGATTTAAGTTTATTGTTACATATTTATTAACATTCGATTTTTGTATTTATATTTATTTTAGGATGGTTTCACCCCTCTCGCTGTGGCTATGCAACAGGGTCATGATAAAGTAGTGGCTGTGTTATTAGAAAATGATACCCGAGGTAAAGTCAGACTCCCGGCATTGCATATTGCGGCCAAAAAAGATGACTGCAAAGCAGCCGCCCTGCTACTGCAAAACGAACACAATCCCGATGTCACCTCTAAAAGTGGTTTCACCCCCTTACATATTGCTGCCCATTATGGCAACGAGGCAATTGCCACCCTTTTACAACAGAAGGGCGCTGATGTCAACTTTTCTGCCAAGGTATGTTTCAATTGATTAAAAATATCTTGAATACAAACAACATGGATCAATTTTTCATAATTTAATTGATTTTTTTTTTTTATTTGATTTGATACAGCATAATATCACTCCGTTGCATGTGGCCTGCAAATGGGGTAAGATTAACATGGTATCCCTGTTGATTTCGAAAGGGGCGAATATCGAATCGAAGACAAGGGATGGGCTAACACCGCTGCATTGCGCTGCTCGCTCCGGCCACGATCAGGTCGTCGACATGTTACTTGAGAACAAAGCACCAATCCGATCAAAAACCAAGGCATGTTTTTATTTATTTAGATTATTAATCTACATCGAATAAAGAAAGATTTTTTTATTAATTATCAATGATATATTATAATATTTTATAGATTAATTATGTAAACTTGGTGAGGATTTCAAGTTCAAGAGCTCGAGTCTGTAACAAACCATTGATATACTTATAAAACATAAATAAATTTTACTTAAAGTTAAAAAAAAAACAATAGAAAACATTGACGCAAATCTGAAGCTACAAGCTTTCTATTATAGATGATGAATATTTTGATAATTGTTTACGAAACGGGAAGCTTCAGGATATTGGATTAAACTTTGCCAGTGGATTCCTTTTTTAATTCCAAAGTAACTTACCCTATGCAGTATTTCTCAGTCTCTTACTTGTTTTGTTGCGAGATAAAAATTATTAAAATTTGCATATAATCTAATCTATTTAGCTATCATGTTTTTTTATTTGACCAGCAGAGGGCTAAACTAATTTTCGGTTTTTACTATCTCTAAATAATTCTATTTTTAGTATAGTAATCTAAAAATAGTAATAGATTAAATTTTAAAATTAACTTGATAATTCTTAAATATTATAAGGGCTAAGTAAATATAGTAAATTTTTGCAATTCAGATCTTTAACTAAATTTTTAATTTTTACTATCTCGCCAGAGATAGTATTGCGATCACGAAAATTTTCGATGTTGAGATTTTGATGTTTTTATACGTTTTGAAGGTTCCTGAATCATTTTCACTAAGGTTGAGAAAAATGTCTGTGTGTGTGTGTATGTGTGTATGTGTGTGTGTGTGTATGTATGTAGGCAAGATTACGCAAAAACGGTTTGAGCTAGAATGATGAAATTTGGTACATGGACATTATTCAAAATTCATAGTTTTCTATCAACTTTTGAGAAATGTAGCTCAACCGGAAGAGGGTCATTACCTACAACGTTTTGATTTTTTTTCCTCTAAAGTGACCGTAAAAATAAAGATATATGTTTGATAATTTTTCACATGATTAATAATTGTATAAAACTGCTATATATAGAATTTCAGCTTGATTGATTCGCTGAAATTACCAGAATTAAATTTTTAACACTGCAAATCTCACGCGCCAACACGTGACGTGGTGCCATCAACAAAAAGCCAAACATGCGCTGGTTTAATATTTATTATTTATTATTTATAATTTATAATTAATTAAATTTAATTTAAATATAATATATTGTTATTTAATCCAATTCAAATTGCGAGACACTCCAGCTATTTTAATTTAATCTATAAATTTAAATTATTTTAATTTTATTTTAAATTAATATATAATTTTTAACTTTAATTTAATTTAATTTAATTCATTTTATATAATTTTAAATTTAATTAATTTAAATTAATTTATTAATTTAATAAATAAAAAAATTTAATTTAGCTTAATTTATTTATTAATTTAATAAATAACAAAATTTAATTTAGCTTAATAATTAATTAAAAATGGTCATAAGCATCAGATATAAACGAAAACTGAGTTGCGATATCCCAGTTTCGCGTGGTTATTGAATCAAAATATTGATCATATACCACTTTCGTCATTTGCTTTCAGTTCAGATCAGGAATGACCCAACTGATGACAAATTCACATTTACAAACGACAATTATATATTTTCCATTCAGGTAAATTTTAGTTCGGAAATCATAAATTATTATAAATGAAAAATAAAATTTTCTTTTGGGAATATTCATCTATTTTTGAATTCTTCTTATAGAGAATGTTCTTCTGAATTAAATGAAAGTTTCATATTAATTTGATTTTTGATATTATTTATTAATATTTTATAAAATAATGAAATTTTATAAATTTCTAAAATTGTATATCGCCATCTATAGGGGTTGCGAAAAAATAAAGAATTTTCAAAATTTTCTTCTTTGAAATAAATTAAAGAATTGAAGGGTAACTTTTGTACTACTTTATACAATAGAATTTTTTTTTATATAATATATTCTAAAAAAATAATATTTTATGATTAAAATAAATGAATATTTTTTTTTATTTATTTCTGAGTACAAGTAATAATTCATTTGTCGTTTTGTAAATGTATTTTCTTCTTTCATTTAAATTTTTAACTTTCTCGCCAGAGATAGTATTGCGATCACGAAAATTTTCGATGGCGAGATTTTGATGTTTTTATACGTTTTGAAGGTCCCTGAGTCATTTTCACTAAGTTTGAGAAAAATGTCTGTCTGTGTGTATGTGTGTATGTAGACAAGATTACTCAAAAACGGTTTGACCTACAATAATGTAATTTGGTACACGGGCATTATTCAAAATTCGTAGTTTTCTATCAACTTTTGAGAAATGTAGCTCATTCGGAAGAGGACCATTACCTACCACGTTTTCATTTTTTTCCTCTAAACTAACCGTAAAAATAAAGATATATGTTTGATAGTTTGATTAAAAATTGTATAAAACTGCTATATATAGAATTTCAGCTTGATTGAATTGCTGAAAGTACCGGAATTAATTTTTTAACACTGTCATGCAGGTAAGGTAGTGTCATCAGTCAAACACGCGCTGGTTTAATAAATACTATTTATTAATTTTAATTTATAATTTAATTAATTAAATTTAATTTAAATATAATATATGTTATTTAATCTAATTCAAATTGCGAGATAGTGCAGTGGAGATACTCCAGATTTTTTTCTGTTCGGTTTGGATATATGAAAATTAAAAAAAATCAATTAATTAAATAATTCTCCTATATCCCATGGAGGGTTGTGGCTCAGGATAGGAATACTTGGAGAAGTGTGTTTGCTGCGGCCAAGAACTTTTGAATTCCGTAGAGCCACAGAGATAGATAGATAGGCATTTAAATATAAAAAGGACATTAATAAAAAGATTATTATTAATGTAAATAAAAAGTTTTTGATAATATATAAGAAATTGAAAAAAAAAATTAAATTTTTATTTTTATATCAAAACCGAAAATTAGTAATTAGTGAATTAGTCAATAAAACATTATTAAATGGCTGCTCACTCATAACTAGTTTATCTCTCGAACTTTAATAAACTAGTGTCCGAGAAATATTGCATAAAAAAAAAATTTATTTGCAACTAAAAAAGAAATCCACTGGCAAAGTTTCATCCAAAAAATACCTGAAGCTTCCAGTTTCGTAAACAATTACCAATATTTTTTTATATCAGTTTTTATTCCATATAGAATTTCATTTATTTTGAAATGATTCAAGAAAATTTAATTAATTTTCAATAGGAAAATATTTAATTATAAGTAGTTGAACCAACAGGGTGGGAGTGGGCTTTTAATCAAATTTGAATACATCAACTAAAACTTCCTATTCTGACAGACTATTACTCTCATTTCATTCTATTAATGGTCAACATAAAATCTACAATAAATTAATTGAATTAAAGGGTCAAGAGATAAACAAACGAGAAATAGGGAGGGGAGAGGAGTGTATTATCGAGGAGATGGAGCGATATAATATGTCATAGGTTAATAGCAAAGCCCTTTTGTTTCATTGTTTTGTTATTTTTATTTTCTTACCATTCTCGATGAGATTTATTTATAAAAATATTTCCAATTACAATCATCCTGTTCTTTTGTAATGATTTATGTGAGTTTCCTTTTAAAATGAAACCCCCTATCTTTTATGTTATGCGGGTGACGGTTTGGGGAAAGGATTTTCATTATCTTTTTGTGGTTAAGAATCTACAGAATAACATCAACAACAAAAAGTCAACCACTCCTCTTTCTATATTCTTTGTCATCCTTGTGATTATCCTCATTTTAAAATGGAGCAATTTAGATTTTGTCAACTTTCAAGTTTTGACAGACTTCTTATCCGTAAAGTTTTATCAACGAATTTATATTATAACAATTAATCATCGGCAAATCTGAAGATTGTCCGAAAATATCGATCTTTATTAAAAAAATTAGAATAATCCTTCTTTATAACGTGAATATTATTTAAAGATTTATAACATAAACAAATTTTACTAAAAGTTGAACAAAAAACAATAGAAAACATTGACGCAAATCTCAAGCTACCAGTTTTCTATTATAGAGGATTAATATTTTGGTAATTGTTTACAAAACGGGAAGCTTCATGGATTTAGATTAAAGTTTGCCAGATTAGCTTATTATGAACCTCAAAATATGATGTCATTAAGTAATGTTTTATTGACTAATTCACTAATTATTCAATTATTCATTAATAATCGGTTTTTTCGGTTCGGTTTGGATATAGGAAAATTATTGAATTAATTAATTTTTTAATTTTTCTATATATAAACCGAACTGAAAAAAAACCTAGAAAATTAGTGGAGCCCTCTAATGGTCAAATAATAAAACATGGTAGCTAAATAGAATATCAATGGATTTATATGAAAACTTTAAACCTTTTTATCTTGTAAACTAAAATCGCATAAGAAAAGTTTATTTGGAATTAAAAAAAGCAACCAACTAATAAAATTTATCCAAATCCATGACCGGATGACCAGTTTATATAATTACCCAAATATTAATTTATCCAATCATAAATTAATTAAGTTAAATATTATTTCAACTAATATGCTAAATTCTCAACCCAAAAAAATCTAAAATTTGAACGCCTACTATAATTACCCTCCCCTATAAAAATCACAAATAATAATGTATCAATTTTTTTATCATGTCATATATTATGTTAACTATTTTTAATATTTAAACTAAAAAATTCTGGATACTGTACCTATCTACAATATATCGTGATCTTCTCAAAGATTCCACAAACCACAAAAAGATAAAATATCTTAATGCTGATGACTTTATTTTTAATTAAACAATATAAATGTGAAATTCAAAAATATAATATAATAGTTCAAGTGGTTTAGCCTGGGCTACATAATTGCACAGTAGAAGTGGGTTCAAACCTCTCCAGATAAAAAAAATTAAAATTTAAAAATGTAAGATATTTGAAATACCTACTACTAATGGTTTAAAATTAGATGAAATATGTTTTAATAGTTATGAAAATACATTTAATTTATCTAAAAAATAATTTAACTTTTAATCTTGTTTTCTATAATAAAATAATATATAAAAAATTAATTATCACAATTTTATAAAAATATACAAATAATTAATATATTTTAATTAATACAAAAAAAATGTTTTTTTAAAGAATACCACAACTACTACTACTCTCTACAGTATAATTGATACAAATTTTAGAAGCACAATAATAAATATCAAAATAATTAAATAGTTATTATTCTAAATATAATAAATAAATTTATATCTATATATTGTATACAAAAGGGGACTACAACACTTTGTTGAAATTAAGAAAATTTTTGAAATATAAAATTTCAATTGAGCTTCAAATTTTTAAGATTATTTTTAAATATAATACTTTTTCTATATATTTCTATATTCGATAAAAGTATATTGCACACAATTTAAAATTAATTTGTCTCTAGTTGAAAATTTAATTGAAGATGATTGATTGATCAATTATATAAGTTGTATAATTATTATAATACTAGCCGTTCCCGGCATCATATGCTGCCGGCGGTATAAAACTCTTCTTAGAGGGCCAGGCGGCTTCTATCCGCACGAGATTGATTAATAATATTAATTTATAGTTTATAAGTTTCAATTACTTACAAAACAACACAATCTTTAAATATAAAATTAATAACTTTATTCAAATCGTTGTAATATTTTTTTCCAATATTTAATAATAACAATACAAAGTTTAAAAAAAATGAAGTTAGTAACAAATTAATATTTTTGATAGGTTTCTTTTTATATATAATTATTAGTATATTAATAAATCTTTAATAGTTTATAGAAATTTTTAAAATTGTCTTGTAGACTACCTATAAAAGTAATACGAGTAGTTTTGTAGTAGTCATTGTAAAAAATATAAATATATTTGATAGATTAATCTTTAAAATATCAAAATATATAATTTAATTATTTATTTTTTTATATATATATACATTTTGAAATTTTCATTTTTAAAATTTTTAAATTGTTATTTAATACATTATAATATATTTAATTATTTATTAACTATCTACTTAAATTATAAATTAATCAATAATCAGTGGTGTATTAATAAAATAAGAAGTAAGGGAACGCATAGTGAGAGCAAAAAAAAGTCCTATTTTCAGTAAACTATTTTTTCATTCTAAGTTTTTATTTTTTCTTATTCTTACTATACAAAATATTAACGAACAAAAAAAAAGAAATTCTAACAGTAGAGTTAGTAGAGAGTTGTCGGGACATGAAAAAGTACTGGAACGCGTTCCGGTTTTGAAAAAAGGTAAGGGAACGTCGTTCCACCGCGTTCTCCCAATACATCACTGTCAATAATTTTATAAATTTTATTATATCAATCTTTATTAATTAATATTCAATATTACAATTATCCAAAGATAATATTACTTTATATATGGAAAAATCTTTATACTATAATATTATAAGTGATAAGTATATTTTTTATTTATAAATTTAATCAATGAGAAAATGATTTTCTTGTTCCGGTGTTAACATTTAACGAATTATTCAAAATGAGAACTTTGCCCCGGTAACCTTCAATGCGTTGTGCCCTTTACAGAATGGCTTGGCGCCTCTGCATATGGCAGCTCAGGGCGACCACGTCGACGCCGCCCGGATTCTTCTCTACCATCGCGCACCCGTTGACGAAGTGACCGTCGACTACCTAACAGCCTTACACGTTGCAGCCCATTGTGGTCATGTCCGGGTGGCTAAACTCCTTTTGGACCGGAAAGCGGATCCAAATGCCCGGGCACTCAACGGTTTCACGCCCCTTCATATCGCTTGCAAAAAGAATCGCATCAAAGTCGTCGAGTTGTTACTTAAATATCACGCATCCATCGAAGCCACAACCGAGGTATACTACTTGTCTGGCGAGATGGTTCAATGGACCCTCAAGTCACGATTTCCACTGATGAACAACCACTCAACCACGTTTCAAAAGATTCACGCCCCAATTCAATCCTAAAAAGAAATAATAATTAAATACTGACAATTCCCAAGAATTTTTGTGAAATGTTTTTTTTTTGTCATTATATATATATATATATATATTATATTTTATATTTTGAAAAAGAAAATATATATATATCAGTGATTTAGTGTGCTGCGAGATTACGAGGCTCATAAACTTTTTTTTCTAAATTTGGTTCAAAAAAAAAAAGGTAAAACGTTTTTGGGACTAGGTTCTTAACACATTTCCGACTTTTTTTTTAATTTTTTTTAAATTTGGTTCTAAAAAAAAAAATTGGTTCTAAAAAAAAAGGTAAACGGTTTACATTTATCTTTTTCTTTGTGTGCCGCCAAATTTTTAATCCTTTAAAAGTGTGCCGCGGTAAAAAAAAGGTCGAGAATCACTGATATATATATATTTTGTTTTTTCAAAATAATTTTTACATTTGCCCTCAGATAGGGCAATAATAAAATATCTCATAATATATAGATAATAAATTAAAAATAACACAAATATATATATATATATAATATTAGAAATAATTTTTATTTAATAACGTTTAAAATATAAAATTAAATAATTAAATTAATTTATAGAATGTTTAATTAAAAACATTGAAATATCTATTGGCCCATTATATATATATATATATAAAGATATCTTATTATAAACGTTTTTTTTTTAATATTTTTGTTACAGTCGGGATTAACGCCATTGCATGTAGCAAGTTTTATGGGATGTATGAATATTGTGATTTACTTGTTACAACACGAAGCATCGCCTGACGTGCCAACAGTCCGTGGGGAAACCCCCTTGCATCTTGCCGCCCGGGCAAATCAAACAGATATCATACGGATTTTATTACGAAACGGAGCTCAAGTGGACGCCAGAGCAAGGGTAAGAATTATAATAATAAATTTAAAAAAATTAATTAATTAAAATAAAACTTATACAACTTAATAAAATCGTTATCTACATAATTTTTTTTTTATAATATCGAAATAAAAATTCATACATACATACTTGATTTCAACTAAAGGGATAATTTGTTAGTTGTGAACTCCTTTAGAATGTTAACTCCTTTATAACAGTATTAGGTTTACGAGGACAGGTCAATAAGTATATGACTTTTTGAATTTCCCGTCTCTTAAATGAAATGACAACACTACTCCTGTCATCAGGCAACTATTAGCTGACTCCTGTCGAAATTTGAACCATCTGGGTATTTTAGTTTTTGTTTGATATCAATTAATATCAGAATACCTCGTGATTGGAGAAGAGGTGTATTTCTATGAAAATCCATGGATTCAGATACGAATTGTTTTTATTCTCCGAATTTAGCCCCGAGTAACTATTTCTTGTTTCCAAACCTGAAGTAATGGCACGGTGGAAAGTGATTTGACTCCAAGATGAAATCATCTCACAAACAAATATCTTTCACGAACTTTTTGACCTTCCTTCGCATTATTATTATTTTTATTACTATTATAAGATTTTTGGACCAATTACTGCCACATATTCATCATGTATTTTATTTTTATTCATTTTCATTCAATACCTACCAGACAAGTAGCAAGCTGCATCCTTTAAAGAATTTTAGAACAAAAGCGATTGACTTTTCTAAATTAACTTTTCAATTTTGAAATAATTTTTTTAAATAAAAATAAAAATTTAATTTTTTTTTCAATTTCTTATATATTATCAAAAACTTTTTATTTACTTTAATAATAATCTTTTTATTAATGTCCTTTTTATATTTAAATGCCTATCTATCTATCTCTGTGGCTCTACGGAATTCAAAAGTTCTTGGCCGCAGCATCCACACTTCTCCAAGTATTCCTATCCTGAGCCACAACCCTCCAATCCCTACCCTCTCCCATCTCTCTCACGTCCCTTCCCACATTATCCACCCACCGCGTCCTTGATTTTCCAAGCGGACGTTTCACACTCGGTCTCCCCTCTAATATATTTTTCGCCATTTTTTCCACGTGCTCTGCTCATCGCAGCCTTCTCGATTTTATAATTCTAACTATTTATGAAGATGCATAGAGATCATGCAATTCCTTGTTATGCAGTCTCCGCCATTCCCCGGTGACCTCATCTTTCTTTGGCCCATAAATGCTTCGCAGAATCCTATTCTCAAATACTCTGAATCTACTCTCATCTCCCAGGGTCATAGACCATGCGTCCCACCCATATAATACAATAGGCAAAATAATTGTTTTATATATTTTAATTTTTATCCCCTTTGATAATAATTTTGACGCGATAAGCCCCTTTACTGCATGATAACAGACGTTACCCGATTGCAACCTCGCTTTAAACTCTTCTCGAATATTATTATTCTTCGTTATTACAGAACCTAAGTATTATATTTAAATACCATTTATTTTATAATATTTATACAAAAAATAAATAAATATATAATAAAATGACAGAAAGTAATATTGTATAATAAATTGATCATATGTTAAAAGAGTTTATTGTCGACTTTTTGATTTGAATTTAATTGAATTCCTCACAAATATAAGTATAATAGATGAAATGTAAATCTTTCCTTTAAAATTAATATGGAATATTTTTCCACGATGCCTTTTATTTATTAAAAACATTATACAGGTTTCTATTTATCCACTACGTATATACAAGTATTTATTCCTATCACGTTCTGTTTTAGCTTTATTTGCACTCTCTATCTTTTTATAAACTCATTATAGCACCCTTCCCTTGTTGAATTTAGAAAAGTGCACTCCATAAAGTCGGATAATACAATTATTGTCCCCATTCAACAGATTTTATTTCATTCCAGGGGGAAATTTATTGTTATTTTTACTAGTAGAGTGTGAAAATGTCATTTTAAAAAAAAGCACGAACAGAAAGATTTATAAAGAAATTCAATTTAAATGACAAAATGTGTATATATATTATACATTTTATTTTATATATACTACAATTAAAATTAATAAATTTATTTTATAAAATAAATGATGATTATTATTTAAAAGTTTATTTTTATTAATGTATAATAACAGAAATTTATGTTCTCAAAATAAACAAATTTCTTCTATTGAAACAAAAATTATAAATGTCACAATGATTTTGCATGTCTATATATATATATATATAATTATTCGGAGGTTGTTATTTAGAATAATGTTTAAGAAATTTCTCTTACAAAATTATAATTAAGTAAATATACTTTTATTAACATATTAAAATTATATAAATAAATCTTAAATCAAAATATATAATGAATAAATTAAAATTGAATTAAATTAATAGTAACGAATAAAATAAATGGAAGCTATCAATGTTCAACTGCGCCACCAGAGACACTCACTTTCTAATAAATTTACGAATTTAAGAAAAAAACTACTCTTTCACCATAATAACTCACCGGCTTACAAAAATTTACAAAAATAGTCAAATTGGTTTAATTGGGCTACGAGCTGCTGCCATATCCACCGTATTCTCCAGATATGGCCCCGTGTGATTTCTTTCTGTTTTCAAATTTGAAAATGTCACTCGCTTGGCAGAAAGTTGAGCCTATTGAGGAAATCATCGCCCCAACGGAAGTCTACTTTGCAAACCTCGAGAAAACCTATTTTCCAGTTAAAGAATTTGGAGTATCGCTTGGTCAAGTGTATCGAACTAAAAAGAGACTATATTATACTTATCGGATCATCCTTATATAACAATATTTTCAAGTCAGGCAGAGAGGAAAAAAAATAAACTAATAAAACAGAATAATAACAAAATCATTTCCTTTGTTTAGCTGAAAATAATTAAATTTCTTTAAATAGTTTTTATCCTATTAAATAAAAATACATTTTGAAATTTTAGTTTTGTTTTTTTTTTAAATGACACTTTTATTTTTTAAAATATTTTTTTTTACTAATTTTTTTAATTTAAAGTTGTTTATACGGATATGCCAATGAATTCTTGTCTTGTTTCTGTTCTGAAGGAGGAGCAAACTCCTCTGCATGTGGCTTCACGATTGGGTAACGTTGACATCGTGATGCTTCTCCTGCAACATGGAGCGGCTGTCGACGCCACTACCAAAGACCTTTATACGCCACTACACATCGCGGCTAAGGAAGGCCAAGAGGAGGTATTCCTATTCATCTTATATTATTAGAGAATATCAAATATTATTATTATTAATATTATTTTATAAATATAAACAAAATCTTTTCTTATCTTATTTTTAAAGGTTGCTCTCGTTTTATTGGAACATGGTGCTTCTTTGACAGCGACTACAAAAAAAGGATATACGCCACTGCATTTGGCAGCGAAATATGGGAATTTAAAAGTAGCAAAATTATTGTTACAACGAGACGCACCGGTTGATGCACAGGGCAAAGTAATCAAAATAATAATACTAGAGAAAAATTTCATTTAATAAATATTTTATATTAAATGAAAAAAAAAATATAATATTTTAAATATTTATTAATTAACATATTGTTAATATAACATATATCTGTTTCTGATTCCAAAGCAAACCCACTTAACCCCACATAAAATAAATTACTTCCTATATATCTTATTAATAAATTAAATATTTAATTTCTTTTTTTAGTTTTAAAATTTTGAAATTATTTTATTCTATTTACAAAATCACTTTCAATGTTCAATGAATATTCATTATTCTTTAATTATTTAAAAAAAAAATTCAATTATTTAATAAATTTATACGTATATGCTGTGTATATACATTAAATATTTGAATATTAATAATTGATTAAGTGTTATAACATTATATGTTTATATGGTAATTATCTACAAAACGGGAATTTCCAGGGTTTTGGATGAAAATTTATCTGGGAATTCCTTGTGTAATGACAAAGAAACTTTTCTTATACAATTTTTCCCGGTCTCTTCTAATTTACGAGATAAAAATTATTAAAATGTGCATATATTAAACCATTAATATTCTATTTAGCTACCATGTTTTATTAATTTTGTCAGGAGAGGGTTCCATTAATTTTCTGCTTTTTTTTAATTCGGTTTAGATATATGAAAATGAAAAAAATACCGAACTAAAAAATCGAAAATTACTGAATAAGTGAATAATTCTTGAGACCAAATGCATAAAAAAATTATTAATATGGCTGTCAAACTGAATGTTAATGGGCTAATTTAATAATTTTTATCTCGTAAATTAGAAGAGACCGGGCAAAATTTTATAAAAAAAGTTACTTTGGAATTACACAAAGAATTCACAGATAAATTTTCATCCAAAACCCTGGAAATTCCCGTTTTGTAGATAATTACCATTTATATTTAACCCATTCTCAATGTTGATAATGTTCATAAAACAATTTTTTTTAAAATATGTTGTATAATCTATTGTATTTTTCCACTTAATCAACAATACTTTGTTATAAACATATTTTTCAATTTAATGTTCAAGTATATATATATATTTATATATAGAAATTTAATTTTAAATATAAATATATATAATCCAATAATTTTAAATAATTTATTAATCATTATGAATCTAATAAAATAATGAATAATATACATATTAAGATATATAAAAATAATAATAAGAAATTTATTTTAGAATAATATTAATATTTTTTTTTGTTATAATTTATTTCAGAACGGTGTTACTCCACTCCACGTAGCCAGTCATTATGATCATCAAAATGTAGCACTTCTTCTTCTTGACAAAGGTGCCTCACCCCATGCTACGGCCAAAAATGGGCATACCCCACTACATATAGCTGCTAGAAAAAATCAAATGGACATTGCTACAACCTTATTAGAATATGGAGCAAAAGCGAATGCGGAATCCAAAGCGGGTTTTAGCCCTCTTCATTTGAGTGCCCAGGAAGGGCATACGGATATGGCATCGCTATTAATTGAACACCAAGCAAACCCGAATCAAAAAGCCAAGGTTAATATATATATTATCACAACTTTAATTACTAATATGCATTTTGTCAACAGAAAAAAGTATTTTTAACATGATGTCTGTCGGTCTGTCCATTGTGTGTCCGTATAGACGTGTATAGCTTGAACGGGTTAACGGATTTTGATAAAATTGATATATTTACCTAATGCATCAGTAGTATGAATGCATCAACTTTTGTTGTTTATCCGGAAAACCGGATGTGGTAGTTTACAAAATATTAATTTTATATTCATTGTCGGAAATTTTTCGATTAAAATATTGTAGTAATTAATAGTTGAGTAATTAAACTAAAAATAAAAACCAAGATAATATAATTTAGTCATTTTAATTCAAATTTTATAAATATTTTTTTTTTTTGATACTTATTATTATTTAACCATTTAAATGTTTTAATTATTAGAGAGACGAAATTCATCTAATAAATTTAAAATAGTAATATTATAAACGTTTCGAAATTTTCTTTTAATAATAAATTTAAATAGATAATAAATAATATTCTGCATATTTGAATTGAATAAAAATTAAATACATAAATATCTTGCTATTCTTTAGAAATTTTATAATTAATATTTATTTTTATTTAAGAAAATATATATAGTAAAAAAATGTATTTAAAATTTGTTTTCCAATTTGTTAAACAATATTAATTTGTAAATTTTATTTATTTGTTTTTGTTGTCAGAATGGACTAACTCCACTTCATTTATGTGCACAAGAAGATAAAGTAAATGTTGCTGGAATATTAGTTAAAAATGGAGCAGAAATTGATTCAACTACCAAAGTAATTCATTTAAACTTGAAAAACAAATATTTAAAATATGTTTAATAATATATATATATTTATTTTCAGGCTGGTTACACTCCATTGCATGTTGCTTGTCATTTTGGTCAATTGGCAATGGTCCGATTTCTGTTGCAACATGGAGCAAGTGTCCATAATTCAACAGTTGTTGGCTATACTCCTCTTCACCAGGCGGCTCAACAGGGGCACACACTCGTCATTAATCTCCTTCTCGAAAATAAAGCCAAAGCTGATGCTGTTACCAATGTAATTATTCAGATTTATCCATAATTTTATAAAATTATTTCCTTTGATATACATATATGTTGTAAGAAGTCCTGTGATCGTATATTATATTTAGGTAAAAGATTATGCTTAAGATAAAAACTTATTTAGATTTAAATATTTTACAGACATCTCTCGTTGAAACATTATACCTAATTGAAAATTCAACCTAAACATTTTTTTTTTTTATAATAATTTTCAATTTATAAATGGTAAAGAAAAATTTATAATAAAATTCAAAAGTTTAAATGTAAGTTATTAAAAACACACGGTTTTATGTTTCAAGATAATTTTTTTTTTTTTCAAAATAATGATCATTTTGACTTTACATTTATAAATTGAAAAATGTTATGAAATAAAAAATTTCTAAATAAAAACTTGTGTGTCTGTAAAAGTTTTGGTTCCTAAATGAATAATAAAAAAACACAATACATACACAAATAAATAATATCTTTACTCTGATTCTTTTTATTCGATATCAATTGAAGAAGTAGATGGAATTTTTACTTTTTTATTCTTTATTATTTTAACTATCTCGCCAGGTACGGTCACCAGATTTTTATGTTTTTATACGTTTTGAAGGTCCTTGATACATTTTCACTAAGAATAAGAAAAATGTCTGTGTGTCTGTATGTGTATATATATATATATATATATATATATATATAGACAAAACGGTTTGAGCTAGAATAATGTAATTTGGTACACGGGCATTATTCAAAATTCGTTGTTTTCTATCAACTTTTGAGAAATATAGCTCATTCGGAAGAGGACCATTACCTGCCACGTTTTCATTTTATTTCCTCTAAATTGACCGTAAAAATAAAGATACATGTTTGATAATTTTTCACATGATTAAAAATTGTATAAAACTGTTTATAGAATTTCAGCTTTATTAAATCGCTGAAAGTACTGAAAATAATTTTTTAAATTGTGACTTAAAAATGAAGATAAAAGGTTTTAAATATATTTTTAATATATGTTAATTAATTTAATTGAATAACGATACAATACTGTCAATTTAAATTTTTTAATTAATTGATTAATTAATCCAATTTATTTATACATACTTATAATTTATAATTTAATTAATTGAATTTAAGTTAAATATAATAATATATTTTAGTTAATCCAATTCAAATTTTTGAGATTGTCGAGTGGAGGACACTCTACATTTTTTTTATATTTATATATTAGTATATTATTTATTTATTCTTGTTTTTTTCTCTTGAAGAATGGACAAACTGCTCTATCCATTGCTGAAAAACTCGGCTATATATCAGTTGTGGAGACGCTTAAAGTGGTGACGGAAACAACGATTACGACTAAAACGACAATGACGATTGAAGAGAAATATAAGGTGGTGGCCCCTGAATCAATGCAGGAGACATTCATGTCGGACAGCGAGGATGAAGGAGGTAGGCCCTCGGAAATTCGAGGCAGCGCATTCTCAGGCAATGGAGACAAATTTAGATGTAGAGCCTTAGCTTAGAAATGTTAGTCTCATTTCGCCCGACCTCCCGAATTCCACAAGCCTTTTTAAAAACAATCGTAACTAACTCAAATAGTGTATAGTGTATAAATACATGCATTCATTTGGAAAATATTGATTTCAAAAAAAATTTCTCATCTATATTTTTATTAAAATATTTTCCAAAAGGGTCCATGTTTGAATGTTTAATCTTTTTTTTTTTTTTTTTGTATTTATATATATATATTCTAAATCTTGTGATTGTAGTTTTCATTCCGTTAACCTTTTCTCTCATGCATCATGCATTGTGAAACGTAGATGCCCCTGTGGTTTTTTCTGGTTTATTTCTTTTTAATATCATCTATGATCCTGTGTATGATTGTATGATTCATCGCCCTCTATTTTTCTATTCTTTCTCTCTTTATTTATTTTAATTTTTTTTTTAATTTCTTAAAATAACATTCTGGAGCCATAGGCGCCCTGGGCATCGCATGAGCTTGCGACATGGATTCGCCGATTCACAACTCACAACCGCCCTTATCGCCCTTTGTGGGCATATCCGCAAACGTACACTCAATTCAAGAAATCATTATCATTTTCACAACTATTTCTTGAGGAATTTCAATTTTAATCTATTTATTAAAAAAAAAATTGGGCTAAAATGCAACTTTGGTTTTTCTAAAAAGAAGGCATTCATGGAATTTATTAAAAAGATAAAATTAACTTTGAAAAAGAATTGTAGTCTAAATAGATAAGGTTAAAATTCAAATTTAATGATGCTTTTCATTGTTGTTAAATTCAAACTTAATGATACTTTTCATTGTTGTAAAATTCAAATTTTGATTGTTTATTTTTAAAAAATATTTTTTAATAAAGTTTAGTAAAGTCATGATCATACAAAAGTAGCATTATTTCTGACCTGATTTAAATTTTTTTATATTTTTATTCAAGTTTAAATTTTGAAAAAAGTTTAAAAGTTAAAAAAGTTTCTGTTTTTAAGTAAAAAAAGAAAAAAAAAACTAAAATCATAATATACAAAATTATTTATTTATGGAAATGATTTATTTATTTTTTTTTTCAATTAACAAGCTTAAATTTCGATTTCCTAAGCAGTGTCTATTATATATTTCTGTCGTGGAATCTAGATAATATTTCTAAAACATCACGTTAGCACTCATCAAATACCAAGTTTTCATTTCCGCAACGCTGACAAGAAACTCTTACTGGGCAATACCGGGGGGTGTTGACCTGGATGTATAAGGTTACACTTCGTGTACAAAACAAATTACATAGTCTGTAAAATGCAGCTTTAAATTTGTAATCTCTTAAGGTATTTGTTGAATTACTATTACTTATTTCTAAAGATTCTTTATTGGATTTGTTTGGAGCTCTTTTTGGAATGTAATTTGAAAAAATTGTATGTACAAGTTGTTTATTTTTTATTTATCTATCTCTGGAACTCGAAAGTTCTTGGCCGCAGCAACCACACTTCTCCGAGTATTCCTATCCTGAGCCACAACCCTCCAATCCTTACCGTCTCCCATCTCTTTCACGTCCCTTCCCACATTATCCACCCACCACGTCCTTGGTCTTCCAAGCGGACGTTTCCCAATCGGTCTCCCAACCAATATATTTTTCACCATTCTTTCCTCTCCCATTCTAGCCACCTGCCCTACTCATCGCAGCCTTCTCGATTTTATAATCCTAACTATGTCTGGGTTTATATTTTTACTGTAAATAGAATATATTCTAAAAATACTTGATCAAATTGAAATTCCTCAACTGGACCTTGATGAATAGAATTTCGTTTCGTTAATGAAAGGGACGACATTTGATAGTTGAGTGTACGTAGGTTTGCTGGTAAGTGAGGCTCGAGAGGGCTAAGGGCGGGCGCGGGGATGGGGGACATATGGGGTCTAAGGGTTTGAGCAGCCCCCATTTTCGTGTTGGTTGGCGGCGTTCAGGTGGCGAGAGCGCCGGAGATGCAGCAGCCATGAATGTATACGGAAGGCCCGCGCACGCCCAGCACATCTATCTGCCCAGTTACTACCAGGGCCAAATGCAATACACGCGTAAGTCTACACAGCCTCTCTCTCTCTCTCTCTCTCATTACTTCTCTCTTTCGCCCGCTCTCAATTTGCTCTTTTGCTCGTTCCTTCAATCCTTCTTTTATACTACTACATTAATAATATTTCTTTTGGTATTTTTTTATTCTTCTCTTCTTCACCCTACCTAAGATTTTATACTCTTCGGGTTATATTTTCTATCTTATTGAAAATCAAATTTAAAATGCTTCTCTAGATTTTGGCATTTATTTTACATGATGGTTCTAATTTTATATTTGATTTATTCTCGATTCAATAATATACGAGAATTTAACAAATTCAAAGAATTTTCTTAGTTTTTTTTTTTTTTTTTAAATTTATAAATTAATAATAAATTATAATGATGATGGTATTTTATCTTATTCAAATAGATTTTTATGAGATTCCCAAGATATGAAAAAAATAAACTTAACTTTATTTTATAATTTATGACAAGAGACAATTTAAATATTATTTTGTAATTTTCTTTTCTTTATATAAGTATATACTATATATGTTATACTCGCAGAAATCAGAAATAATATAATTACTGCCGTTCCCTGCATCATATGGTGCCGGCGGCATAAAATTCTTCAATGATAATTTCCAACTTATCGTTCCTACTTCGTTTAATTTCAATTTGGTTTATTTAACACTCTATGAGAATTTCAGGGTAATTGTTTACAAAACGGGGAGCTTCAGAGATTTGGATGAAACTTTACCAGTGGATTCCTTTTTTAATTCCAAAGAAATTTTCCTTATGCAATATTTCTCGGACTCTTCTAGTTTATGAGATGAAAATTATTAAAGTTTGACAGATAAACTAGTTACGAATCAGCAGCCATTTAATATTGTTTTATTGACTAATTCACTAATTTTCGGGGTTTTTTTTTGGTTTAATTTGTATATAGGAAAATTATTTAATTAATTACTTTTTTAATTTTTATTATATCCAAATCGAACTGAAAAATAAGCTTATTATGAACCTCGAAATATGATGTCATTAAGTTTTATTGACTAATTCACTAATTATTCACTAATTCCTAATTTTCGGTTTTTTCGGTTCGGTTGAATATAAAAAAATATTTAATTAATTAATTTTTTAATCTTCTTATATACAAACCGAACTTATAAAAACCCAAAATTAGTGGAGCCCTTTGCTGACCAAATAAATAAAACATATTAGCTTAATAGAATGTTAATGGACTAATTATATGCAAATTTTAATAATTTGTTATCTTTTAAACTAGAAGAGACCTATAAATATTGTAACAGGAAAGTTTCTTTAGAATTAAAAAAGGAATCCACTGGCAAAGTTTCATCCAAATCCCTGAAGCCTCCCGATACTAAACAATTACCAATTTCAGTAGACATACTATCCTCATCTACTTTTTTTTCAACAACTGAGTTTATGGTATTTATTGTATTTATCATGATGAGGTTATACCGAAATATATATTCATAAATGTAAAAACAAATAATTCCATTCGAAACTACACCTAGTATATCCTTTTATACTTATTTGATATTATCATTTGCATAATTATATTTTTCACTTTGATTTGAATTTTTAATTCTTTTTTATTAATAATAATATAATTGTTATTTTTATTAAAATTTATTTTAATATAAATTTTAATTTCAAATTTGAAAAAAATATAATTAATTACAAACAAAACATTAAATTAGAGCCATCATATCTGATATTATTATTATATTATTATTCACTTTATTCATTTTAATAGTAAATTTTCTAGAAATCTCGCCTTTTTTTATTTACTATTTTTTTCTTTCAATTTTAAATTTAGAGTATAAATGAAACACACAAATATCTTTTTCTCTTTATTTCTTCTTTTATATGGTTTTTTTTTAATTTGGCTTTTATTTTTGACACATTTACACTCGTTATTCTCACTTTAATTTATTATTATTTATTTTATTTTTTTTATTTTTTTTTGTTTGTTTTAAATATCACAAGAGTTAAAGCATATTATTATAATTATTATTATTATTATTATTATTATACCACAACCACAATAATAATATACAACTATTAAACAATAATACACTATTCACAACATGTAGAAGATTATGTTGAAATCCACATATGTATATTCATTTTATTTTATTTGTCAAATTATTGCAATTATTCTTTTATAATATTTTTTAATGGAATATAAATCTTCCCTTTATCTACATTATATATTATAAGGGTGACCAAACGTCCCGTTTTTCAGGGATTGTCCCGTTTTTAGATGCTTTGTCCCGGCGTCACGAAAAAAAGTCTTGAGGACAGCCTATTGTCCCGTTTTTTTAAATATTTATGATATTTCGTACTTTTTTTAATTTGTTTCTAAAAAAAGACCTCAAACTTGTTCTGGACTAAGCTTTTGAACATTTCGTACATTTTTTCAAAATTTGTTCAATTTACTTCTAAAAAAAAATATTCGAAATATGGTCACTTGGTCACCCTATATATTATGTACTATATATATATATCCGTATTTATTATTTATGCTTTATCACATTCACTAAGTATTTTATTTAAATTTTGCACATTTTTATAAATTATCATATAGATATATAAAAAATTAAAAATAAGACTTACAAATTATATACATATTTTAGATATCATACAAAATGAAAATAACAATTGATCATTATGTTTTTAAAATTTATTAAGTAATGCAAAAGTTTAAAAATTCAAAATAATAATTTTTTTCGATTGGAGGACATTGATTAAAAGTAAAAATCAATGGGATAATATAAAAATAAGTTATGGATAAATAAAAATAAACAAAATTCTTTGATTTTAATTCTGGAACGTTAAGAGTTGGTATATGAAATAAACAAAAAAGTAAAAATAAATTTTTTTATACTTTAACATATGCCTATAAAATTAATACCTGTATAATTAATCAGATTTCATTTTAAATAAAACTATTATTCTCAATACAATTTTTTTCATAAAATATAAAAATGAATAATTTTAATAATTAATAGGAAATTACAATATTACTAGTCGTTCCCGGGGGCATAAAACGGCTTCTATCCACACGAGATTGATTAATAATAATAATTTATAGGGAATTTTGTTTCAATAACTTACAATGTTTAAATATAAAATTAATAACTTTATTTGAATCATCGTAGTATTTTTTTCAATATTTAATAAAAACAAGACAAAATTTTAAAAAAATGAAGTTAGTAACAAATTAATAATTTTGATAGGTATCTTTTTATGTTTATTATGTTTAATAAATTCTCTTTTATGATAAAAAATAATATTTATATCAAAAATTAGAATATTTCAATTTGTATTTCAAATTTTTTTTATTTTAAATTCTATAAAAATTTTAAATTGTAAAATTCTAAATTTGTACCTAACTTCATAATGTTTCAAACATTTCTTACATACATATATACGACGGAAATTATATATAGTGATAGCAAAAATACAACTTATTTAATCAATTATAATGAGAATCAAAAAAAAAAAAAAAATCTGAATGACATAATCGTGAAATTAATTTATGAATTTCACTGAATTTTATTCTAAATATATTCTTTAATTTTTGTTTAATTTTCTGAATTTGAAAAAGAACGGGGATCTGGTTAAATTGATTTTGTTCACCGAAAATTTTCGGACTGATTTTATTATTCAAAATTAAAAAAAAAAATTGTTAAAATTTCAAAAGTTAGGCAAGTATTGGTTAGTTTAATGATACGAAATATAATTTCACTAATTAAATTTAATAATAAATTTACCTTAATAGTAAATTAATATTTTCATTTGTTTATTTTTAAATATATATTTATTTTAATTTACTATTACTGTCCAAAAAAATCAATGAATTTTAAAAATTCGAAATTTTAATAATTATGTAATATATTAATTCAAATTTATGAATAAAAAATTTTAAATTTAAATCACAAATCGGATTCCAAAATCGAAATATGGATTTCAATAATAATCTTCTTTATTTTTATTTTTTATTTTTTTTCAATCTCCATAATCATAATTTTTCCTTGTAAGTTCAATTTGTTTTCTATTTATTGAATTCAATATCCCATTCCTTGAAGGCTTATATATATATATATCTAGATATATAGAAGTGTGGGTGGAGGAGTCTCCGTTTCCTTTTTTCCGTTTTTAGTAATAAATTTACAGGGCGTCCAGCTGCCAAGTACTCTCTCATATTCGGTGGTGATTATCAATATCTATCTTCTTTATCATATTTAAAAAAAATTATTTTTTTTTTGTTTTGTTATGGATTCTATGTTCAGCTTATACTTTTCTGTTATTTATTTATTTATTTATTAATTTTATATATTATATATATATATATACATAAATTACTATATTTATAATATGATTGTATTTAAATATAATATTTAAATGTAGTTTAGCAACTAACAAATTAAATTATTTTGATAAATATAAATATAATATATTATCATATTTGTACATTTACCAGGTATAGAATTATGAAATCGGAATTTTTTGTAAAAATTGCACGTATTTGAAAATTATAAAAAATATTTTATTCAAAATAGTCTCCAAATGGAATTTATACATTTCTCCCACCTCTTCTCGGCATGAATGCCACGACAAAAAACAATTTTTCCTTTGAAGGGAACCAGTTGTCGAGCCATTTTCGTACATTTTCATACGAATCGAAATGTTGTTTGGCGAGTGCATGTCCCAATGATGGGAATAGATGTTATTTAGACGGAGCCAACTCTGGAGAATAAGCCGCATGCGCTAGAAATTCTCAATTGAACGCTTCCGTAATCCATTTTGCTGTTTGTGGTGGGGGGGCATTATCATGAAGCAAAATGACTTTATGTTGCCTTTTTGCATATCCGGTTGTTTTTCACGTATTTCTCGATGCAAATCGATCAATGTTAACGGTTTCGTCAGATTTTAGTAGCTCGTAATATATTATACCCTTTTTCGGTAGTTTCCTACGCTCCTTGCATCTAACGTCAAAATCAACACTTTTAAATTTTTTAAACTACTCAAAGCATTGAGTTTTGCCAAGAGCATGTTCACCGTATGCTTCGGCAAGCATTCTATGCGATTCTGCAACAGTTTTCTTCAAATTAGTGGAGAAAACTAATGCTGGCCGCAAATCATAGTTCGTAGAACTCGACATGTTTGCGGTTATAGAAAAATATACCAAGTATGAAACTTAGGTTATTGTGGTGGTGATAAACTTCGTCAGCTGTTAGAGGGAGAAGATGGCGCTTCAGAAGCGGTCTTACTGTCTTTAAACTGATAGCGAGCACCATCTATAAGGAAATTCCGGTTTCATACTTCTACCCCTGGTATACGATGTATAAATATCATATATGAGATAAAAAAAAAAGATCACATCAAGGAAAAAATTGTAAGGTAATTTTTGTTCTTTTCAATTTTTATATTTCATCCCCACGAATTTGTTTACACACTAAAAAATACACATTTCAATCGTATAGATTGTTTTCTTTTTTTTAATTTTTTTTTTCATTAAGCAATGATTGGTTAATTTTGTAAACGCACTATCTATTCTTCTCTCTCTAAATATAATTTTTGTTTTTTTTATAGTTTTATTATTTAGATTTCTGAAAACTTGATAGTTGATTTTATATAATTAGATTGCATTCCAAGTAGGCTCAATGGTTCTTTCTGCGAGTACTAGTCATTGTACTAGACTCGTTAGTTGGAGGAGAGAGACTACTTGTCTAGTAGTTGGGTGATTGGTGACCCAAATATGACCCACAGGAGAGGATCCAATGTCCAACGACCATCATCAGTACCGGTATATGACAGTGGACGACATGAAATCGATGGGTGATGATTCTTTGGATGTCACTCGAGACGAAAACAACGAGAATCGACGATTTGTGGCATTGCGTAAGTATTTTTATTTTATTTATTTATTTTTTTTATTTATCCCTAATTTTTTATAAAAGAAAAGGAAAGATTTATGAAAAAACAAGCTTTTATAATTTTGAATAATACAGCAGTTTTTTCAAGACTATTAAACCCTCTCATTACTACCATTTTAAATATTTTTATTATTATTATATTTAGGTTAAATTTATCAATTATTTCAATTTTTAAATATTTGAACATTTCACAAGTAAGATTTCAAGTTTCATTCATTCATTCAAATTATTCTCCTTTTAATCTAACATTGGATATTTTTGATGAAGAACTTTATTATCATTCTTAAATGAAATTATGGTAATTTTTTACAAAACGGGAATCTCCAAGGATTTGCATGAAACTTGACCTGTGGATTCCTTGTTTAACTCCAAAGAAATTTTTCTTATAAAATTTTTCCCGGTCTCTTCTAATTTACTAAATAAAAATTATTAAAATTTGCATAAAATTCATTTATATTATATTTAGCTGCTATGTTTTATTCATTTGACAAGCAGAGGGCTTCATTAATTTTTTTTGGGTTTTTTTCAGTTCGCTTTAAATATATGAAAATTAATTAATTAAATAATTTTTCTATATCCAAACCGAACTGAAAAAACCGAAAATTAGTTAATAAGTGAATAATTCTTGAGACCAAATGCATAATATAGTGAATTATTAATATGCCTGTCTAACTGAATGTTGATGGGCTAATTACATGCAAATTTTAATAATTTTTACTCAGAAAAGTTTCATTTTTACCCCATTTGGGGTAATTTACCCTGGTTCCCCGACCGCTGAGATATATGGATATATAATCCATTAATCGATTTCAACTATCAAAGAAATTTTTTTTTATTTGATTTATTTTTCAATTTTATAGCATTTTATGGTGAAACTTATTAAAACATTTTTTATAGGAATACAGATTTAGAAAAAAATCACATTAATTTTCATTTGCCCTAAAATGATATCCATTACAGAAACCCAACAATGTCATAAATTGTTGTTTTTCTTTGTTTACAGGACTATATTTCTACAAAAGTATTTATTGTATTTATTTTTATAATTGGTATACCTAAGAGAAAAAATCATTTAAATCATAAATATTGTATTATTTAATGATATAAATGATAAATTTAAATAAATTTATAAATTTCATCCTGACCTTTTGGATGATTGTGCATGTCTTTTTGTATATAAAATATAATTGTCAACCTCCACCTCTTATTAAGTTTATAAATGTATTAAGTATTTTATTAAATCCTTAAATTTATAATTATTACATATTATTTGTGATCTGTAATTGGTAACCCTTTGATGCTTGTTAAATAATCTTTTCCTTTCTTTGAACCTTCTTTCTCTCTTATATAATATATGTATACCTTATTATATTATATATTTATATAATTTATTTAAAATAATAAAATAGAGATAAATAATAAAAAATATTATTTTTTTTTATGATAGAAAAAAATGGTAAATATTAATAATAAAAATAATTTATAATAATTACTATCTTCTCTTATTTTTAAAATAATATTAAATAATTTCAATATCTGGTTTGAAAAATTTTAAATTTCAGCATTTTAAACATTTTTTGGTAGTTGTTCAGTCTAACCGATGTATCATAGAATTGGAAAAAAATCTTTGCCAGTGGATTCCTTTTTTAATTTCAAAGAAACTTTCCTTATACAATATTTCTCGGTCTCTTCTCGTTTACGAAATAAAAATTATTAAAGTTTGCATATAAATCCATTGATATTATATTTAGCTACCAACTGTTTTATTATTTTCTGTTTTTACAAATTAAAAAATTAATTAATTAAATCATATTTCTATATCCAAACCGAACTTATAAAACCGAAAATTAGTGAATAAGTGAATAATTAATGAATTAGTCAATAAAACATTATTAAATGGCTGCTCATTCATAACTAATATACATTATCTATCAAACTTTAATAGATTTTATCTCGTAAACTAGAAGTGCCCGCCACATAGTGTTTAAGGAAAGTTTGTTTGGAATCAAAAAAGGAATTCACTGTAAAAGTTTTATCCAAATTCATGATACTTCGATTAGAGTAAACAATTACCTAAAAACCAAATTATTTAAATAGATAAATAATTTAATTTTATTAAAATTGAAAAATAAATATAATAATTTTCATAGAAATAAAAATACACCATTATGTCTTTTGTATTTTATTTTAAAATATCTAAATAAAAATATTTATAACATTTACAGAAGCATCAGAACCACTAGAAAATAAAGATCAACAGCAACAACAGTTACAACATAATCAACAACAACATTATGTGCAAATGCATTTACATCCTGATAATATCGACATACAAAAACCGGCACTCAACGTTGGGTAAGAAAACTTCAATTTTCTTTTGAAGCAGCTGCAATATATAATTATCAGTAAAAGACATAGTATTGAATGATTTGTTTTATATATAATTAAAAAATAAACAAAATTATTAAATATTCTCATTAATTTATTATAATTATATATCTTTTATTAGATCGTATAAAATACATTTGATTTAGTTAACATATTTTTTTTATTTTAAAGCTTATATTTTTTCCATTTTTTTCTCATTTTTTTTTATATATACGAGGCCTGTTCAAAAGAAATGTGAATTTTGAATTTTCCCGGGCAGTGTACATTCGATTATTAAATTTTTTTTTTGTTATGTTGGTACATATATGTTTCTCATATGTCGACATTATCAGTCATTTTGGATTAGTAGTTTGTTTTGAAAAAGTTAGTCAGGTTTTTGTGCTCTTTGATTTTTTACTTATCTCATCAATTGTGGCAAAACGATTTCCTTTCATTGGTCTCTTTCAGTTTTGGGAATAGGAAAAAGTCGCAGTGAGCCAAATCTGGTGAATACATTGTTTGAGGCATGATTACGGTGGTATTTTTTGGCCAAAAAATCACGAAGAAGCAATGATGTGGGAGCTGGTGCATTATCGTGATGCAGAATTCATGATTTGTTTTTCCACAATTTAGATCGTTTGAAACGTATTGCTTCACGTAAACCCTGCATAATTGTAGTATTCCTTATTTTTATTCTTTTAAGTAAAAAATTGGAGAACACACAAAATGTCTCAGTTGTCAAAAACAAACTACTAATCCAAAATGACTGATAATGTTAATATATGAGAAACATATATGTACCAACATAACAAAAAAAAAACTTTGATATTCAAATGTACACAGCCCGAGAAAATTCAAAATTCACATTTTCTTTTGAACAGACCTCTTATATTTTAATTAATTATGTTTTTATCTTCAAAATCAGTTTCATCAGATGTTCATATAACAATACACATTATTCCCAACTTGATTAAACGTTTTAAAATATCCAGAATTGATATGAAAATTTTATGAATTTCAAATGAAATAATACCGAAAATTAGATGATAAAATTATGTGAAATATTTTCATATTACTTAATTAATAATATTTAATAATAATTTATATTAATATTTATAATATTTTTTATTTAATTCCGCCTTCAGGTTTAAGCTATAAGCTCTTCTATACAATTTTTTTTTTTTGCAATTTTATATACCTTTTATTATTTTGTAATATAATTTATTCAAATATTCAAAATATAAAGCTTTAATATAAAAATTTGAATTAAATAAAACAAATCATATCCATTTTTAAATTAAGATATTGTTTAATTCTGTATATATATATATATATATATAAACATATATCTAAGATAATAATTGTATAATCGACTAATTTCAGCATTCCTTATTTTGATTTTTATCTAAAAAATAATTCACCATTTTTATTTCACAATATTTATAAATTTATCTTGCACTTCATCTAATTCACTTGAATCTCTCACATTCATTAATTTCTGCATTTTTTTTTTTGAATACGATACAATATAATTTTTTATTAATTCACACCATAATACTCACCAATATATTGTTTGCATGGGTGGAATGAATGAAAATGTTTTATTAAAGAGTTGATTATTATAATTTATTACTAATTATAATAATATTTTTAAGATTGATTTAATTTGTTTTGTAAATATACGATATGTATATATATATATATTAATTGATAGAATGGTTTAGAGAGGAAGGTAAAAATACATTTTAGAACATGTAACACAAATTGCATATACTGACAGGCAAGATTAATCCCACTAAAGAATAATTGACCTCATTATTAAACAATCAAATTTTATCATATGACTTTATTTTGAATTAATTAAGAGTTTAAATATATATATATATATAAAGATTATTATGATTGAAATTTATTATATAATTGTGAATAACATTAATTCACTTTTTAATTCATATTACCCTCCATCAAATTGATTAAATATAAAGGAATTTTAAAAACTAATAATTTTATGGTGATAGGGAGAAGGGAAAAACTCAATTGGTTAAAAAGTTGACAATAAACTCTCTATAACTAAACTGTAGAGAGATAGCTAATTTATTTTTAATAAATTAAAATATTAATCTACAAACTATAATAATTATAATTATTTCAATTTTTTTTTCTTTTCGAATTTTAATTTATATAGTGTATATTTCAATATTTTATCAAATAAAGAATAAAAGAATACAAATTTTTTTTTTTTTTTTTTTTTTTTTTTTTTTTTTTTTTTTTTTTATTTAGCATCCATTTATTTTGTACATCTGCCCGAAGGCAATAATACGTGGTTTACAATAAAGAGTAATAAAAGGGCGAGGGGGGGAGGTAAAAGGAAATTATAGGGCAGGTTAAGGAGAGTGAGTCATTGGAACTGTGGTAGGAAAATAGTCGAGGAGGGGAGGAAGGGAATGTCACTGAATTATTAGCCTGATGGCTAATCCCAGCTAGGGCACCATCGCGGGTCTATTTATTAATGTCTCTTGTCAAGTCCTGTGGTTTGAGTCTTTTGAGTCGTCTCAGTTGTCCTTGTGTGTCTAATAGTTGTCGGGCTTTGGGATTAGGGTGTTTAAGGAGTCTGTCTTTGTAGCGAAGGCTGTAATTTTTAATTTCCATTTGGACTGTATCCATTCCGAGGTCCCTATGAATCAGTCTGTTAGGGACATACCAAGGAGCACCGACTATCAGTCTAAGTGTTTTGTTTTGAAACCGCTGAATCAGGTCTCTGTTGGATTTGCTAGCGGTCCCCCACATCTGAATGCCATAGGTCCAAATGGGTTTAAGGATGATTTTGTAAATTAGAAGTTTATTGTCTATCGTCAGTTGAGATTTTTGTCGGAGCAGCCAGTATAATTTGTTAAGTTTAAGTCTCAGTTGTTTCTTTTTTGACTTGATGTGCATCTCCCACGTTAGGCGTCTGTCAAGGTGCATACCGAGGTACTTTACAGTACTTTTAGTCGGAATGGGTTTGTCTAAATTTACGCCGGGGCAGGTCTGTCTATTCAAAGTAAAAGTCAAGTGTGCAGATTTGTCTTCGTTAACTGCTATTCTCCATTTCTCAAGCCAAGGCCTTAATTGGTCCAGGCTTTCCTGGAGCATAGCAGAAGCCACGATTGGGTCTTTATGTGAAGCGAGCAAAGCGGTGTCGTCAGCAAAGGTCGCTGTGGTTATGTTCGGGTTGGTCGGCAAGTCAGCTGTAAAAAGTAAATACAAAATAGGTCCCAAAACACTACCCTGAGGTACTCCAGATCTAACAGGATAAACCTCACTAATGGCGTCATTCATCTTAACTCTAAAGCTTCTGCCATCGAGGTAAGAACGAATCAGCCTGTAATAAATTAGCGGGAGTATGTCATAAAGCTTCCGAAGTAGACCCTCGTGCCAAACTTTATCGAAAGCCTGAGATATATCAAGAAACACGGCTGAGCAGTAACGTTTGTTTTCAAGGTCTTTGTGAATAACATCAACAATTCGATGTACTTGCTCAATAGTGCCGTGCTTCTCTCTAAAGCCGAATTGGTGGATTGGGATTAAATCTATTAGAAAGGGACGGAGTCTAGAAAGAAAGACCCTCTCAAACAATTTAGAGATGGCAGAGAGAAGACTAATAGGCCTATACGAGTTTGACTCCTCAGGAAGTTTCCCAGGCTTGAGGATCATTTTCACCAGGGCTGTTTTCCACTGGGTTGGGAAATGACCCACTCTAAAGATGGAGTTAAATATGAGGGTCAGAAAGAGAATTGCCCTATCAGGCAAGTTCCTCAACATTTTACCTGAGATTAGATCATTTCCCGGGGCCTTTTTAGTTTTGATTGTCTGTCGTATAATGTCTTTTAATTCACACGTCTGTATTAGTTTGGGGAATGGCATTGAGTAATTGTGTGTTTTGTATTGGTGTGTTGCCTGAAAGTTATTGTCAGGTGGAGTGACCTTTGGTGGGAGAGGAGTAAAAACGTTAGAAAGGTGACTAGCGAATGTATTCGCCTTATCGATGTCACTCCTCGCCCATTCATTATTTTGTCTACGTAGTGGGGGGATTCTTTCAGTTGGTCTTTTAAGTTTCTTTGTCGCTTTCCAGAGAGAGTAGTCAGTTGAATGAGTAGGGGTGAGGTCTCTCAGATACTTTTGAATGCTTTGATTCCTTTCAGTTCTGAGTAGATTCCCAATTTGTTTAGTTAGATTATTAATTGTCGTTTTAAGGTGTGGGGATCTGTTTGTCTGCCATTGTCGTCTGAGCCTATTTTTTTTAGTTATTAAGTCTTTAATGTGTTTTGGTGTGTGTTGGTTTAAGTCTTTAGGAGTAATTTTTGGTGTTGACAGACGTGCTGCCATTTGTATAGTATTGGTTATATGGTAGATTGCTTTGTCAATGTCAAGGCTATATGTCAGAGGTAAGTTTAGGTCCAGGCTTTGGTTTAGTATTTCTGCATATTTATTCCAGTCAGTTTTATGATTAGTCAAGTAGTTAGAGTTTGATTTGAGAGATGCACAGGTGTTTAATGTAAGTTGTACTGGGGAGTGGTCAGAGGAAAGATCAAGGCAGGATTCAATTAAGCATCCATCCCCGTTAACCCCTCTTGCCACAAAAAAGTCAATTAAGTCTGGGATTTTGTTACTGTCAGAGGGCCAATACGTAGGTCTTCCAGTTGAGATAGTAATTAGGTTGTGTTTATTAATAGTCTTAGCGAGATCTCGACCTCTAGGAGTAATAAGTCGAGATCCCCAGTCAGTATGTTTTGCATTGTAGTCACCTCCAGCAAGGAACCTCGACCCCAGGGTCTGGAAAAAATCCAAAAAATCCCCAGACGAAATTCGATGCTTGGGAGGGCAGTAAGTAGATGCAATTGTAATAGGTCCGTTTTTGTCTTGAATTGTTAAAGAGGTTGCTTGTAGATAGTCTTTGTAAAAAGGAGGGTTTTCGTAATGGGATATTTTGTCTTTGATTATAATGGCTGTTCCTCCGTGTGATGTACCGTCTGGGTGATTGGTAAAGTATAGGTTGTAATGGGGAATTTTTAAGTAGCTTCGAGGGTTGAAATGAGTCTCAGCAATTAGCATAATGTCAATGTCTTTGTCTATCAGGTCTATCAAATTTTACTAATCATATCATTTTACTTTACAAATTAGATTTTTTTTATTTCATTTTTATACATTTTTATACTAGTGGATTGATAAATTAAATTAATTAAATTATAGAGCAAAATAATTATATTTACTTGATTTCTTTAGTTTTTTTATAAAAGATTATTCGTAATATTAAAAATTATTTAGATTTATAATATTTTATAGCGTTACTTAATCAATATGTTTAAAATAATATAGGCAAACAAAAATAATTGAATAAAAGGTAATAGTTTCATAAAATTATTAGAAATATGTATTAAATTAAATTTAATTAAAAAAATTATTTTTTTTATCAATAATTCTTTCATTAAATAAAATCAAAAAATTTATTTAATTTTTTACTGACCGACGATAGGAAACGAAAGTATTGTTTTCACACAAAATTTCACATGTGGAGATTTTTTACATATTTCCACGAATCATGGATTTTGTTAACAGAAAAAAGTATTTTTAGCATGATGTGTGTCTGTCCGTCTATAGTTTGAACGGCTCAACGGATTTTGATAAAATTTGATCTATTTACTTGATGCATCAGTAGCATAAATTCATCAACTTTTGGTGTATATCCGGAAACCAGAAGTAGTAGTTTACAAAGAATTAATTCTATATTCATTGTCGGAAATTTTTTATTACATTAAACTAACTGGTGAAATCAAAAATGCATATATATAATATTGTTTTAATTATTTTTAAATTGTCGGTCGGTTCTGTCGATATCAATGGGTTTTTTTTCATTTTAATACAAAATGAGAATGATTTGATTATTATTAATCCAATTCATTTTGTTTTATTTCATTTTTTTCATATTTCGTCGAATACTTTTAGGAAAATTCACAGGTAATCTATATTTTCTTTTTAATTAGTTTAATGTTACCAGCTTTCTGGCAATCCAATATTTGTGTTTTTCTCCTTTTTTTTATTATACATATAAATATGAATTATAATGTAAATAATATCAATTTATTTGTAGTGTGTATAAATATTATTTTAGATATTTATGTATATAATTAATTATGTATATATAGTATCTGGTATCAAGTATCTCTTTTAGACAAAGAAATACCTACCCGTTGAAAACAAACGGGCTTATAATAAATACATATCGCATGCAAGTTGTTTTGTTGTTTTTTGTCTTTTTGAGTTGTTGCACTGTTGTATAGTATTTTTTTATTGACATTTAATTTATTTCCATCACATTTATCACCTTAATTTATTAAAGCATGAATTACACTTATTTTTTTATTTCGCACTATTATTAAATTTAACTCGATGATCCGGTATTATTTTAGATATTAATTTTTAAAATACTCCTAATACCATTATTAGAAGTATACAACAACAACCAATAAAATAAAATGATTAAATCCAGGTTATTTATTATAATAATTAATGTATATTATTATTTATTATACATTAAATAATCGATTAAATTTGAAATATCATCATCAATTTACATATTCACCCCGCGTTATAATTAATTCATTATATTAGTAAAACTATAATACTATAATGAAATATAAAATAAAAATTTATAAAATTAGAATTTACTTTCTTTTTTTTAAAGAAAGTCCTTCCAAAAAAAATCTTATTTTTTTATCGATTTTTAGATGTTATTATTAAAAAGTTTGTAATTGTTTACAAAACGGGAAGCTTCAGGGATATGTTTGAAACTTACTTGGGTAGAGTTCTTTTTTAATTCGAAGTGACTATTAAAATAGCAAATGGTTCGGTCTCTTCTAGTTTACTAGATAAAAAATATTAAAATTTGCATATTAATCCATTTACTTTCTATTTAGCTACCATGTTTTATTCATTTGGCCAGCAGAGGGCTGGCTCCACTAATTTTCTTGGGTTTTTTTTTCAGTTTGGTTTGATATATAAAAATTAAAAAAAATAATTAAATAAATAATTTTTCTATATCCAAACCGAAGCGAAAAAATAGAAAATTAGTGAAAAGTGAATAATTAGTTAATTAGTCAATAAAAAATTACTTTATGTCTGCACATTTCGACGTTCATTTGGCCAGCAGAGGGCTCCACTAATTTTCAGGGGTGTTTTTTTTTAGTTTGGTTTGGTATATTTAAATTAAAAAAAATAATTAATTAAATAATTTTTCTATATCCAAACCGAACTGAAAAAGACCGAAAATTAATGAATAAGTGAATAATCAATAAAATATTATTAAATGGCTGGTCATTCAGAACTAGTTTACCTGTCAAACTCTAATAATTTTTATACCCTAAACTAGAATATTGCTAAAGGAAAGTTTCTTTGGAATTAAAAAAGAAATCCACTAGTAAAGTTTCATCCAAATCCCCTGAAGCTTCACGTTTTGTAAACAATTACCAAAAGTTTTTAAGTGAAAAAAATGAAAAGTTCATATATAAATTTTCAAGAAAATCAAAATTATTCATAATTTAATAAATAATTTAATATTTTATTTATTCATTTAAAAAATATATTTATAAATTGTTTGTTAGCCTAGTATATACTCTAAAAAATAATAATTTCACATTTTATTATTTTCAATACATTATATAATGAATTATAATAAAAAATCAATATTTTATAAATATAATGAAATTATCAATTTTCGGACATTACCACACCCGCGTGAAACAGACAATTTTTATTTACAAACTTAAAAATTTTAAATTTTCTATATTGTTGTTGGTTGTTACGTTGTGTTTGCTAGTCATTAGGAGTTGTTTAGACACTCGCAAGCTGTGCATTTGACCCATCTTGATGTTTTTGTGCGTGGATTCGTCTCTTCATCAGGTGTTGTTTAAAAAGCCTAGACGCTTCGCTCGCGATGCTGGGACGGAGCCCCTCCTCGACCGGCATGTGGCGGGAAAGGTACTGACCGAAACCCCCCTTACCCATTTATTCACACCCACACATACACACAAATACACACTATAATGCACTTTTTAGCTATGGATGTTGATAATTGTTATTTTAATAATAATAATTATGGTTATACAACATTTATTTTCTACAATAGTTATGGCTCAAACATAATAAATAGTTTGCTCAAATGATCATTCTTACTTGAATTAAATTAAGTATAGTTCTAGTCTAAGATACCGGACAATATAGTATGTAACAAAAGTTTTTACTTATTTAGTTTGCTTATAAAAAAACGTTTAAATACTTAAATCATTTCTTTTTTTAAAAATTTTTTTATTAAAGATTTAGATCTAGGTTCATTTTAAACGATCCTAGAAGGTTTTATCTGCTTTCTTTTATTTATTTATTTTTTTTTTGAACTTCAGGTAAGGTTAAGTCGAAGTTTGAACTTCAAGCGAGGTTATGTTGAAGTTTGAATTTCAAGTGAGGTTAAGTTGAAGTTTGAACTTCAAGTGAGGTTATGTTTTGTAGTTCCGAATTATGCGCTTGAGATTCGGGGTTTCCCCAATTTTTTTTAGTTAATAAATTTATAAATACAATTGAAATATTTTCCGTTTCAATTATTTCTCATATAAATGTATGTATATATGTACAAAGTAAAAGGAAAAATAAAAAACTGAAAAACAAAACAAACAATGTTATTCAACCAATATTTGATTTTGTCGAAATTTAATTCAAATAATCTGTTCAATTAATTTTACATTTCATTTTCTGTTCATTGTTTATCATCCAAGTATATATTTATTCTATTTTGTTAATAAAATCCCTATAAACTAATAAAATAAATTATATTTAGTCTAAATGTATATAGTTTTACATTTTTTAATTGTTTTTAAAAAATTCTACATTATTTTAATAATCGATACATTTTATATGGTATTTTTCAAGTTTAAAATATTTTTTTAAAAAAGACATAAGTAGATAAGGTAATAGTTAAAGATACATGTCACCACTCGGATTTTGATGACACTTCGCCAGTTAATTCCTTGATTAATTCTAAGAAACCTCTTTCTTAGGCAATATAGCGGGGAAACTTATAGTTTTCGAGATAAAAAGGATTAGGGTTTGGATATAAATCTATTGATATTCTATTTATATACCATGTTTTATTAATTTGACCATCAGAGGGCTCTAATAATTTTCTTGTTTTTTTTTCAGTTCGGTTTGGATATTAATTAATATAATAATTAAATAATTTCCCTATATCCAAATTGAATCGAAAAAACCGCAAATTATGAATAAATGAATAATTAGTGAATTAGAATAAAACATTACTTAATGGCTGCACATTTCGACGTTCATAACCAGCTATCTATCAAACTTAAAAAATATTTATTTATCTTAGAATTAGTCAAGGAATCATCAAAATCCAAGAGGTGACATGTATCCTTAACTATTACCGTAGATAATAATATAAATATTTTATTTTATTTGTTTATTAATTTTATGAATGATCATTTTTTTCATGGATTTCTTAATCACAACTTGTGGATTAATTAATATTCCAATTTTAATATTTAAAAATTATAATAACACTTTCTTTAAATTTAAAATAAATCGAGTTTTTCATTTTATAAGTATTTCATAGAAAATATTGTAAAACAAATAAAACATTAATAGAATCTATCAACGAAATTATGGCTGATTTTCAAAGTATATACGAGTATATAAATCACTAAATCAGTGGTTTCCAACCTTTCTGTTCCGGCGCCTCCATTTTTCTAAAAAAATTCTTGCGCCCCCTTACACATTTCTGAACTGGGCCATGTTTCAGAGCATCGCAAAATCATCTGACCTTTTTTTTTAGAACCATACTGAAAAAAAATTTTAAAAAATCGGAAATGTTCAAAAGTTTGTCCACAAAATCATCTTACCTCTTTTTTTTTAGAACCATATCTGAAAAAAATCGAAAATTTTCAAAAATTTGCCGGCATTTGAATTTCCTTCGCGCCCCCCAAGAGTGGCGCGCCCCACAGGTTGGAAACCGCTGCATTGAATAGACATTTCATCTTTTTTTTTTATTATATAAAATTTTTTTCAATCAATCTCTGATTTTGTATGGAAGTGGTATGAATGAGTGGTAGTTAATTCATTTCAGATTAATTTCATTGGAGGACATCATTCTTATATATCCTATACTTATACTACTTACATATACTCTATATATATTATATATATCACATCTGTCTTAGACAACTCTTCTTTCAGTCCTTTTTTCATCATAGATTCTTCTAAAATCTTTTAAATATTTATTATTATTATTATTATTAATTATTATTAATATTATTATTGTTGTTATTATTTTAATTATATAATTATTTTTTTCTTCTTTTTTTTCTGTTTTATTTTTTATTATTTGTTTCGACTAACTGGCGAATTTTTTTTCTTCTTGCTAATTTGAAAACAATGAACGTGAATTCAGCATTCCACAATGGAGAAAGTAAGTGCCCGTTAGAAGATGATGATGATGATAATGATTATACTGATGATATAATCATAATGATGATAATGATGGTATACGCTGTGCACTCTGTCGCTGTGGCTAATCAAATCTAGCTCTCTGGTCTCCATATGCGCGCATGGGACTCCACTTTATCACTTTTTTTTATGTTTTCCATTTAGAATCTCTCTACCTACTTGCTTTGAAACCAATATCAACTATTGAACACATTTTTATTTTTATATTTTTCTTATTTTTTTTTTTTTTAATTATATATTTTTATATAATTTTATTTTTCTCTATTTTAGAAATACGATCAATGGTTCTATTTTTTACTATCACAGTCCTTCTTTCTAATTTATTTATTTCTTCACTTACGAATCACGCACGTTTTATTTTGCTAGAAATTTCTCCACAAATATTTAAAAAGCAAACAACTAAATTAAAACATAATTTATAAATCGTCTCATTCTTCACACAATAATTCACTTATTTATTTATTTATAAAAGCAAGAAATATTTAATTCACAGGGAATATTAATTACTAAAACATTCCAAAAAATTTTATTAATTTGACTTATAAATTATATTATTTTATATTTTATTAATATTAAAAAAAAAACACCACAGGGTGGGAAGTAGCGTAGTTGGTTCGCATTCTCGTGTTCTCGGGTTTAAGTCCCGAGCCTGGCAAGGGTCTATGGGATGGAGTCAACCCAGCCTCCGGGATCAAAATTGGGAAGCTACTTGATAAAAAGTAGCTCCTCCGATCAAAAACATAAAGATAAAGGTTGATAGGACCCGTTCTACTGATCATAGGACACCTCATTGATATAACCGACTTGATAGACCTGGTCCTTGCGTAGAACGTACGAAAGTCAATGGTTTTTTTTTTATTTATTTATAAAAGAAATAAATATTTAATTCACAGGGGATATTCATTACTAAAACATTTCAAAAAATTATATTAATTTGACTTATAGATTATTTTATTTTATATTTTATTAAAATAAAAAAATATTTATTATAATATAGAATATCAACATTTTAAGAATTTATTGTAATAAGTTTTTATAAATAAATTTAAAGAAACATAATATAATAATAATTTACTTTTCAACTCATTTTATTTATAAATAATTCTAATCAAGCTCGAGTCGGTGATAAAAAGAAAAATAACTACTAATATATTGATAGTTCGAACCACAAAATAAATATGAAAACCGGCTAAATTGAGATTGGATTCAGTTATATCGTTAATATATTTAATTTAAAATTAATTATATTATTTTATTATTATATATATCATAGGTTCTTAAACTTATGTACTCCACGGACCCCCACTTGAAAAAATTTTTTTTGACGGACCCCCATCACAACTTTAGGTACTTTTCGTCATTTTATTAATTAATTTCTGGCTTACGATCTCATAAGGACAAGGATATATGATGAATATTTCTAACAGTGATTGGTGAATAACGATTTTTTTGCATATTGTAGAACACATTTTATTAGAAATTATAATATTGAAGAAAGAAAATACAAACATTGTCATAGCAACAAATCTCACAAATTATAATGGGTACTTACATTAAATTCATATAAATATTTTATAATTTTTTTCAGAAAATATTAAATAAGAAATATTTTAAAAAATAACTGCATCTATCTCATTAAATATAACTTACATATTTAATGAGATGTATGCAGTTGTTTTCTTGAAACAAGAATCTCAATATCTGGCTTAATATTGGAAACTTTTAATCTAAGATCCGGCTCTACATTTAATTTGTTTCTATATTTAGACTTAATATAAAATAGTACCGAAAAAGCTTGTTCGCATAAATATGTTGTGCAGAATGGAATCAAGTGTTGAAGTGCTTTATTTGCAAGCGCAGGATAATCTGACCTGAGAAGTAACCAAAAGTTGCTCAATTCAGTTTTGTTAAATTTTAGTTTATAAGTTGTATCACATGATAATTCCACGAGAATATCTTGTTCAGGTGCAGATAAATGTTTAGCATTTGTAATTTCCATATTAAATGGATCTCTGATCCAGTTATTGCAAGGATCAGGAGTAGAAAAATACTTCCTGAAGTTGCTTTTCAAAGTAATTAAATGTTCAACAAATAATTGACGCGTTTGATTAAGCAATTTTTCACTGGAGCTTTCTATGAAATCATTGAGAGTTGGAAAAGACTCATATACACCGTTCTGGATGCGTTTCGACCACAAGTCGATTTTTTTAATCATTGCTTCTATTTTATCTTCAACTTTAAATATATTTACAACAGTACCTTGCAGGCTCAAATTAAGTTCGTTCAATTTTGTAAAAATATCAGTCAAGTAAGCCACCTTAGCTAACCAGATAAAATCATTGAAACATTCGGTCAGTTCAAAATGCGCATCTATTAAAAACAATCGTATTTCATCTCGAAGCTCAAAAAGGCGAATGAGTACTTTCCCGCGGGACAACCAACGTACATCTGTATGTAATAATAAATGTGTATGTTGACTACCCATTTCCTCACACAAAATTTTAAAAACTCTGGAATTAAGTGGACGAGCCTTAATGAAATTGACAATTTTAACTACTTCGTCTAATGTTCTTTTCAAATCTGGTGACATATTTTTGGCTGCTAATGATTCTCTGTGAATGCAGCAATGATTCCAAACAACCTGAGGCGCAACATTTTTAATAAGAGCAATCAATCCAGTTCTTGTACCTGACATTGCACGAGCACCATCAGTGCAAATTCCAACACATTTTGGCCACTCTATTTCATTTTCGGTTATAAAATTATTCAAACTGTTAAATATGTCATTAGCTGTCGTTCGTGAAGGTAGTGAATCACAAAACAATACATCTTCTTGTATTTGATTTTCAAACTCATATCTAATGAAAGCTAACAAATTGGCATTATTAGTGACATCAGTACTTTCATCCAATTGTAATGAGTAATAGTGACTTTTGCGCACTCTCGATATTAATTCTTCTTTTATATTACATGACATGTCTTCAATCCTATTCTTAACCGTATCATTTGATAATGAAATCAAATTTATATCGTTTGCTGCTTTAGTTCCTAACATTATATTTGTAATTACTTTTGTAGCAGGAAGAATTAATTGCTCTGCTATATTATGCGGCTTTCCTGCTTTAGCAATAAGTAGAGCTACTTCATATGATGCCATTACTGCTTTCTTACTCATACCACCAGATCCCGTCTTAACCATCAATTTCTGACTTGAATTAAGTTCTTCTTTTTTCATTTTAAAAAATTCGATAGACTTACTAACATGCTCGCTGTGCTTTGTTTGTAAATGACGTCTGAGATTAGCAGGTTTCATACTTTCATTGGATAAACTTTCCTGACATAGAACGCAGACTGGTCTTTCCACATCATTGTTGCAAATATAAGTAAATCCAAATGATAAATAATCATCCGAATATTTTCTAGTTTTGCGTTTCTTGGTAGAGTTTGCTGTTGATGCCTCATCATCTGATTCTTTCCGTTTCTGTGTTGAACCAGTTTGTAGCCAACGATCCATTTTATGGAGTAATTTATTAACATTGAACTACAATAATATAAATATAATATAAATATAATATAAATATAACGAATTATTATTTACTAGCTATGTTTTAATATGATTTTAAATGAATGTTTTAATATCATTTTAAATGAATGTTTTAAATCATTTTAATAAATGTTTTAAATCATTTTAAATAAATGATTTAATATCATTTTAAATGAATATTAATTTATACAATAAATATATTTCGTAATTTGATTCTAAAATATTATTAATTTCGTAATTTGATTCTAAAATATTATTAATTTCGTAATTTGATTCTAAAATATTATTAATTTCGTAATTTGATTCTAAAATATTATTAAAATAAATATTTTTTATTCATAAAACTAACTTATACTTACTCTCAAAAACAGCCTTTCTGGGAAATTGCAAAATGTGTTTAGTGTTTTTATAAAATAATGATCATGCAAATTACACTAAAAATTAAAAAAAATTATTAGCTATAATAAACTATTATTAGCTATAATTTAATTATAATTAATTAAATTAATAAAAATAATTTAAAGATACAACTCGTTGAGAAATGAACTTATAATTAACATTTGCTTTAAAACTGTTTAAAACCCCAGAGTGGACGCTGACAATTTGGGTTTTTCCGGGTAAGACTGTCCCCTCCCCTGGTTTTCCCCAATAACAAAGTGAAAGAAAATTCCCTTATATGCCTCCCCTTCCGAGCCCCTAAGAGGGGTTATTTTAAAGGAACAATCGAAAAATGATTTTAAATGAATGAATGGATGAAAATTCAAATTTTATATATAGTTTTTTATATATGTTTATTTATTCACAAAAAATTAATTGACATAATTATCAATTTAATAAAATAAAATAGTATTATTAATAGTATTAAATTATAGCCGTAATTCTCTAGGAGGATATAGTTAAACAATGAACTTTAAATATTTATATATGTATATATTTTTACGATGATTTTTTTCCGAGGACCGCGGACCCCCAGTAAAGGCTTCGCGGACCCCCAGGGGTCCGCGGACCACAGTTTAAGAACCACTGATATATATAATTAAACATTTTGTATAAATATTATAACATTAAATAACTATTAACAACAACAATTTTATTAAATAATACTAAAAATGAATTTTTAAATATAAATTAATGCACTACTATATGATTTAGTAATTCCTTCACATTTAAGTAAAATTACCTTTACACTTTATATATAATTAATAAATTTAAAATTTAAAAAATTCGAGGTGAGTAAATAAAGAAAAAAAAAGTTTTAAGTTAAGTAGTTGTTTACAAAACGGGAAGCTTCAGAGATTCGGATGAAGCTTTGCCAAAAGATTCCTTTTTTAATTCCAAAGAAACTTTCCTTATACAATATTTCTCGGTCTCTTCTAGTTTACAAGATAAATAAAGATATTTTTAGTTTGAGAGATTAGCTGGTTATTAAAGTCGAAATATGGAAACATTAAGTATTGTTTCATTGCCTAATTCGCTAATTATTCTACACTAATTTTTGATTTTTTCAGTTTGATTTGGATATAGGAAAATGATTTAATTAATTAATTTTTTTAATTTTCATATATCCAAATCGCATTAAACCCCTCCCCCCAAAAAAAAAAATTAGTGGAGCGCTCTGCTGGTCAAATGAATAAAACATGGTAGTTAAATAGAATGTAAATGGATTTATATGCAAACTTTTATAATCTTTATCTCGTAAACTAGAAGAGACTAAATGGAATTAAAAAAGGAATCCACTGGTAAATTTTCATCCAAATCTCTGAAGCGTCTTGTTTTGTAATCATTTACATTAAGTTATCTTGCTTGTTTCAATTCTCTGTTGTTTCCTATCTATGTACAAAACAAAACAAAAAACAAATTAAATAGATATACATGTTATAGGTTATAAATAGAGTAAGTCGCTGAATTAAATGAATTTAAATAAATAATTTAACATTTTAAAAAATTGTGGAGAATATTAAAAAATAATTAAAGGTATGATGAAAATAAAAAATAACAGCAATATATTATAAATTCCTCGTGTGTGATAACATTTTTCATTTTATTTTTTTCTCTCTCTTCTTCTGCTCCTTTGTCTTTTACTTGATTTTAAAATTTATTTATTTGTTTTGTTTTACAAGAACACTTGCAACTAATTTTTTTTTTTACTTTTATTTTAGTGAATCTTTACCTACCATATATAACATTATTTTTTCCATGTGTCACTAATTTAGTATTTAGTAAATATACACTAGTTATGTGTTTGTTTGTTTTTTTATTTTATATCCATTTTTCAGAAATGATTTTATCTATAATTTTTATTTTTTAGATATTTAGAAAATATTAGTGTAGTTGTTTTTCTATTTTTGTTTTTAAATTAGATTGTGATAGAGGATGATGATAATGATGAAATGAATGTCTTATTGAATGTTAGTTGAATTGAACTGAATTTTTTTTTTTTTTTTTTTTTTAATTTAAAATAATTTCTATTTCTATAATTTTGTGCGAGTTGAATTGTTAATAATGCTGTGTATGATGTGGCATGCAGTTTCCTGGTGAGCTTCCTTGTTGACGCGAGGGGTGGTGCTATGCGTGGTTGTCGACATTCGGGGGTGCGTGTTATTGTACCTCCTCGGAAAGCGCCAATGCCAATGAGAGTCACCTGCAGATACCTTAAAAGGGATAAACTCACCAATCCACCACCATTAATGGAAGGCGAGGCACTTGCCAGTCGTATCCTCGAATTAGGACCAGTCGGCGCAAAATTCCTCGGGTTAGTATTTAAAAAATCTTTATAAGTACACAATTATGTAATTATTATTTTTAAATTTATATTTATTTTTCTAAATAATTCAATGAATTACTATATATATAAATATAGTACCTGGAACACCGAGCTATCGTTCGACCCTTTAACAAGTTTTTACAATTTATTATTATAAACTTTAAAAATTTTACAATTTTTTAATTATTTATTACAAATGTTAAAATGGGTTTTCTAAAAATGACGCATCAAAAATTTGTTTCCTAAAAATTTATTCAATAATTTATTTGAAATTTCTTCGTTTATAATTGTTCATGTGTGTTGTTATGTTGCTAACTTCATGGATATTTTTTTAAAATATTTTAAATATAAAAAAATATTTTACGATATCAATTAAAAAAAAGGCGACAGGCAAATTTTAATATGGATGACATAGTAACGTCATTTAAATTTACTATTTTAAATTAAGAAACTACTAATAAAGTTGATTTTTCCTGAGGCTGAAACCAAAACATCGATTTTTCTTTATAAATATTATCTATGGTGTAAATTTCAAAAAAATTCCTTAGAGCGGTTTAATATCTCAAAAATATTCAAATATATATATTTTTAATTTTGCTAATATTATAAAATAAAATATTGTTTAGAATTGAATAATTTTAGAAAATCAAGATCTTTCTATTTTGTCAATCTACAGAACACAAAAGTTCTTGGCTGCAGCAACCACATTTCTCAAAATGTTCCCAAGTGTTCCCAATCGGTCTCCCAATAAATATAATTTTTGCCAGTCTTTCATCTCCCATTGACTTGTCCATCGAAACTTCGATTTTATGACCCTAACGATGTCTGGAGATGCATAAAAGTCATGAAATTCCTTGTTATCCAGGCTCTGCCATTCCCCGATGTGCTCATCTGCCTTTGGCCCATAAATGTTGCGAAAAATTTTATTTTCAAATACTCTAATTCTACTCTCGTCTTCTAAAGTCATAGATCACGCCTCACATCTATATAATACAACCGGTAAAATAATTGTTTCATAAATTTATGTAAATTCAATCTATGTTGAATTTATTTTTCTTATTTGAAGAATTCAATCAATTTCATTTAATAAATTCCAATGTTTTTTTTTAATTCTTTTTATATTATTATTCGAATTGCTTGCACATAGTCAGCATATTATGATAATAAACTTCCCCCTTTCATTTCTAACGATATGATAAGGGACTTTTCCCTGGTCCATAGTCTCCATCTTCCTCCAATAACTTTTTGACAATATGGCTGGTTTGATGGATTATTGCTCTTTGACCTCTCCTAATGATTTTATGATTTAGCCTTAGTTTCTCTAAATTAATTAAAAAGTTTTTAGAGACCTCTCTCTGCGGATTTCAGAAGAGAGTATGATCATGGTGTTAGTTCTCAAATTTGTTTTCATTTGGATAGCAGGTTCCCATTCACTTATCTTTTGTGTTGATGTATTTATTAAGTTATATTGAAAAGCTATTATAATTATAATTGCTCTTCGGATATTCTTTATATGAAGTATATTGGATAATCAAGGGTTCTTACGGTAAGATTGGTATGTTAATCTTAATGTTATTACTAGTATTTATAATAAGGGCATGAACCAGCTATTAATATTACCAGCCAAACCCGATAATAAGGAATAATTGTTTTTAATTACCCGCTTGGTGAACCAGGTACTTTTTTATAAAAATCAAAAAAAAGAAGAAAAAAAATAAGTTGATTATTCCAATTAGTCTTTATGTCATGGATTTGGATAAAATTTTAAAAGTAGGTTCCTTCTTTAGTTCCAAATAAACTTGTTTTATGCAATTTTTGTGGGTCACTTCTAATTTATGAAATAAAAATTATTAAATATTGCATATAAATCCATTGGTATTCTATTTAGCTACCATGTTTTATTAATTTGACCATCAGAGGGCTCCAATAATTTTTGTTTGTTTTTTTTTAGTTTGGTTTGGATATTAATTAATTAAATAGAGTTAAATAATTTAGGTATATCCAAACCGAACCGGAAAAAAACGAAAATTAGGAACAAGTGAATAATTAATGAATTAGTCAATAAAACATGACTTAATGACATCATATTTCGAGGTTCATAATAAGCTAATCTGGAAAACTTTAATCCTTTGTATCTCGTAAACTAGAAGAGACCAGCAAAAATGAATAAGAAAAGTTTATTTAGAATTAAAAAAGGAACCCACTGGTAAAGTTTTATCCAAATTCATGACTTGATGACTGTTCTGTATAATTACCGAAATTATATTAAAGCAATTAAAATAATGACAAATTTCAAGAAATTGAAATATTATATATATATATATACCATTTATATTTATATATTTTATATTTGCATAAAATGGTACTTTATTTTTATTCTTCCAGGCCTGTTATCATCGAAGTTCCCCATTTTGCCTCATTGCGTGGCAAAGAAAGAGAAATTGTGATATTACGATCGGACAACGGTGAAACCTGGAGGGAACATACACTTGAGGCTAGTGAAGAGGCGGTCCAAGATGTTCTCAACGAGAGTTTTGAAGGCGATGGTAATTACAATTACAATTTCTATATCAATATTATAATTGTAAATAAAAGAATGTAGCTAGAACAATAGACAAATATGTACCCCTATACATATAACAATATTTAGCTTTTCTGGGGGGGGGGGGGGTATTATTATTTCTAAATAAATTGTAAAAAAAAACACATATATTTAATTATCCATTAATAATCCATAAAATACATGTAATAATAAACAAAATTTTATTTTTATTAATATAAAATTTCTTCAAACTTAAATATGGAAAAAATTATTACAATGTTATTCTTCATAGTTTGCATTAAGTATTACCATTCTTTAATGGTATATTTTTATGATGATGATGATGATGATTGTTTTTGTAGCTGCTGAAATGACCCAATTAGAAGACCTGCACACGAATCGAATCACAAGAATCTTGACAGCTGACTTTCCCCATTATTTTGCTGTTGTTTCTCGAATTCGTCAAGAAGTACATGTAATTGGGCCTGAGGGTGGGATGGTCTCATCCAGTGTGGTTCCTCAAGTTCAAGCAGTCTTCCCACAGGATGCACTTACTAAGAAAATACGAGTTGGAATTCAAGTAATTGAGCTTTATTTAAATATTTTCTATAATAAATTGACAAAATCAAATGAGATTAAAATAAAGTTTTTTGTAAAATTGAAAAGTTTTACTTTCTGAACATTCGGTCTAATCTGATATTTATCATCATTGTTTTATGTTTAGGCTCAACCAATTTCAATGGAACTGGCTGCAAAATTGCTTGGTAATCGGGTGGCCGTTTCCCCGATAGTCACTGTCGAACCAAGAAGACGGAAATTCCATAAACCAATCACTTTAACAATTCCTGTGCCTCAAGCTGCCAATAAAGGAATGATCAACCAGTACAGTGGCGATGCGCCAACCCTTCGACTCCTATGCAGCATCACAGGTCGTACTTATAAATCTAAATTATTCACCTTTATACTAATTTAAAAATAAATAAACTTTTTAAAAAATATTAAATACATATATCAAATATGAAGTATAATATTCTTTTGAAACTTATTCTTTCTTTATAAATAATAAATTAATAGACAAGTGAAAAAATTTACGATATCAATATTAAATATTACTTAGTATTAAATTTTCTTTTCTTTATAATTGATTAATAAATTTATTAAAATTATTAGAGTTGTTTTAAAATAAATTTACACCAGAGGGTTGCTTAACGGTTATAATCATAAACCGCTGAACTCACCAATTTCCTTTTATATAAAATTTTTAAAAAATTATATACGCGAAGGCTGATTAAAATGAGCTTAGATCACCTCAAACAATAAAACAAAAAAAATACATTTATTTACATTATATGACGAGAGGGGGGAGCTAGACGCTAGACGCTAGACTCTCATCCTTGTGGTACCGTCCCTTGTCAAGGGAATTTCTATCTAGCTGAGGTCAATAGAAACGAGGTCCACTGATCAAAAATAGAAAGCTACTCGAAGTAAAAATTAGTGAATTTCGATCAAGAATAGAGGTTGAGAAGATCAGTTGTATTGATCAAACACCTCTACCTCTACGGCAACCCGCTTCATAGAAGTGAATGTCCTTTCATAGAATATTCAAAAATCCAGAGGATTAATTAATTTATTTTAAACAATTAAGCTCTAAGTCGATTAAAACTATGCTACATATGTTTTATTTTATTTATTATTTCAGTTTTTGGAATTGGTGTGGTTTGAACCCACGCCCTCAAGTTCTTTAGCTCGACTTTCATATTTGAATATTCATTGAATTTTATTTTATTTCAGTTTTTTTATTTTTTAAAAAAAATAAAATCTAATGAATTTTACTCATTTTTTTATTTCTTTTGAATAATTTATATTTACTTCAAATTATTTTTTCATTAACTAGATATAAAATTCCCTAAATTACACATATTTTTTTAAAAACACTTTTAGTTGGATTTGACATAGAGTGAGTACCTAAAAGTCTAAATTTTTATTCGTGGAAATTGTTAAGAATATTTATAATAAATATTTTGAATCGTTTATGCATACAATTTTTTTTTAATTGTAATGTGTATTTCACTTTCAAATAAATCATAATAATTAAATAATATCAGTTTATAAACATTTTTTTTTTTATTTTGTAAAATGAAATATAGAATTTAAAATTTAATTAGGAATAATTTAAAAAAGCAATTATTAATTTATTTATTCGCTTAATCAAGAATATTTTTACTATTATATACTCATTAAACAAATCAATCAATTCAAAACTATTACAATTGTTGAAATTAAAATTAATATTATTTAATGTTTTATTTTTTAATATAATTCAAACAATATTCTTCATATTTTTTTAATAATTTTTAAATCCATAATGATATATAAAATACTTTTTCTCTTCATCAAATTATCTATTTTGAATCGTAAATTGAAATATTTAGGCGGTACTTCAAGGGCACAATGGGAAGATGTCACTGGGTCTACACCTTTAACATTTGTTAAAGATTGTGTTACATTCACTACAACAGTCTCGGCACGATTTTGGTTAATGGATTGTCGAAATATTGCCGAAGCAACTAAAATGGCAACTGATTTGTATAGAGAAGCAACTCATCCACCATTTATGGCAAAGTAAGTAAATTTTTCAGCTTTAAAGATCAGATATCTAACGAGTTTCCTTATAATTAAGAAAATCATTGTAAATATTTATCCTTGCTATTTACAAATTTTTATATATTTAGTATATACAAGGAGTGTTCAAAAGAAAAGATGAATTTTGAATTTTCGTGGGCTGTCTTCATTCGATTATCGAAATTTTTTGTTATATTGATACACATATGTTTCTCATATGTTGACATTATCAGCCATTTTGAATTAGTAGTTTATTTTTGACAACTGAAAAAGTTAGTCACGTTTTTATGTGTTCTTTGATATTTTAATTTAAAAAAAAAATGGATCAAACAATCTGTATTAAAAATAGAATAAAACGTTCCCACGCACTTAAAATGTTAAGTGTGGCATTCGGCGAGTCTACTTTATCTTAAAAAAATTGTTATAAGTGGTAAAAGCGCTTTAAAAAATCACAAGTTCGATCAAATGTGAAGGTTTTGCTCAGTGTTTTCTTCGATTACAATGGCGTGGTGCATCATGTGTTCTTGCCAACAGGTGGTAATGTTAATAAGGAATACTACAAGCAAGTTATGCAACGTTTGCTTGAAACAATACGGCTCAAATGATCGGAATTGTGGAAAAACAAATTATGGATCTTGCATCACGATAATGCACCAGCTCACACATCATTGATTGTTTGTGATTTTTTGACCAAAAACAACACCGTTATTTTGCCTCAACCACCTTATTCACCAGATTTGTCTCCCTGCAACTTTTACTTATTTCAAAAATTGAAGAGACCAATGAAAGGAAAGCGTTTTGCCACAATTGATGAGATAAAGTCAGAATCGAAGAACGAGCTCTGATGGCCTTACCGAAAAGCCCATTTCAGAATTGCTTCGTCGATTGGCAGAAGCGCTGACATAAGTGTATTATATCTGTGAGGAATTACTTTAAAGGGAACAAAATGGATATTGATGGATAAATAAATACTTTTCGAAATAATTCAAAATTCACCTTTTCTTTTGTTCAAATCTCGTATATACTATATATATATATATTTATTTATTTTTACATATTATTTTTATTCCCTTTTATATTTTTTTTAATTAATCCCAATGCTTAGTTGTTTTCTAGCTAGTTTTTCTTTTTCTATAAATAAAATTAATAAATGATCTAAATTTTTAAAAAAAAAATAAGATAAAAGAAATGTAATAAATTGATTATTTAATTTCAGATTTGTTGTATTTTCTAAACGAATTGATTTACTGGAGGCCCGACTTCGAGTTTTTTGCATGACTGATGATAAAGAAGACAAGACATTGGAACATCAAGAACATTTTACAGAAGTAGCTAAAAGTAGAGACGTAGAGGTGTGTATTTTTTTTTATTAAATTAATAATCATTTTGTTATATTTGTTATACCACGATATTTATTTAAATGGTTATAATTCTGTATATAGCAGATTTATACAATTTTTAATCATGTGAAAAATTATCAAACATATCTTTGATCGCAAAAATACAATATTTGTTTTTTTTTATTGACCAATTGTTCTTATATGATTTTAGGTATTAGAAGGAAAACCCCAATTTATAGAATTCGCAGGAAACTTAATACCAGTTATGAAATCAGGCGATCAATTACAATTAGGTTTTCGTGCATTCAAAGAGAATCGACTTCCATTCACAGTCCGAGTGAAAGATCAAGATGAACTCACAATTGGAAGGATATTATTTATGAAAGAGCCAAAGGTAAATTTCAATACTAGAAAATACAAATTACCACTTGAATAATACAAATATATTATTTTTGTTTGATTTATTTTTTTAGGTACCTAAAGGGGAGCCATCCCAAACACCAATCTGTACACTTAATATTTCTCTTCCTGATAATATTATACCTGACGCTGGACCGTCAGAACCAGATCTTCTTGAACTTGAAAAAAATTATAGTTTCCTTAGAGATGGAATTAGTAAGTAAAATAAGTCATTGAATAATTCAATGAGCTACTAGTACAGTGATTCCCAAAGTGGGCTCTACCGCCCCCTCGTGGCGCTGGAGCGATCGAGAGGGGCGGTGATGGCCGCAGGTGCTTTTAGGGAAAATTACTTGTATATTACTTTTCTATTCTGAGAGATCAATAAATAGATACATAAATTCAATGTTTCTAATTTATACCTTTATTTATAATATTTTGCAAATAGAAACATTTGTCTTTCTGTTTAATTGTTATTAAAATTAACAAAAATTAATATCCAAGGGGGCGCTGAGTAAAATTTTTTCTGGAAAGGGGGCGCTTGACCAAATAAGTTTGGGAACCACTGTACTAGTATACGAAAATGTATTTTCAAACCTTATATGTCGTAAACTTTCCCTTATGGATTTCAATTAAATTTCATTTTCATGATTTTTAGGTTTGAATTTACATTTTCGAGTTTCCTAGCTTAAATCTTTACCAATTGAGTTATTATTGACTTAACAATTTTTCAATTAAATTATTAAATGGAAAAATATAATTTTTTGTTTTGTTTCAGGTCATTCAGATATGATACATCGAGCCGATATTCGATTATCTGATATTTCAAATTTATTAGGCCCAGATTGGGTAGCAATGGCTGATGAATTGGGTATGCCTCAATCCGATATTAATTTAATTAAAACAGAATATCCAGGTAATGCAAATCAACAGGCAATGGTTATGCTACGATTGTGGTTTAGAACGGCAGGTAACAAAGCAACAGGTAAATGAAATTATTTTTTTTATTATATTAGATTCAATTGTTTTTATTTTTTTGTTAAGAAATTAAACAAAAAATCTGGAGTGTCTCCACTCGACTATCTCGCAAATTTGAATTGGAATAATTAACATATAAATTTAAATTTAATTTAAAAAATTAAATTATAAATTAAAATTAATAAATAATATTTATTAAACCAGCGCGTCTTTGGTTCTTTGATGATGGCACCACATCACGTTCTGGTGTGTGATTGTCAGTCAACGTGTTAAAAAATTAATTCCGGTACTTTCAATCAAGCTAAAATTCTATATAGCAGTTTTATATAATTTTTAATTAAGTGAAAAATTATCAAACATATATCTTTATTTTTACGGTCAGTTTAGAAGAAAAAAAATGAAAAGGTGGTAGGTAATAATGACTCTCTTCCGAAATAGCTACATTTCTCAAAATTTGATATAAAACTGCGAATTTTGAATAATGGCCGTGTACCAAATTTCATTATTCTAGCTCAAACCATTAATTTTTCGTCATTTTGTTTACACACACACACAAATAGACATTTTTCTCAACCTTAGTGAAAATGAGTCAGTGACCTTCAAAACGTATAAAAACATCAAAATCTCGATATCGAAAATTTGGCGAGATAGTAAAAGAAATAAATAAATATTCTCAATTAGATAAATATAGATTATATATACTTTTTTCTTTAAATACATATATATTTGAATTAAAACTTGAAATTTATGCTACTATTTTTTGTTTTGTTTTAAGGAAATTCCCTTGAGAAAGCTTTGCAAAAGATTGGCCGCGATGATATCGTAAAACAGTGTATGTTCAATATGGAACTGGTCACTGATGACATGGAACGTGCTGCTGCCAAAGTTGAATTGGACCAATCCGGATTTGATGCTTTGCGAGAAGAGCTTGGACCTTCCAGGGATAATACTCTTCATCGAAATACAGCACTCAGCTTAGCTTATGACGATCAGGATATGATGAAGGTCTTTTTTATCTCCTAGAATTTTTAATTTTTCATTGACAATTTTTTAATATTATTTAATTTATTTTAGGATTCTGAATCAGTTGAAGATGTAAGTGAACGTTCCAGTCCAAATAAACATAGTAAGTAATTTTTATTATTATTTAATTTATTTTTTAATTATATCTCTAAAAATTTATGATTATCATTTAACTATCATTTTATATTTATACTCATATAACTTATTACAGACTTAATTTATTGAATTTTAATATAATTTTATTTTGAGAATTTTAAAAATATTAAAAAATTTCCTCATGGATAATTAACATCCTAATAAATCCGCTTATCTCTGATTAGCAAGAGTCTGCTGTTAATATATAATTGTTACAGAATGGATATAAATAAAATATAAACTATTTTAAATGATTGAAAAAAGATCCAAACGTAAATGGGTTGAACTGATCATACAACACATCTATCTTTTTCATAGAATGATCAAAAAGTCAGAGAATTATATTATTAATATTTAATTAAACTATAATTATATAATTAATTAATTTTTGACAATTAATGATTTTTATTAGATCCAAGGAGTCTCTAGAAAATAATTTTTAGTTAATAATTTGCATGTATGTGTTAAAGTTGCGTGGCAGACTTTAGAGTCTTTAAAAAAGGTTTTTAGCTCCAGCTAGCGGTAGTGAGATGTTCTACAAGCTGAGCTAGTTATTATTTCAATAAAAATTAATCTTTACTTTTTAAGATTTCATTTATTGAAATATTTAATTCAATTGATTACAATTATATTTATAAAAGAAAAGAGTTGTGCTTGTTAGGATCAGGCAAATGGATCGCTGGAAATAATACAATAGCAATGTATTGTCCTGTGTCACTATATAGCAATTATATGTGAATTGATAACAAATGCAGGTGATTGAAAACGATCCCTGAGGTAAGCTTTTGCAGGCTATGTCGTGAGTTACCAAAGAATTATAAGCGTGAAGCCTTCTATAATTAATTTAATGATGAGGTTGCAGAATTCATGTCGTCATGAATTCTCCTTGCGTTGCAGATTCTGAGTCTGTAACTTGTGTATTTTAAATAACTTGCTCTATAAAATATTTTAACAAATATAATTAAGCTAATACAAATGTTTATTTCTGAAGGTGAATCGAAAGTGGATACAGACGCAGAAGAGCGGGAGCATAAATACGCTGCGGAGGAAAAACAAACAATGGAAGAACTTGGCGATGTTCTTGAAGATTTTGTCCATGCCAAGAAGGAAGGACTTCTGGATGAACCAATTCTTTTGACAACGCCTGCCACAAACGGCAATCATCACTCGTCTGAAAATTCAGGTGTGGACGAAGTGGACGATGACCAGGATGAAGAAGATAACAAAGCGAAATTGCAACAAATCACTGAACAATTAGAGAAATTGGATTCGAAATCGGGCTCACCAGAGAAGATTGTTAAAACAACAATCATCTCCCATAAAGGTCAGCACCTTAGCACGACATCCAATTACTAATCAACTAATTCAGATGAACAAATTATCCATTTAATAATTAATAATAATTTTTTAAGGTTATGTTAATATTTTAGTTGCTTAATAACATAGCGCTTCATTCTTAATAATTTAGAAACTTTAACATAGAATGCTGTTAACATTAATGTTTTTTAATTTAATTTCTAAATAAAAAATGCTTCTAAAAATCAAATCGGCATAAATATATTTAAAAATAAATCATCCCGATGGGTCAGAAATAATTTCTAAAGGAAAATTCATAATTGAAATATAATCAAAAGGTAAATAATATTTTTATATGATTATTTTAATCTCATTAGTTATTGAAGAAAGATGAGAAATAATAGTTACTTAATTAACATTTATTCAGAATCCAGATGAAATGATGTTTATTTAATGTTTAAAATAAAATAAATTTTGTCAAAAAAATTATAACAATAGGATAAAAGTAGAAAATTTCCATTCTACAATTACATACCAAAAATATGTATAAAAAAAAGTATTTTATTCATTTTTAAAATTAATTAATTGAGTTAAATATTTTTTTATTGAATTCATTTCATCTGTTTGTTAAATTTCTAATAAATATAGCATAAAATAAGTAAAATAATAATCTAAGTAAAATTTTTAAAATTATATTTAAAAATATCTGAAAATATGATACAATCAATAATATATGTTGATTTTTTTTATTGAATTCAAATTCTATTTACTATATATATAATGAATTCAATGATTTTTATATATTTAATACATAATTTTATATATAAAATTCTAGTTCTTCAATTTATTTATTATATTTTTAAGGCTATTGGAATATATATTTGTCGATTTTAATTTTTTTATTTTATTATATTTTATTATTATTTTAATTAAATAATACATTTTTGAAATCTTTGAACTAGATGAGGTTGGAACTTCGTTTTCACCTCAGGATTCTAAAATAATATCATTTAAGCTGCGCTTAGATAATATTTATTTAAGTTTATATTAATACAATGTAAAATACAAGAAAGAAATTATTATTTGTAAAAATTTAACAAACTAAATCATTCAGAATAGATAATAATTAATTATAATTTTATTTAATAATTTATTTATTTTATTTATTTGTATTATTTATTATTATTACTAATATTTATTTCCTATTTATTTTGTTACTCTATAAAAATTACTGTTAATTTGGATGATTTTTTTTCTAATTTAATTATTATTTCCTATTCAACTTTTTTGTTTAATAAATTTTAAGTTAATTAACTAAAACTACTGAATTCAAATAATTTCACTGCTATATTATAATTTAATTACCCAAATATATATATATTTATATCCTCTTTCGAAAATATTAAATATTTACAAGGTTTGTTCAAAAGAAAAGGTGAATTTTGAATTATTTCGAAAAGTATTTATTTATTGATCAATATCCATTTTGTCCCTTCCAAAGTAATTCCCCTTAGATATTATGCACTTATGCCGGCGCTTCTTCCAAACGTCGAAGCACTTCTGAAACGCGCTTTTCTGTATGGCTAGGGTGACCAAACGTCCCGTTTTTGCCGGGATTGTCCTGTTTTTAGGTGCTCTGTCCCGGCGTCCAGAAAAATGTTTTCAGGACAGCCTATTGTCCCGTTTTATTAAATATTTAGGACATTTTTCAAATTTTTTTCAATTTGGTTTTAAAAAAAAAGGTAAACCGTTTGGCCTGATTTGGTGTTTTCAAAATATGGTCTCCCTAGATATGGCAATCAGCTCGTTCTTTGATTCCTCTGACTTTTTCTCATCAATTGTGACAAAACGCTTTCTTTTCATTGGTCTCTTCAGTTTTGGGAATAGGTAAAAATCAAAGGGAGCCAAATCTGGTGAATACTTGTTTTTCCACAATTCCGATCGTTGAGCCGTATTGCTTCTCGAAAACGTTGCATAACTTCCACTTGTAGTATTCCTTTTTTTAAAAAAATATAAAATCGAAAAAAAACAAAAATGTGACTAACTTTTTCGATTGTCAAAAAAAAAAACAAAAAAAAACTACTAATCCAAAATGGCTGATAATGTCAACATATGATAAACATATGTGTATCAACATAACAAAAAGAAAATTCGATTATCGAATATACAGAGCCCGCGAAAATTCAAAATTCACTTTTTCTTCTGAACAGACCTCGTATATGTATTATAATTCAGGAATGTGAATGTTTATCATGGTTATTATAAATTAATGCTTATCTTTGTAAATTCTAGTCTTTGCATTTTTTATTTGCTTTTTTCAATAAAAACATTATAACCATTGATAAATTACAATAATTGATAAATATTGTAATTTTTTTATTTTAATGAAATATTCCATTTTCTGAAAGAGTAGAAGAATGTTTTTTTTTTAAATTGAAAATATATTTTGTTAAAAACAAAAATAAATACAATCTAATAATTATATATCTACACTTAGTGAATAGATGTAAATAGCACTTTATTATTTGAAACAGGCTTCAACCCATCAACAACTCCACCACCGAGTCCATTTGATACTCAACTATCAGGTAATTACAATGCACTCTTTATTTATATATACAATATATTATATATATACATATATTTAATTTTATTAAGTAAATTTTGATTTTTTTTAAATGAATTATTATTAATTATTTTATGAATCATTAATATGAAGAAAATGGTTGTAATTAAATAGAATTTAAAAATTTTACAAATAAAATTTTTTTTAAGTTTTAAGAAATGTGTTTATTAAAAAATATTTAGTTTCTCTCTCTATTGTTTAAATAAATGTTATACATCTACATATATATAATTAAATAATATTTTAAACTTTTTGATAAAAGTGTGAAATGGCAAAAAATCAAATTTTTTTTTGGATTTATATTAATCTACATCAGAGATTCCAAAAGTGGTCTATATCGACCCCTAGGGGTCTATAGCAAGCTGCAAGGGGCCTACGGCAGCGAATAACAAATTTGGGGGTCCATGAAATGAAAATGGGGGTCTATGGGGTCTACGTGTTTTCCCGGCTCTAAAAAAAAGGTAAATTGTTTTTCCGACATGGCTCTTTAAACATTTATGATTTTCTTAAGGCTTTAAAAAAAGGGTAAAATTTTTTTATAAAAAATCAAAATCAATTTAGGGGGTCTACACAAAACCGAAAAATATGGCAAGGGGTCTACGACACAAAAAAGTTTGGGAATCTATGATCTACAAATCTACATGAACAAATCAATAAATAAATTTAATTCCTAAGATGCTATACTTTATATCAATTATAATTAATATTATTAAACTAAAATTTGAAATTTTTTCTTATGTTCTCTTTTACTTAATCTAAAGTAAAATAATGAAATTATTGAATTATATAAATTATAAAATTAAAGTTTTTTTTGTTTTTTTCTTTAAATAGTTAATATAAATTTTTCTTTGTATATATTTTTATTATTTTAAATGCGAATTTTTAATACAATCGAGTAAATAAATAAATTTAAATTTTTAAAAATTAGAGAGATCAAATAAAACTACATATAACGAGAAAATTCACTTTAAATATTGTAAAATCATAATGATTCAAGAAAATCTTAAAAAATTTATAATTAGAAAAAAATACGTATCTCTTTCACAGTGGTGTATTGGGAGGGGAACGCGAGGGAACGACGTTCCCTTACCTTTTTTCAGAACAGGAACACGTTCCAGTACTTGTTCATGTCCCGACAACTCCCACTTAAATCTACTGTTAGAATTTCTTTTTTTTTGTGTAGGTTAATATTTTAGAATAAGAAAAAATAAAACCTTTTATGGAAAAAAATAGTTTGCTGAAAATAGGACTTTTTTTTGCTCCCACTATGCGCCCCCTTACTTTTTCTCTTACCAATAAATCACTGCTCTTTAATTAATAAAATGTTTCTATCACATCTCCCTTATATATAATCTCTTAATTTCTGTCAAATATTACATTTCAATATTGTATTCGATTTTATGGCCGAGTAAAATTAAAACCCACTGTGTTTTTAGATTTTATTTATATTGAATTTTCCTAATCTAAACCATACTATATATATAGATTCTTCAAGGATTGAGTGGTTAGCACGACAGACTACCACACTAAAGACTCGAGTTCAGCCCTAGGGAAATTCAATAATTAATGATTTCACTTTAAAGCTCTGCGTGATCCTCAGGATCTATCCGAAAATAATAAATATACTATTCTAGCTAAATATACTTGTATATAAATAAAAACACAAAAATGACTAAAATTTTCATATAATTTATATTTCAGTATCAATTCAATTATATTTATTGTATTTCTATGATTTAGGCCCTGAATACTTCCCATCGGAAGGGGTGACAGTGACAGAAACTGTTGAAACCACCAATTGGCTTCCCGATGACTTAAACATGTCCGACATTGGTGCTGGTGCTCCAATCTTATCATCTACACTCCGAGAAGGTAAGCCAGGAGCCCCAGGGACAGCATTGCTCCTGCTCCCTCGCTCCTGATCGTCTCAGCCCCACCCACCCCTTTGTAAGACTTTTCTAATTGGTTATGGCATGGGTCAGCTATAGCCTCTTCTAGCCACCCCTTTAGGCGCACCATCCCTTCAGTAATCACTAGAGTAGCGGGATCGATATTCGGACGTCCCAAGAAATTTTTCCATTTGTGAATTTGGTTTGACGTGTCCTTTTGGCATATCACTCTACGTCCCATATTGATCTCGACCTAGACCATAGCATGCATGTGATCTCTTTTCTTAATCTGAGGCGGCACTGGACGGCATGGCGCAACTCGGGGGGATCCGAGCCAGTCAGTCCATCCTTCGCTCATTTGACCAACACATTTTCTCTCTTCTCTCTCTCTCTCTCTCTCTTATTGTCTCTCTCTCTGTCTTTTTCTATTTATATATATATATATCTTAGTCTGATCAATCATTAATAATATTAATGATATCTAATTATAAAATAAATAATCATAATATAATATAATTCATTAAAAAAAAAAAAAAATTAAAAATTAACAAAAATAATAAAAAAATGAAGTCTCTAAATAGCTTTCACTAAAAAAAAATATCTATTTAAAAAAGAACTATTTCTATTCTTCTTTTTTCAAATGTACATTTATTTTGATAATTATTAAGGGAATTTTTATTAAAAGACCACATTGTTTGTATAAAATTATTTATTAAATTAAAATAACTGTACAACGTTTCGACTGCTTATTCTGCAGTTTTTTTTCAAATAACCGTACGCTTGCTCCGATTCAAGATTTATTTTATTTCATTATCGGTATTAATTTTGATTTTTAATTCCAAAATATTTAAATTGAATTAAACTTAATTCTTATTTAATATTAACTATTTAAGCTAGAAAATTAATTGTTAGGTTAAGTATCCAATCCTGAATTTCAATTTAATAAATATTTCTTTAGAATAATAAATAAATTGAAAATTTTTTTGATAAAAATAATAAAATTTGAATGTATAAATACACAATTTAATTAAATTTATTTATATACTTGAGTGGAGAGTATTTATTTCAATTTATATATGTAATATATAATGAAATTTAAACAAAAAAATAAATAAATAAATAAATACATTTATTTGAAACTACACTCAATATATATTATAAATTATCGTTATTAAATATTTTTGAATTTTAAATAATTTTAGAAAATAAAATAAGAGTTAAGTTAGAAATTGAAATGAGTAATCATCAAACAATTGTTAAGAATCGTTCTGCCATCTGTAGAAATAATTTGAAAATTTTTATTTATTTATTTTATTTAGGTATATATTTACTAAAATAATAATTTTTACAAATTTAAATAATTGTATTTGATATGGAAGGGCGTTGTGAAGAATTATTAAACCCTTAAATTCGAAATAGTAGATTCTTATTAAATGCAAAAAAATATTCAGTTTATGTGGTAAAAAAATTTTACTGTGATACTATTCAATTACTGCACCACTGATTCCAAATTCTTTGTAAATTTGAATATTTCTTTTCTCATTTTTTATATATTTTGTATGTTATATTAAATATAGTAGATAAATAATCCTAATCCATAAATATTTATTTTTAAATATTTACTTGAAAGAAATATATAATATTATTACACCATATAATATTATAATAATTATTATAGATTGTTGAGCATGTATGTCTTATTTACTTTATTAATATAAATATATTAATGAATTCATACATTCAAGTAATATTGGTAGATAAATTTATATATTAGTTACACATATTTCTCGTTACCATTTAGGTAATTATTTACAAAATAGGAATCTCCAGTGATTTGGATGAAGCTTTACCTGTAGATTCCTTGTTTAATCCAAAGAAACTTTTCTTATAAAATTTTTCCCGGTCTCTTCTAGTTTACGAGATAAAAATTATAAAAAATTGCATATAAATCCATTTACATTCTATTTAGTTACCATGTTTTATTCATTTGATCAGCAGAGGACTCTACTATTTTTTTGTTGGGGTTCAGTTCTATTTGTATATATTAAAATTAAAAAATTAATTAATTAAATTATTTTTCAATTATCTAAACCGAACTGAAAAAAACCGAAAATTAGTGAATAATTCTTGAAACTAAATGCATAAATTAATCTTTAATATGGCTGTAAAACTGTATGTTAATGGGCTAATTATATGCAAATTTTAATAATTATTATCTCGTAACTAAACTCGTAAGAGACCGAGAAATACTGCATAAGGAAAGTTACTTTGGAATTAAAAAAGGAATCCACTGGCAAAGTTTCATCCAAACCCCTGAAGTTTCCCCTTTTGTACAAAATTACCCGTATATTTACTATATAGTAGTACAAATGAATATTATCCGTTATACTCTATTCAAGTATAAGTTTTAATTGTGTAATTTTAGATGATATAATATTAAAAAAATATATAGGTGTAATTATTATCTTTTTTGAAACGCTATCATTCTACCTTATTTTATTTAACTTGGATATATGATATTAATTTATCTAACGATTATTCGCTATTTATTTCTTCTTTGAATTTAAGATTCTTTCATTTCATTCTTGGTGAATGCTTCCTCCTTGATTTCATTTCTGTATTATAAAGCATAGAAATAGTTCTTTTTTACTCTTGTAATTTTCAATAAATATTTGATATCTAATTCAAAATAAATGGAATGATGTGTAAATGAAAATGAATATACTCTGTAAGGGATAAATCTAATTAAATTATGTGTGAAGGGTGTATATAAATTATTGTATAAATAATAAATAATTCGAAAAGATATCAATTATTGTAATGAATTGGCAATAAATTTAGAAACTTCATTTCTCGATGCGGAGGGTGGTTTGGTCATCAGTCCTCATTTCCAACCAATAGCCTTGGAGAGGTGAATGAGGGTGGGGGGGGGGATGAATTGGAGTTGAGGCAGAATGGTAAAGACGGGGGTCGTCAGGAGGTGCGCTCGGCCTCGCAGAGGAGATGATCGTGGAAGAGGACGAGGAAGACAGCATACACGGGGGCTGCGGGGGCAGCATCAACAGCGACAGCGACGACGCCGCAGTCTGCGAGAGTCCGTTCCCGTCCCACGCTGGCTCAGGGTCACTTCGGCCTCATGGAAAACGGAAGACGATAGGCAGCTCCAGCGGATCCGATGTCGCTCTCCACGAGGGAAACGACCTCTCGGACGACGACCAACAGCCAGGTAGATGCCCTGGCACCGCCGAGGCACCGAACTGTCGCGTATTCAATTCATTTTGATAATCAATCCACAAATACAGCCGCCCCAAGACGTATTTTAGGGTCCTCTTCTATGAATCCAGGCCGCTAATCAATTGTACAGATTAAATATTCATTTTTTTTTCTTCTCTTATTATGTATTCTATGTAATTTAACTTTTTTTTTTAATTTAAATCCATAGATATAATGGTAATTATACAGTCAGTCATCCAGTCATGGATTTGGATAAAACTTTACTAGTGAGTTCCTTTTTTAATTCCAAATAAACTTTTCTTATGCAATTTTTTCGGGTCGATTCTAGTTTACGAGATAAAAAGGAATAAAGTTTGCATATAAATTCATTGATATTCTATTTAGCTGCCATGTTTTATTATTTGATCACCAGAGGGCTCCACTAACTTTCGGTTTTTATAAGTTCGGTTTGTATATAAGGAGATTAAAAAATTAATTAATTAAATAATTTTTTTATATTCAACCGAACCGAAAAAAACCCAAAATTAGGAATTAGTGAATAATTAGTGAATTAGTCAATAAAACTTAATGACATCATATTTCGAGGTTCATAATGAGCTAATTTGACAAATCCTTTTTATCTCGTAAACTAGAAGCGACCCGCAAAAATTGCATAAGAAAAGTTTATTTGGAATTCAATTATTTGGAATTAAAAAAGGTACCCACTTGTAAAGGTTTATCCAAATCCACGACTGGATGACTGTTCTGTATAATTACAGAAATAATATTATATATATATATATATATATATATATATATATATAAATTATTTATATATATATATATTCTATAGGATTAGTATTTTTTCTCTGTTATTTTTTATCTCTCCTTAATTAATTTTTTCAAAAGCATTAGAATAGTTTAATTTATTAACTTTTTCAAATAAGCGTCTTTTTAACACTATTATTATATAGTACTAGTTTTTTTTGCAAAAAGTTTTTTCAAAGCCTAATTCTAGTCAGTTCAGTGTCTTTTAAAGCCAACTTTTTTTCATAATCTTAGCTTTGAGTCTGTGTGCCTGTAATTTTAATTAAATAATAGTAGTAGCTATATATTTAGTGATTTAAAATATTATTTTCTGCCAATTAGAATTAAGCTTTATTTTTATTTTTTAATAGATATTAATATTAATTATGATTTTCATTTATTTATTTTCTTTTATATACGTATATACAAATATTAATATAAAACACACTCGAAAACTAAATACTCAACCTAAATTTTTTTTCTTAAATTAAAAAATAAACAAAATTAATATTCTGGCAATGGATTTAACATTCTTTAGTCTCATACCTTCCACCATTTTACTTTTATAAATATTAATAAATATATCTTTTCTTATAAATTTGTTTGTATTTTTCTAAATTAATATACTAATTTAGATTCTTTTTTATACTATAAATATTATATATGTATATATATTAAATATAACAAAAATTCTGTCATTTTGCCAATTCTATTTAAAAATAAACAAATCAAATTTTTACATGGGGTAAAATTTTATTGTTTATAATCGACGTTTATTTATTGAAAAAATCAAAAAGCAAAAGTAGACAATTGATAATTTTGTATTTATATCTGAAAAGGTAAAATTATAATAATTATGATTTATTATATTCTTACAAAATTAAATAATTATTCAAATAATGAAAAACTTATTTTAATAAAAGATTAACTTAACAAAAATTATTTTATGTACATATTTGAATTTCACAAAAAGAAGAATGGGTGAAAAAGGTCCGTAACCATATGAAAATATGATATAGGGTCATCGAAAAAGGTGGACCGGATATTCGATAAATAAACACGTCATCAACACGAAATTAACGAGAGATTGAGTAGTATTATAAATATTTTGAGTAGCATTTACTCGAAATCAGTAGGCGCATGCGCAATCGCCATCTTGCCCTGCGCGATCATTACCGTGCGGTTCTACTGGGTCAGTCATTGCAGCCTTTGCAACTTTTGCAATGCTTCAAAATACGTGGCGGGAGATTGATTATCGGTTAAATGTCTGTTGTGCACATATCGAAAAAAACAACAAAACATAAAAAAGTTTAATATTTTCGGTCTCATTTAATGTATAAATAAATATTCTACATTCTTGCATTACAGTTTTTATTACTCTTCGAAATCCGTTCCACCTTTTTCGAAGAACCTGTATTATAAATAGAGATATTAATGATGGAAGATGCGTAGTAGGTTGATGAAGTTAGGGTCGGGTGGAGGAATATGGTTACTACAGCGAAAAACTTTCTTATACCGTTACTTAAGTAGTTAGCTCCATTTGTCAATTTTTGAAATTGCTTTTTGAAAAAAAAACGAGTTGAGTTGAATGAATTTTTTTTTATATTTTTGGATTGAAGGGTGGGGAGGTGGGGGGGGGGAGGTTGTCGTATTAGTTGAAGAGTGGTGCATGGTTAGAGAACGCGCATGGTTTTCTAGCACACCCCTTGCGAAGGCTCTGTCTGCTCGTTGACGCGTCTTGCTTGCTGCTCCTGGCTGTGCTGATCGCGTGGCTCGCGCTTCGAACCCACCGCTTCCCCGTGCACCCCCAGTCGGACCCGGAAACGGGCCCGGCGTTCACATCGCACACGGTACGATTACGAGACCTCCTCGATCCTCATCAGATCCAACAACAACCATTCAATCAGAGGGTGAGCTTGGGGTTGCTCATCATCCGTCAACAGTCATCGGCAACCATCTCCAGCTCTCTCTCTCTTTCTCTTTCTTTCTCTTTCTCTCTCCATTTTTTTCAATCATCCGATCATCTCTGAATCCTCCATCATCTGCCAGGTCACTTCACACTTCACAGCCTCACTCAATATTATCAACAAATCCATTCATAAGCAGAGAGTTTCTTGTCATTCTTCAAGAAATCAAAGAAAAAACAATACAATTCAAGAAGAAACACATTTTAAAGAAGAATGTATTGCAATTTTTCAATACATTTTCTATTTCAAAAATCCCTATAAAATAATGAATGCATAACTTCTATTTTTTTTTAATTCATTTATTTTTCATTCGAATTATTTTTACCGACTGACGATAGGAAGGGAAGGTTTTGTTGCATTTTGTTAACAAAAAAAGTATATTTAGAATGATGTCTGTCCGTTTGTCTGTTGCGTACTTATTGACGTGTACAGCTTGAACAGTTCAACGGATTTTGATAAAATTCGGTATATTTACTTAATGCATCAGTAGCATGAATTCATCAACTTTTGGTGTATATGCGGAAACTAGAAGTGATAGTTTACAAAGTATTAATTTTATATTCATTGTCGGAAATTTTTCGCTGAAAATAGAGTAGTAATTAATTATTGAGTAATTAAACTAAAAAAATAAAAACCAAGATAATTTAATTTAGTAATTTTAATTCAAGTTTTAAAAATATATTTTTTTTAATACTTTATATAAATATATATATATATATATATATATATATTGTTGTTTGGAAATTAATTTATTTTAAATCAACGATCGGTTCTATTCCTGGCCACAGTTCATTTTTTCTTAATTCATAATTATTTTAAATTAATCATTTTAATACGTTTTTATGAAATTATAATTTGTTAAATAATTACTTAAATAAATAATATTATAAAAAAATATATAATTTTAGAATTTATTTTAAAAAGAACAAGAAGATATTTTTTGTTGAAATCAAATGATTAAGGATAGGAAATTCAATTTTATTTACTTAATATTAATGTAATCAAATAATTATTTGTAAATTATTTAATGTCTCGCAAAATGACATGAAAATTTCATTTTTTTTATAATTCTAAATATAGAAATAGTCTTTTTATTATATTTTCTTGCTACAACTTCTAATTTACTAACTCTAATGAACATATGGTAAATGCTTTCCGAGCAACTAACGTAAAGACTAAACGCTCTTAATTAAAGTAACGTCTAATGAAGAGTTTTCTTTTTTTGTTTTTCTACTTCAATTAATGAAAGATAATTTAATGTGGAAAAAAAGTTTTCCAATTGGCAAATATTTATTGGTTTCGTGCTAGGCAAGGAAACAACGTGACTAGGCCCTCTTATTATCTCATTGCAACTTTCTTCTCTTTTCTTATACTATTATTGTATTATGATTCTATTATTTCTCTCTCTCTCTCTCTGCCATGCACATTGATCATCAAAAACATCATGCAATCGTATAGCTCAGCACGAACATCTTTTGCATTTCTCTCTCATTTCAAGAACGACATAATATAAACTGCTAATTTTTCAATTATTTATTATTATTTTCTTTATAAATTCATTCTATCATTGATTCATTTAATTAATACGAAACAACAAACAACATATCATCCATATTGTGATTATATTCCACACACACATTTCATTTGAAATTATATATAAGGTAATTATATTGAATTGTCATCCAGTCATGGATTTGGATAAAACTTTACCAGTGGGTTCCTCTTTTAATTCCAAATAAACTGTTCTTATATAATTTTTGAAGGTCGATTCTAGTTTAGGAGATATAAAGGAAATAAAGTTTGCATATAAATCCATTGATATTCTATTTAGCTAACATGTTTTATTATTTGATCACCAGAGGGCTCCACTAATTTTCAATTCGGTTTGGATATAAGAAGATTAAAAAATTAATTAATTAATTTCCCTATATCCCAACAGAACCGAAAAAACCGAAAATTAGGAATAAGTGACTAAAACATTACTTAATGCCATCATATTTCGAGGTTCATAATAAGCTAATCTGGCAAATTTTAATCCTTTTTATCTCGTAAACTAGAAGCTACCCTTAAAAATTGCATAAGAAAAGTTTATTTGTTATTAAAAAAGGAATCCATTGGTAAAGTTTTATCCAAATCCATGACATGATGACCATTCAATATAATTACCATATATAAATATATATACCTATACGATAATAATATAAAAATTTAGAAAATTTATAGATTTTATTATTTTATTTATATTATTATTTAAATATATATTTATTATAAGATATTTAAAAAAAAATTGTTTGTTATAGTAGGTCAAAGTTGATCTTTTCATTTTAGGTAAAATTGAATATGCATTTTTGATTTATGCAACAAATTGACAAGATAGTAATTAATATATGGTATATATTTTGTATTAGTTTGTTTTTTTTATAGTTAGAATTTTTTTTTTTGATTAAAATTAGAGTTAAAAGTTAATCTGATCATTAAAGTAGTAGTATTACGATATTTATATAATTTTGATTTTCTTTTTTGTTTGTTTTCACATTATAATATATATATATATATACTAGCCGTTCCCGGCATGCTGTCGACTGCATAAAACTCTTCTTAGAGGGACAGGCGGCTTCTCGCCACACGAGATTGGTTAATTATAATAATTTATAGGAAATTTTGTTTCAAATATTTACAAAACACCACAATGTTTAAATCTAAAATTGATAACTTTATTCAAATCGTCGTAATATTTTTTTAATATTTAATAATAACAAAACAAAATTTAAGTTAGTAACAAATAAATAATTTTGATAGGTTTCTTTTTATATTTATTATGTTTAATAAATTCTCTTTAATGAAACAAATAATATTAATATCAAAAATTAGAATATTTCAATTTGTATCTAAATTTTTTTTTATTTTAAATTCTATATAAATTGTAAATTGTAATTTGTAGCTAACTTCATAATGTTACAGACATTTCATACATACATATATACGACGGAAATTATATATTGATTATTGAATTAAATTTAAATAAATTGGAATAATATTGGTATACTTACATTATATATTTTCTAACAATTCTTTGAAATTACTAATTATTTAAATTTCTTCATATTATTACTTTGTAATTTGAAAAGAAAATTTGAAATATAATTTTTATCTTGATATGAAAAAAATATCATAATAATCATAATTCAATAAAAGAATAATATAAAATAATTAATAGAGAATTGTTATTAACAGGTTTCTAAAATATTTATTATTTCAAAATTTAAATATTAGATCCGTTTAAAATAAAATTATTCGTCTTAATTATTTATTTAAAAAATTATACGAAATTATTATCGTTAAGTCAGCAACTCGAAATCAAATGCACTACTGTAAAACTAATTTAGTAAATTCTAAATAAGATTATTTTTACTTAAATTTTTATGTAAATTAAATAATTAAATAAAGAATGATATATAATTTTTTCTAAATTATTAAATAATTATTTATTTTATTATTTATAACTTAATTTCTATCTCTGGCTTTCTATTACATTTTATTAAATTAAAATTTTTAAATTTAAAAAAAATAAATGAATATCAATTTCGTTCACCTATAATTATTATTTACGTAACCATTATATTAAAAACATTATATTTATAAACCAAAATACATTATACATAGATAATTTTGAATGTTTTTTGATCTAAATTGATAAACTTAATTAAAAAAAATATTTTTTTTTATAAGATATATCTGATTAGCAGGAATAATTGAAGACTGTATCGTGTGCTTAATATACTCAAATGAGTTATTAACCTCACTATAAAAATATTTATTCAATTTTTCGTCAGAAAAAATAAAAAATAAAACAAAAAGATCAATAATAGAAATAATAACAAAACAAATAAATTAACTTCCATAATTAATCCTCGATCTAGAAATTAACAGAATTATTTATGGTAATTTGAAACTTTACCAGTGGATTCCTTTTTTAATTCCAAAAAAACTTTCCTTTTTCAATATTTCTCGGCCTCTTCTAGTTTACGAGTTAAAAATTATTAAAGTATGACAGATAAATTAGTTAGAATGAGCAGCCATTTAATAATGTTTTATTGACTCATTCACTATTTATTCACTAATTTTCGGGGGTTTTTTCGGTTCGGTTTATATATAGAATAATTACTTAATTAATTAATTTTTTAATTTTCATATATTCAAACCGAACTGAAAAAACCCAGAAAATAGTGCAGCACTCTGCTGGCCAAATGAATAAAACATGGTAGCTAAATATAATGTAAATGGATTTATATGCAAATTTTTATATGCAATAAAAGTTTGAAATAAAAAAATCATTAATTGAATTAACAAATAGACTTTTATTTGAAAATTTAATAATCACTATAAAATAAGGAACCTGGATAGTTTCATTCGATTTAAATTAATTTGTTTTTAATTTATATATTTATACTTACTTACAATAGGAATATTAAGACTTAAATTAAATACATTGATTAAAAATATGGAATTTTTTTTTCTTTGATTGCCTATAACTTACTATTTATTAAAAAAAATTAATTTACATTCTTAACTAAATTAAAGAAAAAATTAAGTAATTTTGTATTCTAATGTAATTAATAATTTTATTATTATATTTTTATAAAAGTAAAATTTTTAGAACGTAAATAAGAAAATTAATAAATAATTATTATAATATTTACATTAATTATACTCATATATCATTGATTCTCAATCTTTTGTTTGACCGCGGCACACTTTTAACGGTTTAAATATTTTGGCGGCACACAAAGAAAAAGATAAGTGTAAAAGTTTACCATATTGTAAAAAATTGGTCCCAAAAACGGTTTACGTTTTTTTTTAGATCCAAATTGAAAAAATTTTGAAAAAAATGTCGGAAATGTTTAAGAACCTATCCCAAAAACGTTTACCTTTTTTTTTTTTTAGAACAAATTGTAAAAATTTTGAAAAAAAGTTTAAGATCCTCGTGGTTATATGTTATATGTTATATATATATATATATAATGTGGAAGCATATAGTTTCTTTGATAGAACTTTTAATAGTTAGTATATTTCTTTTTTATTTTTCTAATACAAAAAATATTAATATCTATAATTTTTGTTATCCGTTTAGTTATGTTATATACAAATATACTTTACTAATTTTTGTTTTTTGTTATTGTTTTATTACAAGTAGTAGTTGTATTAACCTAAGATATGTGCTGCATGGTGGAGGGTAGTGAGCTATCAATATGAAAGACACATTGACAACAAAATTCATACACAAAACTCACATTTACTATAAAAGAACGATAAGAAATCATTAGAATCAATAGAACATACACCTCTATTAGATCGTTTATAGAGAACGATCCCATCACCATCCCCTCCCACTTAAAATCACAAGATTATTTTCATTTTTGTCGTGATTTAGGTATGAACGATTACCAAAGCGAGGGACCCGTCTTCTCCGAGTCTATTAGTACCGAATTTGATCCCGACTCCAACACAAGGTAACACGAATTTCTATTAAAATTTGATAAACACTAAGAAAATATGTTCCGAATCTAAATTGTGCGAATTTAATTAAATAATTCATATGAGTTATTTGCAATTCTCTTACTATAATACGAGTATATTAATATTCAACCTAGGAGGTTAATAAATAAATAATTTTTTTTTTATCTATATTTTCTAATTTCTAATTTAATTTCATAAGATAAATTCCTAGTTATTTGTTATTTTAAAGAAATTAAAAGATATAGTAAAGCGGTTCTCAACCTGGGGGGGGGGGGCGTGAGCACATTCTAAGGAGGGCGAGAGTATATCAATAAAAAGGTAAGATGATTTTGTGGCCAAACTTTTCAAACATTTTTTTTTCAATTCTTTTCAAAATGGTTCTAAAAAAATAAAAAAATACAATACTCTGAAACAGGGGGGCGTGACCTCACATCAGTGTTCTGAGGGGGGCGCAGAGCATTAAAGGTTGAGAACCCCTGATCTAGTATATTAAAAAATGCAAATAAATTCTTATATTTTTTACCGACCGACGATAGTAAGGGAAGGTATTGTTTTCACACCAAATTTCACATGTAGAGATTTTTATATATCTCCACGAATCATACATTTTGTTAACAGAAAAAAGTATTTTTAACATGTCTGTCCGTCTGTCCGTCCGTCCGTCCGTCTGTTCATTGTGTATCCGTATAGACGTGTACAGCTGGAGCTGATAAAATTTTGTATATTTTCTTAATGCATTAGAAGCATGAATTCATCAAATTTTGGTCTATATCCGGAAACCGGAAGTGGTGGTTTACAGAGTATTAATTTTATATTCATTTTCGGAAATTGTTCACTTAAAATATAGTAATAATTAAACTAAGAATAAAAACCAAGATAAGGTAAAGTATACAGTCGTTGGCCCCGAGGTAATCCTTGGTCTCCTATCACTAAAACACAAATAATAAGAGATTTTTATTTTAAAAATTGCGTTATTAACTATGGTTATGTAATCGTTTGTTGTATTGTTGTATAATCACTATAGAATACTTTGGCCTATAACTATAACAGGGGGCCAGTAACTGTATTTTTTAGGATTTTTTTTTAAAGTGCTTATTGAAAATATCATGAGAAAATGATTTTTTTTTATTCATCAAAATGCTCATAGTATGTATGTTCTGCAAACCTAATTTGGCACAGATTGTTCCGCAATTTACCCAGATATGCTTTAAAGACTGCTAGGAGTTGCTTAAGGGGGCCAACGACTGTATACTTTACCCTAATATAATTTAGTCATGTTAATTCAAATTTTAAAAATATTTTTTTTTATACTTTATAAATATATATATAATGTTTGGAAATTAATTTATTTCAAATCGTCGGTTGCTTCTGGCCTGGCCACAGCTCTTTTTTATACTATATTTAAAAAAAATATTTTTCAATTCTTTATTATTAATGTTGGTTGATTCTATATTTATATTATAATTCTTTTCTTATTTTTTGTTTCAATCCAGAGTTACTACCACAACTCGAACAGTGATGATGTCATCTGACGAGGGTGGCGATCTTACCCAATCTATGCAAGAGATTATGGACCAGTTTATGTCTGGCGAGCGAAGGCCTCAATAGAAATTTTCTAATTCAACTTTCAAGAAAAACTTGATGATTACATTCCATGGCAGCAGCAGCAGCAGCAACGGCTACGCACAAACGTCAATTCACACCCACCACTCACCCCTTCCATTTGGAAATGGATTGACGTCGACACCTCACTGCCTGCTCTTCGTCCACCATCAAGACAGACTTTTACCCTTTCCCCCAAACAGTGACTCACATAATCTTTTTCTAATACATATAAATAAATATTAACTGGGCTCGGAATTTATTCTTCCATCCAAAAATAGAATAAAAACAAAGAGAAAAGAAAATATTACAAATCAATTCAGAGCCCAAATTAGAGACAAAAAAAATATAGCACAAGATTCATTCCAAAAAAGACATTATAAATTTGGTAATTCTTCCAATCACATGCATATATTTATATATGCTATTCTAGGCTAGTCTTTTCAAAAATAAATCAATTAATATTTTTTTCATTTGCTTTATCATTTCTAAAGGTGACAAAAAATCAGATGGAAAATAGATTTTTGAACTTTATTCCTAACTAGCCTTTTCATAGGTGCCTCGAAATCTATTTTGCTTAGAAAATATGTATATTATTAATAAATATTAATTCCAGAAAATAAAAAAAAAAATTTAAAAAATTGAGAATATATATATATATATATACATACAGGGTGTCCCAAAATGAAAGGGCAGATTTCAAAGGATGTCCCAAAATGAAAGATCAAATTCCAATGGGTGTCCCAAAATGAAAGATCAGATTTAAATTTCGTATTACAGACAATTCTGCTCTTTCATTTTGGGACACCCATTGGAATCTGCTCTTTCATTTTGGGACATCCATTGAAATCTGCTCTTTCATTTTGGGACACCCTGTATATATAATAAAAATAATATTAATAATAATAATAATAATAATAATAATAAAATGGGCTGGCCCTTTGTCCAAAAAACAAAAAAAAATATTAAATAATTATATATATAACAATAATAATCATGAGATTAAACTAATTAATGATTGTTATAAAACCTAAATGGTTGACCAATAGACTTTATTAAATTTTATCCATTTGATATATAAATTTGCGGGTCAGCTCTTCCGCTTTAAAATTTTTTTTTTTTTTTTTAATTTAAAAGAATTTTTACATATTTTCTTCTTTTTTTAAATTTAAAATATAAATACATTAATAATTAATAGAAAAGAATTAAATAATATATTATTTGTGTTGTGGAGCAAAGAACTCTGGTGTTGGAATTGTTTCCATTTATTTCATTTATTTTTTTTTCCTGTATTTTTTGACTATTTTACCATGAATTTGTTTTCAAAAAATAAAAAAAAAATCATAGACATATAAATATATTATATATATATATATATAAAATGAAAAAAAAATTTATTTATATAAATATTACATAAAAATAAAGATGAATGAAGAATATTTAATGTTATTTAAATATCCTGATATAAATATATATAAAAGCTTGAAAAAAAAATGTTTTATTTTATACTTTTTTCATGTATCATTCCTTTTTTTTAGCTGATCATCGGATGAATTTCAAGATCCTTGCAAATAATTCCTATTGACCACAATTTAAATAATTCGAATTTGTATTTATTATTAAGTACTAAATATTCAATAGGAGGCAGCTAGCCGAGGTGTAGCATAGCCATTTTCTACACAAGAAGTCGGCGTTCGATTCCAACTAAGAACAAATATTTCTAATAAAATTCAATTTAACATCAGCTGCCTCCAGCTCCAGGAAGTGTCAGTTCATGGTTCTATACATGCGGAAGGCAACGGGAAACCACCGCATTAACATTCCCAAGAAAAATCATCATGGCTGGGTGGCTTCTAAGGCTATCCTAGTCATGATGATAGCCAAACTCCGAAAGGGAGACGGCACCTTAAGAAGAAGAAATATTCAATAATTTTTATAATTTATATATTTAGTTATTTATTTTATTTTATAGTATATTTTGTAAAATCAATATCAGGCATATTTTGTATAAAGTTTATGAAGATTTTTTTTTTAGGATCTTAAGGTATAAGTACCTGGTTCAAATAATTTAAAAGAACATAAATTAAAAAAAATAGTAATAAAACACACACCCTTATGTTTGTTCGACATATGTAAAGGAAAATATTCAAGGTTTAATTAATATTTTATTTTCTATTTTTTAGGGCATTTTTGATTAAAAAGCGTGTATATTATAAAAAGTTTTTTTTTATTAATATTTTATAAATTAGATTTTTAATGTTATATATAAATTAAGTATCATATTAAAAAAGAAAGTTACCCATCCACTTAAATTGAATTAAATGAATATTTAATTGACCACTTTGTGTTTTACAATTAACTCTCTCTACCTCCCCCCACCCCTCTCTGTCTCTCTCTCTGAAATGGAATTCCCTTGCTCTCTCTGAATTACTCCAATCTTTGTCGCCATTATGGCCACTCCTAATTTGAATTACCTTCGCAAAATTAATGATTTACATTCAGAATGTCATTTAGTTTTAATTAGATTTCCAATTCCTTTTAAAACATCATTCGCAATGCATGACTTCAATTCATTCATATAGGTATGCTAAAAAAAAACAATAAATATTTTATTTTATACAAAGGCCCAAAATGACTGGGACATATTTATATAAAGGTGAAAAAACGATACAAAATGAAATTTAATCCTGTATATCTTTTATTATAATGCACTTAAAATGTTGTCTAATGAAACATATAGTACATATAAACAAAGAAATGATTTAGTAAACAAATTAACTAATTAATTCACATAATATCTTATATTGAATTTATTCTTAATTATTATTCATTAAAAATCATAATTAATTCTTTGTAGATATTATAGAATATTAATTAAAAAATAAATTTTTCATTAAAATCATCATTTTTGTAAATAATTGATTGTGACTTCTGTTTTAAAATATCACACAGATGAAAATAATTGTCTTGAAGAAAGTGATGAGGATCCGAAGGAAGTTCAATGATTGCATGTTTGAATAAGCTGGAGTGTCTCCCCTCGACTATTTCGCGAATTGAATTGGATTGAATAATATATATTATATTTAAATTAAATTTAATTAATTATAAATTATAAATTAAAATTAATAAATAATATTTATTAAACCAGCGCGTGTTTGGCTCTTTGTTGATGTCACCACGTCACGTGTTGGCGCGTGATTTGCAGTGTTAAAAAATTAATTCCGGTACTTTCAGCGATTCAACCAAGCTGAAATTCTATATATGGCAGTTTTATACAATCTTTAATCATATGAAAAATTATCAAACTTATATCTTGATTTGTACGGTCAGTTTAGAGGGAAAAAAATCAAAACGTGGTAGGTAATGCTCCTCTTTCGAATGAGCTACATTTCTGAAAAATTGATAGAAAACTACGAATTTTGAATAATGCCTGTGTACTAAATTTCATTATTGTAGCTCAAACCATTTTTGCGTAATCTTGTCTACATATATACACACACACACATACAGAGACATTTTTCTCAACTTTAGTGAAAATGACACGGGGACCTTCAAAACGTATAAAAACATCAAAATCTCAACATCGAAAATTTTCATGATCTCAATACTATCTCTGTTGAGATAGTAAAAAAGATCAACAAATAATATGTGGTACTTTTATATGGAAGATTACTTTCCCGAAAAAATCATGCAATTTTCTGAAGGAGAAGCCACGATCTCATCGATGGAGAATTCAGGAGATTTATGGAAATGTCCAAAATATGCTGACATCCTTGATTACAATTGGAATAGGGTATTAGATACCAAAACAAGAAATGATTATTAATTTCCAATCTGAACAATTATAAGAAATTATATAAAAAATATTAATAAAATCAATTTTATTCATTTTATTCCCTTTATTTATTTTGAACCCATTTTAGATTGATGGTCAATTACTAAAACTTTAAATTGTATGATCAATTATTAGAATATAAAATACGTTTAGAAAAAAATTAAAAAAATAAAATATTTAAATATACATTAACTGAATATTTGTGTTATAGTCATAATTAAAATTAGTTATACAATATAAAAACATTTGTTTTGTTATTCTCATCAAATATTTCCATTAAATTTTCCTATTATTAATTGGAATATAAGACAAGGTAAGATGTCAATTCCATATATTTTATATAGGGTAAAGCATACAGTCGTTGGCCCCCTTAAGCAGTCTTTAATGCATATCTGCCAAATTGCGGAACAATCTGTGATAAATTAGGTTTTCAGAACATACATACAATGAGCATTTTGATGAATAAAAAAAAAAAATTTTCTCATCACATTTTCAATAAGCACTTTAAAAAAAATGCAGTTATTGGCCCCCTATTATAGTTATTAGCCTAGGTATTCTATAGTGATTATACAACCAACAATTACATAATCATAGTTAATAGCACAAATTTTAAAATAAAAATCTCTTATTATTTGTCTTTTAGTGATAGGAGGCCAATGACTGACTCGGGGCCAACGACTGTATACTTTACCCTATATATATACGAACTATAGGTAGGTATAAATGATTATAATCTATCATTATTTATTCCATCATCATCTACTTATTAATTATTAAATTAAAAAAAAAATAATGAGAGAAATATAAATTTTAAAACAATTATATAATCCACTTTCATTTTTCATTTTTATCCGTAACCCTTTCCATAGGCATTATTCCCCAATGATTTATTTTTTCACAGCCCCCTTCCCAAACAACCACTCCCCCACTCTCTAATAAACACGCTCAAGCTATTCAACCTTGTTGATTAAATATATTTTTAATAGCATTAAAATTGATAACATTATTTTATATAATGTGCTATTTTTAAATTTATTTTTATAATTTTTATATCTATAATCATATAAACAGTTCCTGGTAAATTTATATTATTTTTATTCTTAAAATTTTTGATAAAAATATATATTTATCTTTTCACATGTTTTTTGATTTATTCAGTTAATAATTTATTTTAGTTGAGTGCGGACGTTTAAAATGAAACTTAATACGTAATTCATTTAATCCATTTTATTGAAAGGTAAGTTTATTTATTTTATTATTATTATTATTATTATTATATATAGATATATATATACACGAGTAATTGGTTCAGAATGTCATCGATTTAGTTGAGAATTTTTGATTTGTATTCATAAGATACATTAATTAGAATATTTTGAAACATTTCATTTATTATTGAACTTATTTAAATATATATTAATTAATTAATTATTAATGCTCTCTTTATAATTATTTGAAATATTGTTTTTTAATATCTCGCCAGATTACGCAAAAACGGTTTGAGCTAGAATAATGAAATTTGGCACACGGGCATGATTCAAAATTCTTAGTTTTCTATCAGCTTTTGAGAAATGTAGCTCAACCGGAAGAGGGTCATTGCCTACCACGTTTTCAATTTTTTCCATTAAACTGACCATAAAACTAAAGATATATGTTTGATAGTTTTTCACATGATTAAAAATTGTATAAAACTAGTATATATAAAATTTCAATTGGATTGAATCGCTTTATTTTTTAACACGTTGTCTGCTACTCACGCGCCAATACTTGGCGCGGTGTTATCATCAAAGAGCCAAACACACGCTGGTTTAATAAATATTATTTATTAATTTTAATTTATAATTTAATTAAATTTAATTTAAATAAATTTAAATATATGTTAATTAATTTAATTCAAATTTGCGAGATAATAGACTCCAGATTTTTTTTAATGAATTTTGTTTTCGAAATATTATGATAAAATGACATGTACTAATTTCATGGTAGTCTACATTAAATTAAAGATTAATTTAAAATAAGCTGGAGTGTCTCCAGTCGACTATCTCGCAATTTGAATTGGATTAAATATCATAATATATTATATTTAAATTAAATTTAATTAATTATAAATTATAAATAATAAATATTAAACCAGCGCAAATTTGGCTTTTTATTGATGGCACCATGGCACGTGTTGGCGCGTGAGATTTGGAGTGTTAAAAAATTAATTCTGGTACTTTCAGCGATTCAATCAAGCTGAAATTCTATATATAGCTGTTTTATACAATTATTAATCTTGTGAAAAATTATCAAACATATATCTTTATTTTTACGGTCACTTTAGAGGAAAAAAAATCAAAACGTTGTAAGTAATGACCCTTGAGCTACATTTCTCAAAAGTTGATAGAAAACTATGAATTTTGAATAATGTCCATGTACCAAATTTCATCATTCTAGCTCAAACCGTTTTTGCGTAATCTTGTCTACATACATACACACACACACACACAGACATTTTTCTCAACCTTAGTGAAAATGATTCAGGAACCTTCAAAACGTATAAAAACATCAAAATCTCAACATCGAAAATTTTCGTGATCTCTGGCGAGATAGTAAAAAATAATAATTTGGATTTTTAATTTTGGTTTTTTTATGTAATCAAAACTTGCTCGTCAAGAGTTTAACAGAGACTACTAAATTCCTTCGAAGTGATACCTATATTATGAAATTTATAATATAATTTTTTTTAAATAATTTAGAGTTTAAATATGTATATATAATAAATATTATGATTGAAATTTATTTGTTATGAATAATATTAATTCAATCTTTAATTCATTTTACCGTTCATCAAAATTTATTAAATGTAAAGGAATCTTAAAAACTAATAATTTTATGGTGATAGGGAGAAGGGAAAAACTCAAAACTCTCAGTCATTTACATTGGTTAAAAGTTGACAATAAACTCTCTATAACTAAACTGTAGAGAGATAGCTAATTTATTTTTAATAAATTAAAATATGAATCTACAAACTATAATAATTATAATTATTTCAATTTTTTTTTCTTTTCGAATTTTATTTTATAGTGTATATTTCAATATTTTATCAAGTAAAGAATAAAAGAATACACATTTTACTAATCATATCATTTTAATTTACAAAAATTACATTTTTTTATTTTATTTTTATTAGTGGATTGATCAATTATATTAATTAAATTACAGAGGAAAATAATTATATTTATTTGATTTCTTAAGTTTTTTTATTTAAATTATTCATAATATAAAAATTTATTTAAATTTATAATATTTAATTTTTTCTAGTTGTTATTAGTTTCAAAAAATTACTAGCAATATCTATTAAATTAAATTTAATTAAAAAAAAATATTTTTATCAATAATTCTTTCATTATCTAGAATCAAAAAATATTAAAAAATGTATTTAATATTTATTTAATTTTTTACCGAACGAGGATAGGAAGGGAAGGTATTGTTTTTACACCAAATTTCACATGTGGAAATTTTTACATATCTCTAAGAATCATACATTTTGTTAACAAAAAGAAGTATATTTAGCATGATGTCTGTTGTTTGTACTTATAGACGTGTATCGCTTGAAAGGTTTAACGGATTTTGATAAAATTCGGTATATTTACTTAATGCATCAGTAGTAGCATAAATTCATCCACTTTTGGCGTATATCCGAAAACCGGAAATGGTGGTTTACAAAGTATTAATTTTATATTCATTGTCGGAAATTTTTCACTTGTATTTTTCCCTAGTAGTAATTAATAATTGAGTAATTAAACTAAAAATAAAAACCATTATAATATACTTTAGTCATTTTAATTCATGTTTTAAAAATATTTTTTTTATACTTTATATATAATATTGTTTGGAAATTAATTTATTTTAAATTGTTGGTCAGTTCTGATCCGGGACTCAACTCATTTTTTTAAATAAATAAATATTATAATGAGATACATTACACATTAATATTTCTTTTATAACAATTTTATATTACATACCCATATTATTTCTTCTATAATAATAATTTGTATTTATGTATATCGAAAAACGAAAATCTTCTTCTTTAAGGTTTTATAAAAGTAAAACTTGAAAAATAATTTAATGCTGTTTATTTATTTATAAATATTCGGTGAAATTTCAAATTGATTTTTTTGCATATTTATTTCAATTTAACTAATATTTAAAGGTCATTGACCTGTATATTGCTTAAAGCCGCAATTCCTCTAAGGCAACTTTGAAGCAACATGTATTGAATTTTATGTGTCATGTCACTCACCTACAATAGGCAACATTAAACAACAATTATCAAGCAACATGTCTCTTAGTGTTGCTTCAGTTAGAAGAAGAGAAAATGAAGAAGTATATATTCAAATAAAGTAATAATAATTTTAAATAAATACGCGAGGGTGGGGTGAAAAGTTTCCGGCCTGACCAAGAAAAACGATGTTTTTAAATTTTTTTTTGCTATATTTTTCAACATATCCTCCATCAACACTGATACATTTTTCATAACGGTGTTCTAATTTAGTTAATTAATCTAATTAATTAATTAATTTAATTTAAGTCTCATCAACAGTTATGAATCGACGCAAAAATTCGTTTGGAATACGCTTACAGTGCCAAATTGTCGTTAGAAATGTTTTTTCGAAGCAATTTTTGGTCTAACGTTAGCAAACGCGGCACCCAAGTTGCACACAGCTTTCCATATTCAAATGGTTGTGCAAAATATTTCGCACATGTTCAGCTGACATCGTACAGGTCTCTTACCTCTATCTTGAATGTTGAAAAATAAAGCAAAAAAAAATTTAAAAACATCGTTTTTCTTGGTCAGGCCGGAAACTTTCACCCCACCCTCGAATTAATTTGGGAAAAATTTGATTTAATAATTTTATTAAATTAACTAGATTGAGAACTATAAAGAATAAAATATACTAATAGAAATTAAAAGAAAAATGTTTATCTATTCTATATATATGTAAAATATATATAAAAGATTTTGTATGCTCAATGTTCAGAATTTAAAAATGTTTACATCTCTTCACGGTTCATGACCTCTTGAAACCAAAACTGACTGGAATTTTTCATGTCTATCTGTTTTAATGTCTCTCCGAAAAACTATAAATGGTTATAGACTCGAAATTGTGTGAACCAATTGCTATATACTTACATCAGAATATTATTATATAGCTCTATTTCAACATAGCCTATTTATTATATCAATATCTATTCAATAACCTCTGAAATTTAATTTTTAAATATTCATATAATACTCCATGTTGTCATTCAGAACCTCTCGTGGCTCAGTGAATAATCGTACTTCTGACAATGAATATAAAATTAATAATTCTAGCAACTCCCATACAAAGAATGATTATCATGTTTAAATTTTTATTTTAATGTCTAATATTCAAATATATAATTTTATTTAAATTTAATTAATTCTCTATAAGTTCTCATTTTAATTAATTTAATAAAATATTTAAGTCATATTTATCCTATATTATTATTATTATTATTATTATTATATTTTTAAATCAGTGTTTCTCAACCTTTTAGTATTCACCGCCCAATTTTCAATCATAATTTTCATCGCCCCCCCCCCCCCACCGCATACAATAAAATGAAAACAGATTACAGTTGTTTTTTTTAGAACCATATTGAAAAAAAGTCGGAAATGTTGTTTGAGAGCCTATTTACATTTACTGACTTAAATTTATGGGCACACTTGGCCATATTGAAATATCGAAAATGTTTCAGATCATCGCAAAATCATATGACCATTGTTTTTAAGTTTGCGGGCACTTGATATGCTCGCCCCTCCCCCCAGGGGGGAGCGCCCCACAGGTTGGGAATAACTGTTTTACATTATTCTTATTTTATTTGAATATTTCTTCATTTCTATTTAAAAGTGAAGGGTATAGATTTTATCTATGTCTAATAAAATAAACAGAAATTATTTTTTTAAGTGTTTTAAATCAAATTTATTTTTAAATCGTCAATTAAAATGATTAAATTACATTATCTTTGTTTTTGGTTTAAATACTCAATTTTTAATTACTACTAAATTTTAAGTGAAAATTGATTTATTGTTTAGATATAAAGGAGTTCTTTTAAATTTATTAACTTTTTAAAGTTGGGTAAATATTTTAAATTTGTTTTTAATCAAAATTATTATATTCTATTATAATTTATTAAAAGGTTTATTTTTATTTTTATTATTTTTAATAAATCTCTTTTGTGATGTAATATTAATAAAAAATAATGTTAAATTGTTATATATATCTTATATATAAAATTCTCGTGTCACAAAACTTTGAAATCATACTCCTCCGAAACGGCTTGACCGATTCTTATGAAATTTTTTATGTATATTCAGTAGGTCTCAGGGCATGTCAGACTTCCTTTAGAAAACCGCTAATTGGTAAGGTGTGTCCAGGAAATGCTAATTAATTAAAAATAGTTTAGTTACCATACTAGCTCATAGAGGCGCTGGTGGCGAAAATTTGACATCTTATATATATCCTGATAGGAGACTTGCAAACAATACTGGTTCACGGGTAAACTAGCTAGCGCGCCATCTTATAACTTTGCACTCTGAGTTCGAAACTCGCAAAGGCACATTTTTTTCTTTAAGTATTATATATTTTTTTTTAAAATTTATTAATTTTTATTATTTTAATATTTTATTAAATTAAATTTTATTATTAAATTTTATTTTATTAAATTAAATTTTATTTTATTAAATTAATAATTATGTAAACTATATAAAATTTGAATTTTCATTCATTCATTTAAAATGATATTAAAATATTCCTTTGAAATATAATAAATAATTAAATTAATCCCTACTAGGGCCTCGGGGGGGGGGGGGGGGGTAACTTTCTCTTTTTGGAAAAACCCATATTGCCATCCCCAGCTCGACTATCTATATATAAAAAAAAGGTTTTTGTCTGCATATTGCTCAGAATTTAAAAATTATTATAATATTTCACTTTTTATTTTAAATTCTAATATTTAAATATCAATTAAATTAAATAATTTATTCTAAAAGTTCTCATTTAAATTTATTTAATAAAATATTTAGATCATATTTAACTTAATTTTTATTTATTCTTTCTATATAATTGAATATTTCTTCTTTTCTATTTGAAAGTGAAAGCTTAAAAAAACTGAATATATTATTTTTAAACTTTTATCAATACAAAAATAAATTAGGATATTATAGGAGATGAGAGTAGATCCAGAGTATTCTTTCCAGCATTTATTGGCCAAAGAAAGATGAGGTCACCGAGGAATGGCGGAGACTGCACATCGAGGAATTGCATGACCTCTATGCATCTTCAGAAATAGTTAGGGTTATAAAAGCGAAAAAGCTGCGATAGGCAGGGGACGCGGCTAGAATGGGAGAGGAAAAAGATTTTGGATTGGAAAACGTCCGCTTGGAAGACCAAGGACGTGTAGGAAGGGACGTAAGAGAGATGGGACAAGGGCTCAGGATAGGGACACTTGGAGAAATGTGGTTGCTGCTGCCTAGAACTTTCGAGTTCCTTAGAGTCACATAGATAGATAGATATAACATATACAATAATAATATATATAATTAATTTAGTGATTAAATTAAAATGTATTTTAAATAAGAACACAAAAAGAAATGAATGTTTTATGTAATATACTGATTGAAACAAAATGGATGAAAACCTTTTACTCGGGGGGGTACAGGGGGCGGAGCCCCCGTCTAGGTGCGGAGAGCGCCGAAGGCGCTCGGGGCAGCTAGTCTTATATATAAAATTCTCGGGTCACAAAACTTTGAAATGATACTCCTCCGAAACGACTGGACCGATTCTTATGAAATTTTTTATGCATATTCAGTAGGTCTCAGGGCATGTCAGACTTCTTTTATTAAACCGCTAATTGCTAAGGTGTGTCCAGGGGGTGCTAATTAATTAAAAGTTTAGTTACCATACTAGATCATAGAGGCGCTGGTGGCGAAAATTTGACATCTTATATATATCCTGATAGGAGACTTGCAAACAATACTGGTTCCTGGGTAAACCAGATAGCGCGTCATCTTATGACTTTGCCCCCTCAGAAACTCGCAAAGGCAAATTTTTTTTTTAAGTATTATATATTTTTTTTACAAATTTATTAATTTTTATTATTTTATTAAATAATTTTATTTTATTAAATTAAATTTTATTATTAAATTAAATTTTATTATTAAATTTTATTTTATTAAATTAAATTTTATTATTAAATTAAATTTTATTATTAAATTTTATTTTATTAAATTAAATTTTATTATTAAATTTTATTTTATTAAATTAAATTTTATTATTAAATTTTATTTTATTAAATTAATAATTATGTCAATTAATTTTTTCTGCATAAATAAACATATATAAAAAACTATAGAGATGGGACAGGGTAGGAGTTAGATGGTTATAGCTCAGAATAGGGACACTCGGGGGGGGTACAAGGGGCGGAGCCCCCGTCTAGGTGTGTAGAGCGCCGAAGGCGCTCGGAGCAGCTAGTATATATAAATTAGAATATTTGAATTTGTTTAAATTTATACACAAGAATCAATCACATCTGCAGAATTAAATATAAAATTTTGAAAATCAACTTGCTATTAATTTCAGAAATATGAGTTTGATTATAATACTTTAAAATTTGAATATTTCAATATAGTATTAAAATATAATTATTATTTTATTATTATAATTATTTCTCATGCAACTTGGATGGGTAAATGAATTGGACTGGAGTAAAACTCAACTTATAAGTTTTTCTTAGGAGAATATCAATGCATATTAAAGTCAAATCCGGACATCATTAGATCAAATATAATTTCTGTACACCAATTATTATGATTCAAAAGTTTATATTCAATCATATCTAAATTAAAAAAGTAATTAATTGAATTTATTAAATTTTGTATGGTTGTGGGGAGAACATATTAATTAAAAAAGCAGTCTAGATTCAAGAACCGTCGAAGGCCTGCCTGCCTATCTGTCTATATCTATTATCTATGCTAAATTGTTAAACCTTTCGATAGACCAATTGTTAAACCCAAAATTATCAGGGTCGATTTCTATGAAATTACATCACAGTATGTAAATACACTTCTATTTGAATATTATAAACCTATATCTTATCTTATTATACTTGCAAAATTTGTATATATATATATATATATATATATATATATATGTATATTTTTGAGATATTAAACCGCTCTAAGGACTTTTTTGAAATTCACACCATAGAAAATATGTATAAAGAAAAATCGATCTGTATAGGTTTCAAAATTATCTTTGTTGGTTTTTTCTTAATTTAAAATAGGAATTTTAATAATAAAAAAATGGCGCCGGACAGCGCTTCCTTAAATACAAAGTATTATAAATAAAACAAAATTAAAAATATTTATTTTAATAATATTTTCTAATCAAAATTTTTTTTTTAATTTTAAATAATTTGAAATTGTTTCATATGATTTGTCGTTTATTTATTTTAAATAATAATCTTAATCTAAAATATTCATAAAAAATAATTTTTTAAAGAACCGAGCGGCGGCAATAACCGCAGAAATTAATTTTTAAAAATTTGTATACAGCCAATCCAAGAACGTTATAAAAATGTCTATTATTAAAATGAATAAATTCAATTATCTTTATTTTAATTATCATCATCATCATCAATATTTAGACAACCTTTCATGAGCCCTGGCCTGTTTCAAGATTTTCCGCCATTCCAATCTATTAAGGACAGTGTCCCTCCAGTTAACAATACCAAATTTTTTGATGTTGTCCTCCACTTGGTCTAAGTTTCTAGCTCCACCTCTAATTTTATTTTAATTATTAATTATAATATAATAATATATATTAATATTATTTTATATATTTTAAACAAATGTAAAAAGAGGTTGTTTTAAATTTTTTCTATTTAAAATGGGGTAGTTTGTGAAATTTGTTATTAAATACACACCATTAATGATACAAATACAATGAAGTGTATTATAATTATTAAAACAAAGTTGAAAATGAAAAATGTCTCTTATATTATATATTGTATAATAATAATAAAACGTCTTTATTTTTCTCATATATTACATAATTAGTCATTATATTTTAATCAGCTTTAAGACTTTCCTCTCTTGGTCGGTTTGACCGTCGAGGGGTATATTGTATTTAATTAATAAATTTAAATTTTGAAATTAAAAAAAATAATAATTTAGACAAATTTTATAAATAGAAGAATAAACAAATAAATTTATTAAAGTGTTTCTTTTTTAATATTGTTTTAATAAATTCTATTTGGAGATGTTATATCAATAGTAAATTATATTAATAGACGATTAAGGGAAATTCATAAGTGCCACATAGATAGATTGATAGATAAGTTTCTCGAAAGGGAGAAGGATATTTCTGGTCTATAATTATAAAATTTAGCAAAAACAAAAGGCCAATAGGACAATAAATAAATTAATTAATTTTAATCAACTTAAATGTTTATATTTTAAGTTTTTCTATAGATAGTTTTATATAACATGTTAAACATTCATATAAAATGTCTCAGGATTCTAATTTTAGATTTCATTAAACACAAAAATAATAATAAAAATCGTTAAACAAAATGAATATTATGAAATATTGTATCTCTTAATACAAAAACGATTGAAATCAAATAAAATTCAAATCTATTACTATGCATATTTCGGGGTTGAGTGGGCAGCGCCTTAAAAATGTAAGATATGCAACCGGAGTAACAAGCTTAGTTTCCAAGCCGTTTTAATAGCATCAACTTTTATTCAAATATTTATTTATTTGAAACTCACTTAAACAAAGTGAACTTTTAATAACAAGAAACCATATGATAAAATAGTGTAGTAGATGATAGAATCATATTCAAATAATAAACAAACAGAATGAATAAATAAATATTAGTAAATATTTTTCCTAAATAATTTTTTGTTTTGTTTTAATATATATATAATTACTTGCATTATATCCGGAGCAATGACGGGAAAGTGGTCCCGGGAAAATTGAAAATTCTAGATAATCAAAATACAATATTTTATTGACTAAATGTGTTCAGTTATAAGGTTACGAAAAACACTGTGTAGAAGATATCAAGTATATTTTTATTTGTATTAATAAATGTCTGTGTAAACCTATTATTAATTAACAATTTGAATAGTTATAAAAATAAACTCAAGATTAAATTAAATTTTGATTTCAAAAAAAGTCCATAATCATTCGTTGTTTTTTAATATCTCGTCAGAGATAGTATTGCGATCACGAAAATTTCCGATGTCAAGATTTTGATGTTTTTTTACGTTTTGAAGGTCCCTGCGTCATTTTCACTAAGTTTAAGAAAAATGTCTGTGTGTGTGCGTATGTATGTAAACAAGATTACGAAAAAACGGTTTGAGTTAGAGTAATTAAATTTGGTTCAGGGGTATTATTCACAAAATTCGTAGATTTCTATTAACTTTTGAGAAATGTAGCTCTACCGGAAGAGGGTCATTACCTACCAAGTTTGCATATTTTTTCCTCCAAACCATTGATTCCCAAAGTGGTCTATATCGACCCACAGGGGTCTATGACAACCTGAAAGGGGTCTACGTCAGCGAATAAAAAATTTGGGGGTCCATGAAATGAAAATGGGGATCTACGATAGTGGACCTCAAGCCTATTTTCTCACATTATACTATCTTATAATTCAATTCAATATGGCTCTAAAAAAAAGGTAAATTTTTTTTCCGAGATGACTCTTAAACATTTACGATTTTTCAATAAGGCTCTTAAAAAGAGTAATTTTTTTTCCGATTTTTTGTAAAAAAAAATTTATCTTTTTTTTTACAAAAAAATCAATTTCAGGTTAAGTAGAGTAGAGGGTCTACCCAAAACCGAAAAACATGGCAAAGGTTCTACGACACAAAAAAGTTTGGGAACCTATGCTCTAAACCAGAGGTGGCCAACCCAAATGATCTTGCGGGCCACTTTGGAAATGCATCATAACTTCGCAGGCGGCTTATAAAATTATACATACCCATTGTAGATATTGTTTGGTGTGACAAATTGAAAAATAATGAATTTTTATTATGTTTACTATTATTTTTACATATAAACATATATAATATAATAATAATGATAAAAGTGTGATGAATCTCGCGGGCCGCAAAAATGTTTACGGCGGGCCGCGGGTTGGCCACTCCTGCTCTAAACTGACCGTAAAAGTAAAGATATTTGTTTGATAGTTTTTCACGTGATTGGAAATTGTATAAAACTGCTATATATAGAATTTCAGCTTGATTGAATCGCTGAAAGTACCGGCAGTAATTTTTAAAAATTTTTAACACCTTGATTGCCAATCACGCGCCAGAATGTGATGTGGTATCATCAACAAAGTGCCCAACACGGGCTGGCGCGTAAAACTAACATTCTTAATTGTTTATATATAAAATTTTTCTATATTATAGTTTTATATAAACATAGTTTTATAAAATGTCTCATGTCCCTATCTTTAGGTGTCATTACATTCGTTATACACCATTCATCCTGTTAAAAGTATAATAAAATGAATAATATGACATTGTATTTAATTAAAACATCTACAATAAAACTTATATTCTTAATTTAGTGATTAAATTGATGAATAAAGAAAAAAACGATGGTCTTACTATAATGATGGAAATTAAATAATAAATGATAAAATAATATAAACAAAGTTTTAACAAAATATTATCATTCCGAGGGTTGAGAGGTTATCCTGAAAATTAAGATTTCATCGGCCATTTCACATATAGATAGGGACCATCCTAAAATGAGGAATTTGTATGAAAGATTAATCTAAATCATTGTAATGAGGCCGAACAAACATTTAATTTTTATTTTTATCAATATTATAATTATCATTATACGAGGTCTGTTCAAAAGAAAAGGTGAATTTTTAATTTTCTCAGACCGTGTACATTCGATGATGGAATTTTTTCGTTATGTTGGTACACATATGTTTCTCATATGTTCACATAATCAGCCATTTTGGATTAGTGGTTTGTTTTTGACAACTGAAAACGTTAGTCAACGTTTTTTACTTAAAAAAATAGATCAAAGAATCTGTATTAAATTTTGCGTTAAAAATGGAATAAAGTGCTCCAACTCACTTAAAATGTTGACTGTGGCATTCGGCGAGTCTACTTTGTCAAAAAAATATTTATAAGTGATACAAGAGCTTTAAAAAAGCACAAGTTCGATCAAACGTGAAGGTTTTGCTCGATTACAATTGCGTGGTGCATCATGAGTTCTTGCCAACAGGTCGTAATGTTAATAAGGAATACTACATGCAAGTTATGAAACAACTCAAACGATTGAAATTGTGCAAAACCAAAACATGGATCTTGCATAACGATAATACACCAGCTCACACATCATTGCTTGTTCGTGATTTTTTTGGCCAAAAACAACACCATGCTCTTGTCTCAACCACCATATTCACCAGATTTGGCTCTCTACGACTTTTACTTAAACTACTTTTACTTATTCCCAAAACTGAAGGGACTAATGAAAGGAAAGCGTTTTGACACAATGAATGAGTTAAAGTCGGAATCGAAGAACGAGCTGATGGCCATACCGAAAAGCGCATTTCAGAAGTTCTTCCACGATTGGAAGAAGCGCTGTCATAAGTTCATTATATCTGAGGGGAATTATTTTAAAGGGGACAAAATGTATATTGAGAAATAAATAAATAATTCAAACTTCACCTTTTCTTTTGAACAAACCTCATATACTATTTTTATGAGTTTCACATTGTAGAACATTGTAGAAACCTCTTTAAAAATTAAAATTAAAAGCGACCCTAATATACTCTTTCCATCAATCTGATCTTCAAAATTATTGTAAAACATTGAGTGTCATTACTTTATTTATTTATTATCTAAAACTTATCAATGATTTTGCTGTTCGTCAAAAAGAAAAAATCGGGAGTGTCCTCCCCTAGACTTTCCCGCATATAAATAGGTAATTAGGTTATTATTATTATGTTTTAACAACAATAAAAATAAACAAACTAATTAATTTAAATTATAAAGTAAAATGATTTAACACTATTATATATATTTATAATTTACACCTAACGCTACTTGTATAGGTAAAATGTCACTTCCGGTAGTCAGATCATGATGAAATTTAGTATCTGAATTTTTTTCATATTTTTAAATCTATATACAAAATAGGAAGCAAATATCTCGAAGCAAACTGGTACTTTACTTGAGAGGTAAACGCAACCAGTGTAGATAAAGTACCACTTCCGGTTAACCGATTTTGACGAAATTTTGATAGAAATCTACAAACTGTGAATAATATCGGTGTACCAAATTTCGAAGTCCTAACTTGATTAGTTTTTGAGTAAATTTGCTCACAGACAAACATTACATCCATACATCCATACATACACACACACACAGACATAATTCGAAAAATTGTATTTTCCGACTCAGGGAGGTCTAAAACGTCAAGATCTATCGAAATCTCGAAGTCGAAATTTTTGACGATATTCCAATACTTCCCTTATACGAAGTATGCGGGAAAGTAAAAAAAAGAAAGAAAAAAATATCTATATTTTCCACAGCATATCTAGATTTTAAAATAATATAGAACCATTAAAGAGATTAAATTAAATTCAAGAGAGCTTAACCGTAATGTTTTTTTTATTTTTCAAAAAAAAAAAACTGTCTGGTCAGCATCTTTTTGCAGCTAATAAAAGTACTATAAATCTTTCTTTTTATTTTTAAAAAAGAAATAAAAAAAAATATAAAACAATATGACAAAGACTAATATAGCTTTAATGAACAAATGTTATTTAACGTCACATTAAAATAATCTAATGGATTTGTTGATTCTTTTTTTTTAATTTTTTTATTTTGATGCATTTTCATCATAAAAGATGATTTCAACGTTAAAGAATTTTTTTTAAATTTTTATTTATATTATTAGTTAAAATGGAATATAATTCATTTTTTTTAATCGTTAAATTATTATAATAGCAATAAAATAAAAGATTAATCGGTTTTTTAAATAATCAAAAATAATTGATTTTATCTAAAAATCATCCACCAATTCTAATAAAAAGTTTTAATTAAAAACTGGAAATTTTTTTCTTTAAATTAGTGTTATATATTATATTGTTATTATATTTTGTTATATTAAACTTTTTATTACTAATCAATAAATAATCAAATTTTATAAAGAATATAATAATTTAATTAATAAATAATATATATATATATATATAACGGCTTTTATCTGAACATTGTTCAGAATTTAAATTTTTTTGCATTTTGCGTTTCATGACCTCTTGAATCCAAAAGTGTCTGTCAGTCTGTCTGTCTGTCCGGAGAATAAAGATGTTATAGATCCAAAATTGGCTAAACCAATTTCTATGAAATTACATCACAATTTTCTTATATATATCTCTTTTTGAACATAGGCTATAAATTTTATTAATATCTAATTAAAAACCGCAGAAATTAATTTTTTAAAATTTATTTAATACTCTTTGTTGTTCATTCAGAGCCTCTTGTGGCTCAGTGAAGAAGTCGATTCATTTTAGAAAATGACTATTAAATTAATAATTCTAACAAACCCCACAAACAGAATGATTATAATATTTAAATTTTTATTTTAATTTCTAATATTCAAATATCATTTCAATTATTTACTTAATTTTTTCTAAAATTTCTCATCTTTAATTAATTTAATAAAATATTTAGATCAAATTTATTTTATAAATTATGTTTTATTTATTCTTTCTATATTTGAATATCTATTCTTTTCTATTTAAAAGTAAAGGGTATATAAATTTTATGAAGACAAAAATTTTGTCAAAACGTCAATTAAAATCACTAAATTATATTATATTTGTTTTTTTAGTTTAATTACTCAACTATTAATTACAACTATTTTTTAAGTGCAAAAATGATTTGTTGGTTATTTTAAAATTAAAATATGATTTTTTAGACAAATGATATAAAAGAGTTGTTTTAATTTTTGTCTTTTTTTAAATTGAGTAATTTTTTTAAATTTGTTTTAAATCCTAATTATTATATTCTATTATAATTTATTAATAGGTTTCTTTTTATATTTTTCATTTTTAATATATTCTCATTTGCGATGTGATTGTAATAAAAATTAATATTAAATTGTATATAAATTTAAAAATTAGTATATTTGAATTAGTTTAAATTTTGGCACACGTAACAATCATCTTTTGTTCTTCCAACTAGAAATAAATAAAATATTTTAAAATTGTTGCATAGTTGCTGATGTAAATATATTCCATATTTTAATTCATTTCACAAATTACTTAATATTTCTGAACGGTGTAAGAATAAATATTGTTAGAATTTAAATATTATTTTCATTAATGTTGTATTTTTTTAATGAAAAATTTGTGATTTTTACTTTTATACAATTATTATTTGTATATTAGGATTTGTCATTGTATTGGTGTACCACGAATGAAAAAGTTACAAAAAAATTTCATCTAATAGATCAAAAACGAAGTTAAAATTTTAAAATTAATAGATATTAATCTAAAATGTGTTGAATATTTTTTCTATGTTATGTAAACTAAAAAAAAAACTTGAAATAACAAGAATAATTTATAATAAGTCACTTGGTGAAAATTTAAGTATGATGATAGAAGTATTTCCTGTTTACCCATTTCGTTTGATTCTTACGCCATCATCAGAATTCTTCTTGATGATTTTAAGTTTAAAATTTCCTCAAAAACGCCTTTATCAATTTTGATTTAATTTTATGAAAATCCTTGGTATATTGTTGGTTATTTTACAATTGAGGAATTATTTATTATAATTAGTTGACTTGAGAGTTCAATACTAAAACGTACATACCTGACCACTGTGCCAATAATAGACTATTTGATAGATTTTTTTATCAAAATAAGATTTTTAATTTCGATTTTTAAGCTCGAGATATCGATAAAGATAATAGAGATAAGAAAAGCCTCTTCAGGATTGCTTAACAATGAAACAGAGAATAATCGCGGTATTTATATTATAATTATAAATTTTTTAAAGCACGAGGTAAGCGATCTTGCATTTTAATGTTAGTTTCTTATGCAAAACATTAAAGATATGCTTCACTTTATTTTCAATAGATTTATTTAATAATAATTTTATTTATTAATAATTTCAATCTAAAAGTTCAATTCAATAGTTGATACTATTATTATATTATTCTTTTTCTTAAGGTGCCGTCTCCCTTTGGAGTTTGGCTATCATCATGACTAGAATAGCCTTAGAAGTTGCTCAGCCATGATTTTTCTTGGGAATGTTAATGCGGTGGTTTCCCGATGCCTTCCGCATGTATAGAACCAGGAACTGACAGTTCTTGGAGCCGGAGGCAGCTGATGTTAAATTGACTTTATTAGAAAAATTTGTTCTTAGTTGGAATTGAACGCCGACTACTTGTGTACATAATTGCACGCTACACTCTCGGCTAAGCTGCCTCCTACAAATTATATTAATCAATTAAAATATTTTCTTAATGTGAACATTAACAATTATAAAAGGGGTAGTCATTTTTTTTAGAAATTGACCGAAAGTTGGTAAATTAGTTATGGAAAATATTCGTATTAATATAACAATAAATATTTTTTATTAAATAAAAAAAAAATAAAAAAAATAAGAAAAAATTATTTAAATAAGATAAAAAGAAAGAATAATTAAAAAAGATTAAAAATGAGCAGCTTTAGAGAGGGAATGGAAAAAAAATCAAGGAAAAAGTTGGATAGCGATAAAATAATTAAAGGGAGGAAAGACAGTTTGTAAGGAACGAGTTAATAGTTCTGAATATTGTGATTTCAGTTTTAAAATAATTGTCTTGAGTTAGTGATGAGGATCAGAAGGCTCTAAAATGCAAACAAATAATAGTGCTGTTTTTACTATCTCGTCAGAAATAGAATAGCGATCACGAAAATTTTCAATATCGAGATTTTGATGTTTTTATACGTTTTGAAGGTTCCTGAATCATTTTCACTAAGGTTGAGAAAAATGTCTGTGTGTGTGTGTTGTGTATATGTATGTAGACAAGATTACGAAAAAACGATTTGAGTTAGAATCATGAAATTTGGTATACGGGCATTATTCATAATTCGTAGTTTTCTATCAACTTATGAGAAATGTAGCTCAACCGGAAGAGGGTCAATACCTACAACGCTTTTTTTTCCCTCTAAAGTGACCGTAAAAATAAAGATATATGTTTGATAGTTTTTGACATGATTAAAAATTGTATAAAACTGCTATATATAGAATTTCAGCTTGACTAAATCGCTGAAAGTACCAGAATTAATTTTTTAAATTTTGACTTAAAAATAAAGGTAAAGGTTTTAAATTTAAATTTAATATACAGGGTGTCTCAAAAAAAATGTTTATTTTCTTTTATTATTTATTTATTATTTATGAGCAATCAAAGGGTTAGTACATTTTTTGCAATCATGATTCTTTTATTTTTTAATTAGATCTCTTTTCTGTAATTCAAGTCTTTAAACTTATCTTTATGTTCATAAATAATGTTTTTAAAGTCATTCAAAGTATTAGTACATTTTTTTGAAACACCATGTATGTTAATTAATTAATTTAATTGAATACCAATACTATACTCTAAATTTAATTTTTTAAAAAATTAATTAATTAATTAATCCAATTCAATTATACTTATTTTATAATTTATATAATTAATTTAATTTAATTTAAATATAATATATGTTAATCAATCCAATTCAAATTTGCGAGATAGTCAAGTGGAGACACTCCAGATTTTTAGTTTAATTTTTAAGTATTTTTTTTAATTTTAATATTCGATTTTTCAATGAGATATTAATTTATGTGTTTATGTTTAATTGTACGCAGTTATTATTGTTTAATAAAACTTTTGTTATCACATTATTTTCATACATTACATCGTTTATGTTTTACGTCGTAAGCGATGAATCGCATCCATGACGTTATATGAACCAGGTTTATCGTGTATATATAAATAATTGTCAAATTGGAACCCCCATTCGGCAGTTTTTCACACTTATTATACCACTAAGGTCCAAATGTATTTTAATTTTGATGCATTTCACACAAATAGAATTTAAACCCCTTAAACGATAATTAAATTATAATTTTTGTTATAAATTTTTTATAAATATATTTATTTTATTGATATTTAAAAGATCGATTTTCTTTCTATATTTATTATTATTGTATCAATATTTTTAGTGTTATATGATGAGAGTGTGGAGTATGTTAAGGTAAGGATGAGGTGTGTGGGGTGGGGTGGGGATGGGAGGAGGGGTTTACTTCTGTTCTTCTTCGATGTGGATTGTAATTGGCGGGGTAGGGTGTTCCGTTCTCTCTTTGACATGGGTGTGTGTGTGTGTGTGTGTGTGTGGTTGCAGGAGGAGACAGGAGGGAGGTGGTGGCTGCACGCACGCGTGCTACGCGGTGTCGGCGCGTGTCGTATTGATCCTCGCGGACGGAGTAGTCGCGGAGTCGCGAGCCTCGCCGGGCAGCTTTATCCCTGCATGGCGGCCGCGCGTCAGCTCTCCGCCGAAGCAGCAGCGTTCTCGACCACGGCATGAGCGACTGCGAGGAGGCCTCCGCCGAGCCGCCCCTCGATGAGTGCCTCAAGACACGCAAGTGGTGGTGCTTCCTACTCAGCAGCATCTTCACGTTCCTCGCGGGCCTCCTCATTGTGCTCTTGTGGCGCGCCTTCGCCTTCCTTTGCTGCCGTAAAGAGCCCGAATTCAGCCCCAATGACCCCAAGCAGAAGGAGCAGAAGGCTGCCCGGGGCAAGCAGGAGTTCGAGGGGACTTTCATGACAGAGGCGAAAGACTGGGCCGGTGAGCTCATCTCGGGCCAGACCACCACCGGACGCATTCTGGTACGTAATCAACCTAATCAACCAATATTATCGTCCATCAAACCTAATCATCATTCATCATCAACCCAAATCATTGCAAGATCAATCATCTCTAAATTACAGAAACAAATAAAAATGACAAAATTATTTTTTAGTTTTTTTTTTCTTCTTTTATGTAATTTGCACTTTTCAATTATCTAACCAATAATTTATCTATTCATATTAATCTATTATTAAATTCAAAACCGGAATACCCTACCTATATTAGACATTTTATATTTAATCTTTTAAATAAATCAAATAATAATACTAATTATTTTTTTTTAAATAAAATAATTTTTCTTTGAGTAAAATATTTAAAAAAAAAAATTCCAAATTCTTGGTTTTTTCTATTTGTGGTGTAAAATTGTCCCGGATAGCAGTGATTTATTTGAAATGGATTGATTGATTGATTAAGTGGTTGATTGCTCAGGTGAATGTCCATGTTTATGTTTACTGGCAGCGAGCAGCAGCAGCAGCATCTGCCTGCCTCGCTGGCTGGCCACTAGGTCAACGGACTGCGGCGCACGCTCAACCCTCCCACCCCCACAACCACCCTCCACTCCCATTCGCCAAGACCGTCCGCATCCAACACAACACAAGTACCCCAAAACATCCCATTTCCACTCCCATTTTTACTTCTTTAAGAGAGTAGTTAGTCCAACACAGATCAAAGGATAATCCTTCCATTCAACGTCTTATCCTCTCCCACCCCACACCCACCAATCCACCCCCTCCTCCCTTTCATCCACATTTAAATATTTAACTTTCATCCAATTCAATTAGAAACTAGTTCAATTACACTAAGAATTTATAATAATATATTGAACCAATGAATATTTTCAATCCAATTAGTATTTCCTTAATAATTAATTTAAAAAAAATGATATTTTTATTTTATTGCCCACTGAGAATAGGAAGGGAAGGTATTGCTTTCACACCAAATTTCATAAGTGGAGATTTTTGCATATCTCCACGAATCATGTGTTTTGTTAACAAAAAATAATATTTTTAGCATGATGTCTGTTTATCTGTTCGTTCCTCTGTCCATCTGTCTGTTGAGTGTCCGTATTGATGTGTACAGCTTGAACGATTCAACGGATTTTGATAAAATTCGGTATATTTACTTAATGCATCAGTAGCATGAATCCATCAACTTTTGGTTTATATCCGGAATCCGGAAGTGGTAGTTTACAAAGTAATAATTTTATATTCATTGTCGGAAATATTTATTATTACATTAAACTAACTGGTGAAATATATATATATATATATAATGTTGTTTTTAATAATTTTCAAATCGTCGGTCAGTTCTGTGCCTGGCCACAACTCGTTTTTTCTTATATAAAATATAAAAATTCAGTGTGTGAATGTTTATAGAAAAAACAAAAATAAAAAAATGTTTTATTATTAATCTATAGATTAGAAAGAAGAAATAGAAATTTTATAAAAAATTCATGTATTAGTAAATATTTTCTGTGAGGGAGATTTTATTTATCATATCAAATCCAAGATACCTACATATTTGATTATATGATTGTTGGTTGGCATTTGTTTTTTCCCTCTTCACCCTAAAATATATTATAGATTGAGAAAGCTTGTTTCAAGATTAAGACGTCAACCATTTCCGTGTTCTTAATCACTCGACCACTTAACTAATAACCATTCATTTATATAAAAGAAATAATAGAATTATATCGTGATAAAAATTAGAAACGCTTGAAGGGTGGATTTAAAAGAAAATGTATTTATTACCTTCGTTTAATTGTTATTTATTAATAAATATTATTCTGTGTATGACACTTAATTTAAAAAATTTAGATTTTAATAAATTTTTCAACATTGTATTTTTAAAAAATATATTTTTTCTATTAACTGAACTCATTTTAAATGATTATTTTAAGGAGGAATAGGGATAAACAGTGGTGTTTTGGGAAGGGAACGCGGTGGAACGACGTTCCCTTACCTTTTTTCAGAACCGGAACGCGTTCTAGTACTTTTTCATGTCCCGACAACTACCACTTAAATCTACTGTTAGAATTTCTTGTTTTTCGTAAATATTTTGTATAGTAAGAATAAGAAAAAATAAAAACTTTTATGGAAAAAAATAGTTTGCTGAAAATAGGGCATTTTTTTGCTCCCATTATGCGTTCCCTTACTTCTTATTTTACCAATACATCACTGGGTATGATACCTGATTAGAAAAAAAAATTTCCTCAATTATATTAATATAACCACAATTTTGTTAGTTAAACAGTACCTGGAATACCGAGCTATCGCTCGTCCCAACAATTTATTTAAAATATGATATACTTTAATTATAATTTTAAATGAATATTAATTAAAGAAAAAGATTATTTCTAAAATATAAAAAATAATATGTGGACAATTTTCAACATCTGAAAGACAGAAAAATAATAATATATACTTAATAAGATAAATTTTAGATTAATATATAAATTTTACACTACCGAACTGTATTTGAACATAGAAAATATCAATCAATTTTTTACATCAAACCCGATAAATAATTTAGTAAAAAGAATTTGTTAAAAGCTCTTCGCTGTTCATTTAATGACTTTTTAAATAAAAGAAATATTATTGAAACTTTCTTCCTTTATAATTGTTCATGTGTGTTATTATGTTGCTAACTTCATGGATATTTTTTTTTTGTGAAAGATTTTAATAAATATATTTCGTAATTTGATTCCAAAATATTATTAAAATAAATATTTTTTATTTTATTTCGAAATTAAAAAAACAATTTTAAAATATTTTAAATATAAAAAAATATTAATACAATATTAATTAATAAAAAAAGCGGAAGGCAAATTTCAGTATGAATAACATAGTGACGTCATCTAAATTCACTATTTTAAATTAAGAAAATTCTAATAAAGTTAATTTTTCCTGAGGCTGAAACCAATACAGATCGATTTTTCTTTATAAATATGGAGTGAATTTCAAAAATATCCTTTGAGCGGTTTAATATCTCAAAAATATACAAATATATACATAAATATATATATAAATAAATATATATAAATACAATTTTTGCTAGTATAATAAGATAAGATAAAATTTACACAATTAGTTGTTCAAATTTTCTCCTCTAGTTACATAGTAGTTAACTTTCTCTAATTTTTTTATTTAATTTAAAAAAAAATAAATATATTCAATTTTATTTGACTTATTGATTGATGAACTAGAGACAAATAAATTTCGGTTTATTGATTGTAACTTATATTAGAAATAGAAATAGAACAAAAAACAAAATTAACTTATCCAATTCTCATTAAGGGTTATCGTTAACAATAACTTAATGTTCATTTATATATATATATATATATATATATATATATATATATATATATTAATGAATGAAAAAAAATACTCTTCCATATAGCCATTATCTTCCATACATTTTACCTGAAAACGAAGAGAGAAAATTGGATCAATGGTCGATTAAATAAATTCCTGACTTTTTCTCTTTTTCCCTTAAAACTAATAACAATTTTATTTCGATTAAGATTGGAGATTCATTTTTAGAATATTATAAATCAAGGCTATTTTCGTTATAATTAGATTGGATATTTTTTTATAGATCAACTAAATGTTGGAACTTTTTTTTTCACTACCTCCCCTCCATTCTACCTTCCTTTCTCCCCCCTCCCCCACCGTAACTGATGATACCTTTTTCCCGTATTTATAACTTTTACTTTTTTTTATTATTTATTTTTATTTTTATCATGATATAATCGTAAATATATCAATTGTAATTTTTCTTATATATGATAGATTTTGAATTATATTTGAAAACAAAAACATTAAAATATGGTTTAATAAATAATTTATCGTAACTTTTAGACTAAGATAAATGATTATAATCCTAGGAATATTATGGAATGTAAAAATATGCTTTGACAGGAAATAGGAAAAAAAAAAATTATAGATTGACCAATTTGTTGTTCAATGGTGACTTAGCGACCTACGTCCATTTTGATGTATAAACATAAAAGTCAAATTATGCTAATGAAATCATAAATTCATTTCTAATTTAATATAATTTACAAGATATCGTGTATTTGAGTTAGTTAAAAGAAACCGATGACGTTAGTTTTCAAATTTTTATAATTTTAATATGATTTTGAATCAAATTTTTATTAATCCAAGTAAAAATATAATCATAATACTTAATACTTACCTTGAATTTTAATTTTTTTTTTAAATTTGAAAAAAAATACCTGGAGTATTTCCACTCGACTATCTAGCAAATTTGAATTAGATTAATTAACATGTATTATATTTAAATTCAATTTAATTAATTAAATTATAAATTAAGTGTAATTATATTTGATTAATTAATTAATTAAAAAAAAATAAATTTACAGTATAGTATTGTTATTTAATTAAATTAATTAATTAACATATATTAAATTTAAATTTAATGATTATAGTAATATAACTTGACATAAATCTTTTTAACCAAAAGTATTTATTTATTTTTGAATTTGAAAATTATTAATTAATTCAATTAAAAAGATTTCGCCAACTATTCATCTAATGTGCCATCTCCATCCAATTCATATTCTTTCCAAACCTCTTTTATTTGAATTTAAATTAATATATAAATTATATTATATTATTTCTATTGTGTAATTGAGTGTAATACAAATTAAATGATTTTTTTATTGACAGAAATAATGGATTTTCTATTTAAAAACATAAAAACAACAAAAAAAAAGTAAAATTAATTTTCTCTCAATATTTTCGTTTCACCAACTCAATATTTTTAAATTTTTAATCAATTAAGTAGATTTTTAAATAAATGACGAAACACTTAAAATTACAATCAATCAATTCACTATTTTTCTCTTTTTACTTATAGAATTAGAAACTTTTTTATCTAGAAAAAAATAAAAATAAATATGCCCGATATAATAACTTGAAAATATTATACTTGTGTTAATCATTTTATTTAATTTCTTATAGATTTTAATTTTATTTCTGTAACATTTCGATGAAAATTGAATAGAAAATGAGAAAATAATTAAAAATAAATTACCAAAAACGGATTATTAACTTCCCAATGATATATTATTAATCATTTATCTCATTTTATTATACTAGCAAAAATTGTATATAACTATATATTGAATCATATATATTATATATAAATTTGTATATATATACAATTTTTGCTAGTATAATAAGATGAGATATATACATATATGTATATATATTTGTATTAGGATTTTTTGAAATTCGCACCATAGATAATTTTTATAAAGGAATATCGATCTGTATTGGTTTCAGCCTTGGGAATTATCATCTTTATTAGTTTTTTCTTAATTTAAAATAGGAAATTTAAATGAGGTCAGCAACTACGTCAGACAGCGAAAATATTATAAATATAAATAAAATAAAATTACGAAATATATCTTATGTTATATCCACAGGACATACTTTTCTGTCTTTCATTGAATTAATACGTACGTTTAAGGGGTGTATGGCTATTTTTTTTTTAATTTTATGTTTTTTAAATTATTTGAACGGCGGCTCGATGAACCAGGTACTTTATATAATAATGTGTGTTTTTTTTTACATTGGGTTGGATAATTATTTGTATAAATCTTTTTTTTAAATTCATATATGATATGAATGTATTAAAGAAGTCGTTTTCATAAATCCAAGTGTCTAAAATTTTAATGTTTACATAAAATAGATGAGAAAATTAAAATAATTTTCATTCATTTCAAAGAAAAAAAAAGACAATATTATTATTATTATTATTATTAAATATAGAATGCTTAAGAAGGGGATTATTCTGAGTAAACACTGCTTGTTTTAAAAATACTTGTCAATTTTTTTTTTAAATTTTAATATAAGTATTAATAAAAAATATTGACCAATTTTTCTGAGTGCAATATACTTTTTCAATATTTTTTTTTGATTTATATATAAATTATTAATAGTTAACTTAGATAAGAAATTAAAATTGAAAATTTATTAATTTTTTATTAATTTTGTCAGATTATATAATGAAAAATGTGTAACAATTCTCATAGAAAATCATAGATAATTTATTTAATTGAATTATGACTAATATTTTAAATAATATATTGAATTATTTGAAACAAATTTATATATAACGTTAGATACCTATATCCTTTAATAACTTTTTAAACGCTCAATACTAATGCATTGAACTTGTTCATCTTGGCAAATTTCAAAATATTTAGTTGAATCATTCGTATAAGTTGAATATATGCCAAACAATTTTCGTTTTTCTTTTTTTTTATCATCTGTTTCTTTGATCGTTTAACTTTTTATATATATTTTATATTTTTTTTGTATATCCATATCTAAATTTATATATATATATATATATATATACATTTATATATCTAAATATTTATATTTTTAATTATTTTATTTTTATAACATCTTCCTTGATGTATTAGTAAAATAAGAAGTAAGGGAACGCATAGTGGGAGCAAAAAAGTTCTATTTTCAGCAAAATATTAATTTCCATTTACGTTTTATTTTTTCTTATTCTTACTATACAAAATATTAACGAACACAAATAAGAAATTCTAACAGTAGAGTTAGTAGAGAGTTGTCGGGACATGAAAAAGTTCTGGTTCTGAAAAAAGGTAAGGGAACGTCGTTCCCCCGCGTTCCCCTCCCAATGAACATCTTATATGTATTTTTGAGGCGATTAAATATTCATAATTAGTTTCATTCATTTATATTTTATAACATTATAACCACAAAGATTTTTATAAAAATAATTATCAATAAAATTTAATTTAATAATAATTGATTAGTATATTTGAAAAATTAATAATTAAATCAATACAAGCATCATCATTTATGAGTATTGAACTTCATTTATTTGAAAAGAACTCAATCAATGTCTTAAAATTAAAATAAAATAAAAAAAATCTCTGACATTTTTACGTCCTATACAAGGACAACGCCTATCAAGTCGGTTATATCAATTAAGTGCCCTATGATTTACCTTGATTTTCTTGATTGGAGGCGCTATTTTTTATAAACCCCAGCTAGAGAAATTCCCTTTCCAAGCCCGAAAATTGAACCCGGGACCACGTGAATGTGAACTAGCTACGCTGCCCCCTACCCCGTGGCGCCTTAAAATATTATATAAATCAAATAAATATTCTATGTGTGTGAAAAATTAATAAAAACGTAGATAATTAATAATAACTATTTAAATTAAATAATAATAAAATAATTTTAGAATCACTTTTTATGTTTTTATATATAATATAATTTTTTTTTTTTAAATTAAATTTTTTAAAATATTTATATTTTTAATAATTATACTTATGAGAACCGCTCTTTGGACTAAATAGAAAGTAGATTAAAAGATTTTTTAATAAATTTTCTTACAATCAAAAATAAAAAAAAATAACATTTTTATAATTTGAATTTTACTAATGTATTATTATCATACCTAAATTACAAAAAAATTAATGTTAAATATTTTAAATATAATATAACACTTCAAAAAAAAAAAAAAATACTTTTCAACCATGTTTTTAATTAAATTTTCATTCTACTCCCTCTACTCCGTCATTAATATTAATATTTTCATTTCATTTTCTATTCTCAATGAAACATTCATTTAATAAAAAATTTATAAAGATTAAAAAATTCAAAATTCATTTTATTTATAAGATACAAAAAAAAAAAAAAAAAATTAGTTTTCCGCCTCTTGTTAAATCTTATGAAAAAATATTCAATTTTTGATTTTTAAATTGACGAAAATTAATTGTAACAAAACAATTTTGAATATTTAATTTCTTTTTTTTTTCTTATTACTTTATTAATTTTCTAGGTAAGGTACATATGTATAATATTAATTTAGATTTATATACACCAATATTTTACTTTTGCGTTTTATTCAAGTTGCGTCGCTGCTTAATTAGTAATAATTTTCACTGTGCGTCGTTAGATTTACGTGGTTGCGTTGTTTTGGGTTCGAGTCTTTATTTATTTTTACTATCTCGCCAGAGATAGTATTGCGATCACGAAAATTTTCGATGTTGAGATTTTGATGTTTTTATACGTTTTGAAGGTTCCTGAATCATTTTCACTAAGGTTGAGAAAAATGTCTGTGTGTGTGTATGTGTGTGTATGTATGTAGACAAGATTCGCAAAAACGGTTTGAGCTAGAATGATGAAATTTGGTACATGGGCATTATTCAAAATTCGTATTTTTCTATCAACTTTTGAGAAATGTAGCTCAACCGGAAGAGGGTCATTACCTACAACGTTTTGATTTTTTTCCCCTAAAGTGACCGTAAAAATAAAAATATATGTTTGATAATTTTTCACATGATTAATAATTGTATAAAACTGCTATATATATAGAATTTCAGCCTGATTGAATTGCTGAAAGTACCAGAATTAATTTTTTAACACTGCAAATCTCACGCGCCAACACGTGCCATGGTGCCATCAATAAAAAGCCAAACATGCGCTGGTTTAATATTTATTATTTATAATTTATAATTAATTAAATTTAATTTAAATATAATATATTTTGTTATTTAATCCAATTCAAATTGCGAGATAGTCGAGTGGAGACACTCCAGCTTATTTTTTCTTTGTTCTTATTGTTCCCTGGAAGGATATCCCAAAATGTACATCAAGGTGATATGTTTTGTGGAAAATTAAATGGAGATTAATTGAATAGTTTATTTTGTTTTAATTGAATACGATTTTTTTTTTTTTGTATATATCTATAATAAGATTTTATATTATTTTTGTTTTTTAAATGTTTACATTGTTCAATTTTGTTTTTAAAAAGTGGTATTTTCGTAATCCAGGAACCTATCTTTGACTTTACATGGTTTGCTATAGAAAATTTTAATTCGCTTTGCGTCATTTCAATTTGCATCGTTTTTGCGTGACCCCGACGCAAATTGGGATATTGGTGTATTTGGATTTTTAATCCTTTTGAATTTAACCCTTAATTATTAGTACTTTTTTTTATCTTATAATTGATATATTTGGTATTTTTTTGTTAATTTCGTGATTCTTGTTTTCCAAGTTTAGAAAAATACAAAATATAAATCTTTAATAAATTGTTGCTATAATTATAATTATAATATTTATAAAATTTCTAATTTTTAGTGATTCTATTGGTGTGCTTTAGGATATTGCTGAATTTTTTTTTTCATCATTTATTTTCAATGAAAATACTCATTTTTTATTCATGCCCTAGAGATATTGAATTACATAACAACAATAATAATAACACTTTTTTACACAATTAGAAATTCAAAATAAAACAAAAAATAAAAAACAATAACAAATAACCTCTGTGGTTGGTTCATTTTCTATTCCATTTCATTATTTTTTGATATTTTATTTATACTGTTTTTTTTTAATTCTCTTAGGTTATTTTTTTCCTCGTTCGTATTTAATTGAAACTAATCAGAGTTGCTTGATGACATTTTGATTAATACTAGCTACATTGTCATCTGTCGGATCTTAACAATTTATTTTCTCCCTTTCTTTTGCTCTATTATCTTAAAAAAAATTATTATAAAAAAATAAAAATGATATAATATTTCCGATAATTAGAATGTGAGCGAAATGATATAATTTTTTTTTTAATTTTAAATCTATGTTATTTAATGCTTGCAAAATTTTTTGCAATATATTCTATTATATTATACGAGGTCTGTTCAAAAGAAAAGATGAATTTAAAATTATTTTGAAAAGTATTTATTTATTCATCAATTTCCATTTTGTCCCCTTCAAAATAATTACCCTCAGATATAATGCAATTATGCTATCGTTTCTGAACTGCGCTTTTCGGTATGACCATCAGCTCGTTCTTCGATTCCGACTTTATCTCATCATTTGTGGCAAAACGCATTCCTTTCATTGATTTCTTCAGTTTTGGGAATCGGAAAAAGCCGCAGGGAGCCAAATCTGGTGAATACGGTGGTTGAGGCATGATTATAGTGTTGTTTTTGGCTAAAAAATCACCAACAAGCAATGATGTGTGATCTGGTGCATTATCGTGATGCAGAATCCATGATTTGTTTTTCCACAATATCGATCGTTTGAGCCCTATTGCTTCACGCAAATGTTGCATAACTTCCTTGTAGTATTCCTTATTAACAGTACGACCTGTTGGCAAGAACACAATGCGTAAAAAGTAAAAAATCGAAGAACACACAAAAACGTTACTAACGTAACTAACTAACAAGTAATCCAAAATGGCTGATAATGTCAACATATGAGAAACATCTGTGTACCAACAAAACAAAAAAAAAATCGATAATCAAATGTACACAGAGCGAGAAAATTCAAAATTTATCTTTTCTTTTGAACAAACCTCGTATATATTTTCACTATACATCGTTACATATTAAATTTTGTTAAGCAACATAAAAAATGAAACATAGAGGAATGAATATATTGGAAAAACTTCTACTATTCTTAATATAGAATACAAAATTATATTTTGTTAGAATTGATGGATTATTTTTCTTTCATAGGCATAAAGTGAAAAAACATGAGTTCCGTATATTAAAAAAAAATGATTGAATTTGCTTTTCAAAAAAGCTATTTTTAAAGATAATTGAACCATCCGAAAGCAAGATCAACAAAATTGTATAATTTAATTGTAGTAATGAGTAATATTTCATCAGATGAAGAGTGAAAATGAATAAATTCCAGGAATGTTTGAATTTAGAATTAGATCTATACGGAGAATGTCCATTTCATTGATGTTCGGGAAATTCAGGAATTTTCAACCTCTTTGAATTGGCAGCAACGAGGAATTGTTTATCTATTGGTCAGACAATGTCAATTCGATTATCTAAGTACAAATAGAAATAACAATTGCAAAGGAAATCAATTTATAATCTAGATTTTAAATAAAAAATAAAATATAATTAAATTTCTAAAATTTTGAAATATAATAATTTAAATACTATTAATATTTACTTCAATTTAAGGAACAATTAAGTTAAGAAAGATTTTCAAAACATAAATTAAATTTTTCAAAATTAAAATTAAATTGAAAAAACTAAAAAGGACTAATAATTCATTTAATTTGATTTTAAACTTTCTACTTCACTCACTTTGACAATTTTCTTTCAATTAAGTTATTTTTAAAATTTATAATAAAATTTCGGTTTAAAATGAAAAATCTTATTTATATATTTAAATTAATAAAGGTAACTGTTTATAAAACAGGAAGCTTCAGGGATTTGGATGAAATTTTTTGCCAAAGGATTCCTTTTTTAATTTCAAAGAAACTTTCCTTATACAATATTTCTAAGTCTCTTCTAGTTTACGAGATAAAAATTATTAAAATTTACATTGATATTCTATTTAGCTACAATGTTTTATTCATTTGGCCAGCGGAGGGCTCCACTAATTGTCTGTGTTTTTTTAGTTCTGTTTGGATATATGAAAATTAAAAAAATAATTACTATTTTCCTATATCCAAACCGAACTGAAAAAATCGAAAATTAGTAAATTGGTCAATAAAACATTATTAAATGGCTGCTCATTCATAACTATTTTATCTGTCAAACTTCAAAAATTTTTATCAAACTTTACAGGAATTAATTATCCATATAGATTTTATTTTTCTCACCTGATCTTTTTCTCATAGTAGTAGGTAAATCATCTTCACAAAAATATATATATTAAATTAATTATATATATTTAAAAAGGAAATTGCGTGTTAATATTTATGAACGTTTTTCAGTGAAAATTCTGTAGTTCAAGGTTTTATTATTCATTAGTACTTTCATAATAAAAAAAAAACTATTCTGTCTCTATTATAAATACATACATTTATATGTCTAAAAATAATATTTATCAATGCAAATGAAAAAAAAATCTATTTTTTTATTCGTTGTGATATTTAACAGGCGGGTATACAATATCGCTGAAATATTTCCACATTTATAGTCATATTTTATACTTGTTTTCCATAAATATCTTGATCTAAATCTAAACAACTAAAATTGATAGATTTGTGAAATAGATTTATTATTATTTTAACTATAGTAATTTATTCGTTTGCCTGGTTTATATCCATTAAAAGAATACAATATTTTTTTAGTGAAAAGCTTTAAACGAAACGGCGAAATAGAGAATTGGGAATTTTATACCAAAAAGAAACAAATTTTACTTTAATTTTAAATTGTAATACAGTAATGTCGTTGTTAATTCGTTCCATGAAAACCAAAAACGACGACAAGCAAATTGAATTTTCACATAAGAAATCAATAAAATATTTTCCAAACCCCCCAAATCATTCAATTATATACTATTTTCACTGAACTGAAAAAACCCCAGAAAATTAGCGAAGCCCTCTAGTAAATTTTAATAATTTTGATCTTGAAAACTATAAGTGACCGATCAAACCTTTTGCTAATTTAATAGTCACTTGGAATTAAAAAAGGAATCCACTGGTAAAGTTTCATCCAAATCCCTGAGGCTTCCGTTTTTGTAAAAAATTACCAAAGGTAGATTTAGGTTTGATTATAAATAAAATATACGAGGGCAATTCACAAAGTAGGTTACGTTTTGGAATTAAGACAAAACTAGTACAGGAAAATGTTTTTTATTATATACATTTGAAAGAGCAACTAAAATATTATTTTTCTACATAATCGGCAAAATAGTTGAGACATTTATCGTAACGATGAACGAGCTTCGAAATTCCTTCCTCTTAAAAATCCGCCGCCTGAGTGTTGAGCCAGTCAGTCACGTCCGCGCGGAGATCATGCGTGAAATTTGCGGAAAACTGAAGGAAAGTTCGGTTATGGTGAATTTAGTCTAATTTTTTCATTGATCTTTTCCACCAGTTCATAGAGTTGCCGATAAATTTCTATGGGTTTAAGTTTTTTACCCACAAAAACTGGCTCAACACTCAGGCGGCGGATTTCTATGAGGCGGGAATTTCGAAGCTCTATAATCGCTACTATAAATGTCTCAACTTTTTTGGCGATTATGTAGAAAAATAGTATTTTAGTTGCTCTTTCAAATGCATATTATAATATACATTTTCCTACACTAGTTTTGTCTTAATTCCGAAACGTAACCTACTTTGTGAATTGCCCTCGTATATATAGAAATTATAATAAAATCAGGTTTAAGGTGATGCAACCATCTTTTGTGAATTTACGATTACATAAATATTATTTTTAGGAGATTTAAACATGCCTATCATCATACTTACTTAGTTAATTTGTTTTTGAGTCAATAAATCCTTTTCTCAATGTCGATTGGTGCCCTTGGAACATTTTATATGGGGGGGGGGGGGTGTTTGAAGCAACGATTCAAATAATAATTTCTTTCGTTTCATTCAAAGTTTCTAATTAATTTCAAAGTTTGTTTTAAAGAATTGAATTGAACGAATGAATGTCTTTCTCTTCTCTCCCTCTCCCCTCTTTATTAATAATAAATTATGTTTTTAATTTATCATAAAATGATATTGATTAATGACGTGTATTTCTTCTACAGGAAGCATTAGTAAGGATTATTGATTTAATTTCTTTACTAGAGAGTTGCTATACCATCAATATTATTCGCAAGACATACAATTATTTATCCGTTGCGGGTGGCCTGAAACCGCTACCAATTTAGAAATATATTTTAACATTCATTAATCGTTATCAATCGAGTTCATTAATACGATCAAATCAAATATTTCAAATGGAACTTCAATTATCCGGTGGAAGTAAATAAATTCCATTCTCTTCCCATTTCAAATCTAATTTAGAAATATTTTCTGTTTAATAAAATTAAAAAAAATCTGGAGTGTCTCCAATCGGCTATCTCGAAAATTTGACTTACACTTAGATTAATTATATTTAAATTAAATTTAATTAAATTATAAATAAAGTATAAATTAATATATTAATTAATTAACATATAAAACATTAATTTAAACATTTAAAACCTTTACCTTCATTTTTAAGTCAAAATTTAAAAATTTAATAAATTAAAATTCGCGTGTTTGGTTCTTTGATGATGACACCACGTCACCTGCTGGCGCGTGATTGGCTGTTAACGTTTTAAAAAATTTAAAAAATTAATTCAGGTACTTTCAGCTATTCAATTAAGATGAAATTCTATATATAGCAATTTTATACAATTTTTAATCATGTGAAAAACTATAAAACATATATGTTTAGTGTTATGGTCAGTTTAGAGTAAAAAAATATGCAAATGAGGTAGGTAATGGTCCTCTTCCGAATGAGCTAAATTTCTCAAAATTTGTTAGAAAACTACGAATTTTGAATAATGCCGTGTAACAAATTTCATTATTCTAGATGAAAACGGTTTCTGGGTTCTTGTCTATACACACACTAGTGAGATAATAAAAAATAATTCATTTCCCAATCATTCACCAAGAATTCTTACAATCATTTAATATTCAATTTAAAAAAAAATATATATAATAATTTAAAGAAAAGAAAATGTATGTATAAAATAAAAAAACGAATAAATATTTATATAACGTAGCTGATGTAATATTCAAGTTGATTCGGAATTTAAAAGAGATATAGAATATTTTATTAATATAAATTCACTATTTCAAGAAATTTCTTTTTCTTGAAATTTCTGAAACTTTCAAATTATTTCATATAAAACAACTAATTTTTGTTTTATTAATATTTAGTAGTATAACTTGCTGAACTGGTGAACTTCGTACCGTCTCAGAATCGACAAATATAGTAGAATATAATAATCATTTGAAGATTCATGGTATTATACTTTTTATTATAATTTATCGTATGTTGTTTAATGAAAACTAAGAATATATTAAAACTTAAAACAGCGAGACCGAAATTTATTATTTTACGTGTTGTATGAATATTTTGATTTTGAAACCATAGGAGTCTTTATTTCAAAAAAGAAACTTATCTATGCATCTGTGGGGGTAACGAACACAAATATACATTGCCACAGCATCCACATTCCTCCATCCCTCTATATCTTCCGTCTAACACCTACTTTCTCCATCACATCCCTCCTTATATTATCTATTTCATCGTATTTTTGGTCTCTATAGTCAAGTGATTCTCAACCACTGTGCCGCGAGATTACGAGGCTCTTAAACTTTTTTTTTCTAAATTTTTTCAATTTGGTTCTAAAAAAAAAGTAAAACGTTTTTGGGACTAGGTTCTTAAACATTTCCTAATTTTTTCTAAGTGTTTTCAATTTGGTTCTAGAAAAAAAAGTAAACCGTTTTTGGGACCACTTTTTTTCAAAATGGTAAACTTTTACACTTATCTTTTTCTTTCCAAATTTTTAAATCGTTAAAAGTGTGCCGCGGTAAAAATGAGAATCACTGCTCTAGTCTTTTCTTCTTCATTTTATCCACTTAAACACCTTAATAATTCTCGGCGGGACAGACAAATAATTATGAAAAATTCTAAAATTCTAAAATTCTCCAGATCAAAAATTATAAATTTTTATAATTTTTTTATTATAAACATTTCATTACTTTTGTTAATTTTTTTTTATATAGGATTTATGAGAAAATCAATTGCATTTTTCTGAATATTTTTATATGTTTTGATTATTAAAAATTAATAAATATAATAAAAACATAGTAAAATAATTGAAATGGGTTAAGATTAAATATAGGCATTTCATTAAAAAAATCGATTAATAAATAAATATAGTTATTTATAAAAACGAGCAATTTAAATTAAATAATTTATTTTAACTAAATTGTATAATATATATTTAAGTACTAAAAGAATTAAATTTTAATCTTATTTCTAAAAATTAGAATCAAATAATTCACTTGTCAATAGAGGTGTCGATTATTACATTAATACATTACTACAGTACTACAATTAATAATTTATAATAATCTATAAAATATAAATAAAAGTTGGGTTAGTTATACGAAGGTAGGTCAATAAGTACGTGACTTTTTGAATTTCCTGTCTCTTAAATGAAATGGCAACACTGATCCTGTCAGCAGGCATCACCTGTCGACATTTGAACCAATTGGGTCTTTTAGATTTTGTTTACATACAGACTACCTCGTGATTTGAGAAGAAAATAGAAAAAAGTGAATTTCCATGACAATTCATGAATATCGTTATAAATTGATCCCTCATCCGCCTTATTCTCCCGATTTAGCCCCGAGTGACTATTTCTTGTTCCCAAACCTGAAGAAATGGCTCGGCAGAAAGACATTTGACTCCAACGAGGAAATCATCTCACAAACAAAATGCCTATTTCGATGTCCTCACAAATCTTATTTTTTTGGAAGGGATAAAAAAAATTGGAGAAACGTTGGAGAAAATGTATAGAGCTTAAAGGAGACTACGTTGAAAAATAAAATAATTTTTTACTCAAAAACCCGTGTTTCATTTATAAAGTCACGGACTTATTGACCATTTTACCATTTATAAGTCAAGAACTAACTGCAGGGTCAATTTTTATTATCTTTAATTTGTTAGATTTGTTTTCGTCCTACATATATATTAGAATATAATTTAAATTTAAATATTATTTTTAAAATATTTGTATTTGATAACTTTTTAACAATTGTCCAAAAACCTTAAATGCAATACAAGTTTATGTGTGTGATGGAACATTTTATAATATTTATAATCACATTAATTTTCGAACTACACATTTTTATTCTCGGTGTGTATTTTAGATAAATGAAAAGTTCAAATTAGTGAAAAAAAAATATTTTAAAACGATTTTCACAAATTCAATTTCAACTTCTATTTTCTTAAGATAACTTCCTCTTCGAATCCACCACCCACGTTCCTCGCAGTATCATTTTCAGTCTTTCCTTTTTCATATTAAAATCACTTCTTCGGCTGTCCATCGGCAAACATATGCCACTTATAATGAACTTTTTAATTTAGACAGCGACGTTCACTTGCTTGCCCAAAATGTGAATGTTAGCGTCGTTCTGAGGGTAGGGGAGTAGAATGGGGAAGAATTCTCCGGGACGATCGTCGTGGTGTGAAAAGTAAGCCGTAAAGTCGAACGTGAACTTAACTATTTAAATTAGAAGTTGAAAATCGCATTAATTTTGTCCAAACAAAAGAAGAGAATGTAGAGTAAGAGGATTATTTTAAATGTGAGGGGTTACTAGGGGAAGTGAAAAGGGAGGGGGGAGGGGTGCCAGTGAAGAGCAGTGAATGACAAAGAACAAAAGATGAAAAAAAAACAAACTTTCAATAGAATAAATATAAATCTATTTTATAGAGTTCTTGCATTTAATTTCTTAATTGTATTTTAATTTTTATTAGACAATGTAACAAATTTTCTTTGCGCTGAATGAGTGAGTTTGAAACTAAAATTTTTTTTTCAAAAACACTTTTAATAAAATTAAAACAAACATTTCACTTAGCTAATGTGAATTGATCAATTAGGTTCGATTCTATTTAAAAAAGAATGGTAAACTTTTACCCCTGTTGTGATTTTAGATTATTGGCTTATAAAAAAAGGATAATTGTTTAGTCAAACCGATGTATGATGGATTTTGTTAAAACTTTATCAGTAGATTCTTTTTTTAATTCAAAACAAACTTTCCTTAAGAAGTATTTGGCGGTCGCGTCTAGTTTACGAGATAAAAATTATTAAAGTTTGCATATAAATCCATTGATATTCTATTTAACTACCATTTTTATTGTTTGATTACCAGAGGGCGCCACTAATTTTTATAAGTTCGGTTTGGATTTGTTATATCTAAACCGAACTTAAAAAAACCGAAAATTATTGAATTAGTTAATAAATCATTATCATTCATAACTACTTTATAAGCAAAATTTAATAATTTTTATCTCATAAACTAGAATCGACCGTCACATACTTTTTAAAGAAAGTTTGTTTTGAATCAAAAAAGAAATCTAATGGTAAAGTTTTATCAAAATCCATCATACATCGGTTAGACTAAACAATTAACGAAAAACGATTCAACAGCCAATCTGGTAATTTCAATTGTGGAACTATGATTTTTTTGAAAGTTTTAATTTTTTTTATGTTTAATAAAATTGTGTTTTTTATATACATTAATTGTAGAATTTTGTCTTATATTGGAACATTATTTTATATTTTTGTGGTAATCTATATAAGTTTATAAGAAAGAGAGGGGGGCAAACCAGACATTTGTCCGGGCGGCAAATCTGAAGAAGGGCATTTTGGATATGAATGTAATAAATTTTACCGAATAGAGTAGTGCCGTAAATGCTAGTGTGGGCAGTGAAGACAGATGGAACTTAATATCTCTTGGCACTCTTTTAATATTTATAAATAATCGATCAATAATCATAATTTAAACAAAAAAATTAAATTAAATTAAAATGTAAGATAAGTTTAAATTAATATAGCTTTTCAATTAGAGTTAACGGAGAGGGGAGGGAGTGGTTTGGGGTTGTATCATGAGAAAGGCATCAATTTTATTAATTGACAGGTAGATCGAAAAATTCAATAAGAACACCTGTAGACTGTTAAGAATGAATCAAAACACACGTCCCTCTATCTCCCGCCCCTATCGCTAAGTAGTTGATTCAAGTCAAAAGGGGAACAGTCAAGTGGATTTTGCAATTTAGATTTCACTAAAATTATTATGCAGCCCCAATCGGCATTTACCTTTCCGAATATATCATTAGCTGTGTGCAATACTAATACAAATACGAATACTAGCGTCGGCTTGGTTAGCGGAAGGAAGCATTCACCCAATTAAGCAACACTGCTTAAATCACGCATTAATGCAAATTAACCCCGACAAAGGATTGTTCATGGTGTGAATAAATTTACAACCACCAAGGATCTTCAAGCAAGGCAACAGAAAAAAAAATGATAATGGACTGATAGAGATGGAGAGGAATTAGCAAAGTAAACAACAGACAAATAAACAGACCCTAATCACATATCACATTCATTCATTCTTTTAGGAAAAACATAGATTTATTTATAAAATAGTAATATATTTTATTGTTCCTGAAACTTATTTCTAGTTTTAACTAACTCTGTGTGGTTCAAAATATGAGAACCAATTTTTGATTTAGGATTTTTCTATCAAAAAAGAAAAAAAAAATTTCAAGTTTTTACCGACCGACGATAGTAAGGGAAGGGTTATTTTCACACCAAGTTTCACATGAGGAGATTTTTTTACATATCTCCACGAATCATGCACTTTATATTGGTTTTATCCCCAGGAAAAATCATCTTCATTAGTTTTTTCTTAATTTAAAATTATATGACGTCACCCAGCCCTTCATGACGTCACAGCCAGCTCCTACTTATATATTATAAATAAATTAAAATTAAAAATATTTATGTTATATCCATATCTGTTTTTTATGGCATTAATATTATAGATCCATTTAAAGTATTTGAAATTGTTTCTGTAGCTGGAAATTAATTTATTTCGAACCGTCGGTCGATTCTGCGTCTGGCCACAAGTCAACTTATTTGAGAGTAAAGTAGTCCCGGAATTGTAATCCCGATTTACAACCCATAAGCGTTTTTTTTTGCAGAACTACACCTTACAAGTCATTCTGATACGACAAAAAAGTGGTTTCCCCGATGAAGTATGTTTGTGTGTGGATTTTTACTATCTCGCCAGAGATAGTATTGCGATCATGAAAATTTTCGATGTTGAGATTTTGATGTTTTTATACGTTTTGAAGGTTCCTGAATCATTTTCACTAAGGTTGAGAAAAATGTCTGTGTGTGTGTATGTGTGTGTGTATGTGTGTATGTGTGTGTGTATGTATGTAGGCAAGATTACGCAAAAACGGTTTGAGCTAGAATGATGAAATTTGGTACATGGACATTATTCAAAATTCATAGTTTTCTATCAACTTTTGAGAAATGTAGCTCAACCGGAAGAGGGTCATTACCTACAACGTTTTGATTTTTTTTCCTCTAAAGTGACCGTAAAAATAAAGATATATGTTTGATAATTTTTCACATGATTAATAATTATATAAAACTGCTATATATAGAATTTCAGCTTGATTGATTCGCTGAAATTACCAGAATTAATTTTTTAACACTGAAAATCTCACGCGTCAACACGTGACGTGGTGCCATCAACAAAAAGCCAAACATGCGCTGGTTTAATATTTATTATTTATTATTTATAATTTATAATTAATTAAATTTAATTTAAATATAATATATTATGTTATTTAATCCAATTCAAATTGCGAGATAGTCGAGTGGAGACACTCCAGCTAATTTTATATATTCTATTGGTGTCATAACGATATGTCAACATTTTCGATTAAATACATACATTAATCAAAAAAATAAAATAATAATATATTCTAAATTCCTAAATTATAATAAATATAGAAAATTTTATATGAAAGAATTTATAAAAAAATTTTATTATACAAATTTCATTTTTTTTTTATTAAAGATTGTATCAGACTTTAAATTACCAAGATAATATTTATTATTTATTATTACTAAAATTTATTTTTAAAAATAGATTTTAAGACATTTGTGTACTGAAGATAGTAATTTTTTTTAATATCTATATTTAGTTTACTCAGATAATAATAATCTCACTGTAATAACAATTATATTTATAACTAAAAGAATAGATTCTAAGAAAAGAAAAACCCAGACGAGAGATACAGAGAAATAAATATATAATATATAAATAGAGACATGGACAAATGAAGCAGATGAAGAGAAACCATCCATTGCTATGCGATTTATAGATATTTCAAAAGAAATATTTTCAAAGAGAATGCTTGAGTGATATCAGCATGACAAATAATATCAATAAGCACTCCACTAACTTTTTATAAACTTAAGAATATTTAATCAAAAAGTTTCAAAATAATTTATTCTTAAATAACCAACATATTTATTCATCAATATCCATTTTATCCCCTTCAAAGTAATTCCCATCAGATATAATGAACTTATGACAGCGCTTCTTCCAATCGAGGAAGCACTTCTGAAATGCGCTTTTCGGTATCGCCATCGATTGTGGCAAAACGCTTACCTTTCATTGGTCTATTTAGTTTTGGAAATAAGAAAAAGTAGGAGGGAGCAAAATCTGGTGTATACGGTGGTTGAGGCATAGTTTCAGTGTTGTTTTTGGTCAAAACATCACGAACAAAAAATGATGTGTGAGCATGTGTATTATCCGGACTGACAAAGAAAAACGATCTTTTAAAATTTTTGTTTTGCTTTATTTTGCAACATAATCTCCATCAACACTGATACATTTCTCATAACGGTGTTCTAATTTAGTTAATTAATTTAATTTAATTAAAGTCTCATCAACAGTTATGAATCGAAGCAAAAATTCGTTTGGATTACGCCTACAGCGCCAAATTGTCGTTAGAAATGGTTTTTCGAAGCAGTTTTTGGTCTAACGGTAGCAAACGCGGCACCCACCTTGCACACAGCTTTTCCATGTTCAAATGGTTGTGCAAAATATTTCGCACACGTTCAGCTGACATCCTACAGGTCTCAGCTATCTTGAATGTTGAAAAATAAAGCAAAAAAAAAAAATTTAAAAAAATCGTTTTTCTTGGTAAGGTCGGAAACTTTTCACTCCACCCTCGAATGTATGCCTGTGTGTGTTTGTAAGTGTGTGTGTGTGTGTGTGTGTGTGTAAATGTGATAGAGGAAAAAGGAAGGAAAAGGAGTCGATCCGCAATCGCAACGACTACCTACCAACCTTCTGGCCTGGATCTCCTTCTTTCCGATCAATAACACAGCCTAAATACTTAATGCCCTAGTCAGGGCAGCCTCTGGGACAATTTATGGCCCACAACCAATACAGATCTATATATTCTATCTCTATAGAGAGGGAAAACAAAACCACATTCATTCTCATCAGAGAAACGCATCGAGGAATGCAAATAATAATGAAAATCCGAGCAATTTATAAGAATTTAAAAATTTAAGCACATTTTAGAAAAGAGGAAGAAAACAACAGAATTATATACTTATATATATATAACCTCATGATTTATATTTTATATCATACAGAGCAATATATTTTAACTAAAAGAACCATTTATTTGTCTTTGCATTTACTGAATAATCTCTAATTTATTTGTTAGATTTCTAAAAGTAAAAACACAATCAATAAATTAATTTTTTTTTTTTACATTTTCAATTATTCATTTAAAAGTTATTTGTAAAATTTAATTGAAATAATATTTAAAAATGTGTCTTTATTTAATTAAGAATTAGGCACAAAAATTTAACTTAATCTAAGATGATATAAATTCTGGAATAAGAAGGAAATGTTATAGATGGTTGGAGGAATGTAGTTGCTGAGGTAATGAATTTTCAAGCTATACTGATAAATAAATTCAATTGGTTTGATGAGAACTTATGTGTGTGGGTGATAATATGTATTAAAATAATACATATAAAATTAATATCTATATTGAAATTATATTTTTTAATCGAGGTTGTAATTGGGAACGCCTGTTATCATGAAATAAAAGGGGCTTATCCCTTCAAAATTATTATCAAAAGGGATCAAAATTGAAATTTATATTTATTTTGCTTATTGTGTTATATGAGTGTGAGGCATGGTCTATGACCTTAGGAGAGGAGAGCAGATTTAGAGTATTTGAGAATAGGATTCTTCCCAGCATTTATGGGCCGAAAAAAGATGAGGTCACCGGGGAATAGCAGAGACTGCATAATGAGGAATTGAATGACCTCTATAAATCTTTAGACATAGAGTTATAAAATCGAGAAGGCTGCGATGGGCAGGGCACGTGGCTAGAATGGGAAAGGAAAGAATGGCGAAAAATATATTGGTGGGGAGACTGATTGGGAAATGCTGCCGCTGGGTAATTAAAAAAAATAGGCATAAAACATACAGCCCTTAAACGTACGTATTAATACACTAAAAGACAGAAAAGTATGGCCTGTGGATATAACATAATATATATTTCGTAATTTGATTTTATTTATATTTATAATGAGGCACTGTCTGTCGTAGATGCTGACATCATTTAAATTTCCCATTTTAAATTAAGAAAAAACTAATAAACATGATTTTTCCCGAGGTTGAAACCAATAGAGATCGATTTTTCTTTATAAAAATTATCTATTGTATGAATTTCAAAAAAAAATCATTCGAGCGGATTAATATTTCAAAAATACAAATATGTATACATATATATACAATTTTTGCTAAAATATTAAAATCAAATAAGATAAGATATATTTTATTTATTAATTTTACAATATTAAATATTTAATTTTCGAAAGTTTAATTATCATTTTTTCTCAATAAAATAAGTTATTTAGGTTAATTATGTTGATGACTATAAAAAAATAATCATGGACCAAAAGAAATGATACGCATGTGAATTGAGTTGAGTTGGTCATCTACCCTCAAAATTAATGGGCTCGTTAAAGGAGAAAAACAAAAAAAAAAAAAAAGATGAAAAATGAATAAAGAGGAAAATATGGTTGGAAGAGATGAGAAGATGAAAAATGATTACATTGGCTGTAGAGCGAGATTGAATAATTAAAAAAGTCATTCTGTTATGATTTAAAAATTCCGATACGTAGGTATCATATTATTTAACATCGTATACATTGACATTATAACATTTTTAAAAATGGTATTGAAATATTTTTAATAGTAAAAAAATACAATAGTTAATGTTTAATTTGAATTTCATAAAATATATTAAAAAAATGAAAGTGATTTTTGTTTTTGTTTTGCATTATACAAAACACTTTGATTTAAGAACTTTTTACAAAATTAATTTTATATATCATATTTAAAATATATTACAATTATAAATTATTTAATTTAATCTCGAAGCGATATGGAATAATTACAAGAATATCTTTATATAAAAAATAAACAATTTCTATGTTATATTTTTTTGTTTTATATTATAGTATTAATATAATCACAAACTACAGAGATTACTTTTTTAAATTAATTTTTTAAAATCTGTAAAAGGTTAAAATATAAGTTTTATATATTTTGAATAAATTTATATTCCATTATATTGTACTATGAAATAAGAAAATTGGAGAAATAGAATATTGTGGCTATATATATATATATATCTTATATCTTATCTTATTATACTCTCAAAAATTTTATATGTATATATATAAAATACAAATATATATATTTGTATTTTTGAAATATTAAACCGATCGAAGGATTTTTTGAAAAGAAAATCGATCAGTATTGGTTCCAGCCTCGGGAAAAATCATCTTTATTAGTTTTTTCATAATTTAAAAAAGGAAATTTAAATGACGTCAGCAACTACGTAAGACAGCGCTTCCTTAAATACAAAATATTATAAATATAAATAAATTCAAATTACTAAATATATATTATGTTAAATCGACAGGTACTATGTATTTAAATAGGTAGATAAAAAATGAAATAATAATAATAATAATAATAATGGAAATTGATAGAAGACATTAGAAAGTTTTTAATTATAGATTATATCTAGTAGATATAATGGTTTTTACATATTTTTTTTTAAGTTTCATTTATTTATTTTTAAATTTATTTTATTTAAACTCATAATTATTTTTATATTAATTCCTTTTTTGTATTGTTATTTATCTTCTGTTAGGATATTTTTATAGCATAGTTATGTGATGATATGGGTAAATGAGGTTAAAAATAAAATTTAAATTTTAATCAAGAATATTTCGATCTATTTAATCTAATAAGTCATGTGTAAAAGAAATATACTTTTCTGTTCATATTTATATATATATTACGTATATATATATTTTTAATGTATTACGTATATTTGTGATAATTTAAATTTTCTCATTTAAAAAATGCACACAGAACCGACCAACAATTTAAAAATAATTAAAAACAATATTATATATATATATATATGCATTTTTTATTTCACCAGTTAGTTTAATGTAATAAAATATTTCCGACAATGAATACAAAATTAATACTTTGTAAACTACTATTTGCGGTTTCCGAATAAACACCAAAAGTTGATAAATTCATGTTACTGATGCATTAAGTAAATATATCAAATTTTATCAAAATCCGTTGAGCCGTTCATGCCTAACACGTCTATACGGATACTCAATGGACAGACGGACGGACGGACAGACAGATATCATATGCGTGATCAGTGGAGATGTGTAAAAATCTCCACATATGAAATTTGGTATGAAAACAATACCTTCCCTTCCAATTGTCGGTCGGTAAAAAGTTTAGTTTCATAGAATATATGATTTAGTTTATAATTAAATATGAAATATGTATGATATATGTTTTCTATCTTCTCTTTCAAAACATATATATATATATATATAAGTATATACAAATAATAATATTTAAGTAAATTGTATGATATTATCGAATTTTATTTGACCTATTCATATATACATGCATATTTTAGCTTCAAGTATTATTATTATTATTTAAGAAAAAAAATGAGTGTATATATATATAAAAAAAATATTTATTGAGAAATATTACATGAAAGGCAAGAACGTTCGTTCTCGATTTATTTTAATATTTATTTGTATACGCATATAAATATAAAAGTATATTATTTAGTAATCGTGGAGTTCTTATACATATACAAATACACATCAAATATTCTATGAAAGTCAGTAAGATTTTAACATTTTTATTATATTCGTGAAATATTCTGACCTAGCAAGTTCTTTTCGTCATCATTTGCATTTTCATTTTATATGGAAGGTCCTTGGAAAATTATTTTCAACGAATTTATGGAAATATCAATAGAAAATGACTATCGATTTATTGATTTGCTTTATATTTACTGAAAATAAAAGAAATGAAACTCTTTAATAAAATATTTTATTTAAAATCAAGTCATTTGTTTAGAAAATTTATTTTTATTTTTGGAGTGGTGCAAATGAGAGAGAGAGAGAGAGAGATGTGTATAGGAGGATGCTATTGTCATCATCATAATAAAAGGAGGAAAAAGTATTCATTTTGAAATTTTTACAATGATATCTATACGTTTCAGTGAGTGTAATAAACATGTTTTTTTTTGAAGTATCCTTCCCTTATATACATATAAATAGTGTCATTGTAAGTAAATTACTGGAATATATACTAGTTTTTAATATTTAAATATTTAGAAAAAATCTGGAGTGTCTCCACTCGACTATCTCGCAAATTAGAATTGGATTAATTAACACATATATTATATTTAAATTAATTTAAATTAATTATAATTAGATTGGGTTAATTATTAATTAATTTTTTAAAAAAATTATATTTACAGTATAGTATTTGTTATTCAATTAAATTAATTATTTAATTAACATATATTGAATTTAAATTTAAAATCTTTACCTTTATTTTTAAGTCAAAATTTAAAAATTTTAAAAATTAATTCGCGTGTTTGTTGATGACACCGATGGCGCGTTAACATGTTAAAAAAATTTAAAAAATTAATTCCGGTACTTTCAGCGATTCAATCAAGCTGGAATTCTATTTATAGCAGTTTTATACAATTTTCAATCTGTTGAAAAACAATCGAACATATATCTTTATTTTTACGGTCAGTTTAGAGGAAAATAAGTTGAGCTGTGGCCAGGCACAGAACCGACAGACGATTTGAAATAAATTAATTTCCAAACATTATAGGTATATATATATATATATGTTGGTTTAGGTTTCCGTGAATGTTATTGTTATTATTATTATCAGATTTATCAGGGATATAATCACGTATTTTTGTGAGATTATTTTCTCGACGTTTCGGCACCCATTTTGGCGCCATTTTCAAGAGATTATTTAGGTGGGAATATTTTTGGGATTCTGGGTCTTAGTCTGTGTGACCAAGGGTTAATATCGGGATTTTGGGTTGATAGGTTGGGTGGTTTTGTACTCACTGCGTTCTCATCTCTTGAAAATGGCGCCAAAATGGGTGCCGAAACGTCGAGAAAACAATTTCACAAAAATACGTGATTATATACCTGATAAATCTGATAATATATATATATATATATATATATGAAGTATAAAAAAAAAGTATTTTTAAAACTTGAATTAAAATGACTAAATTATATTATCTTTTAGTTATTAGTTTAATTAATCAATTATTAATTACTACTATATTTTAAGTGAAATATTTTGGGACAATGAATATAAAATTAATACTTTGTAAACTACCACTTCCTTATTTTGGATATACACCAAAAGTTGATTAATTCATGTTACTGATGCATTAAGTAAATACGGGGGTGGGGTGAAAAGTTTCCGGCCTGACCAAGAAAAACGATGTTTTTAATTTTTTTTTTTGCTATATTTTTCAACATAATCTCCATCAAAACTGATACATGTCTCATAACGGTATTCTAATTAATTTAATTAATTAATTAATTAAATTTGATTTAATTTAATTAAAGTCTTATCAACAGTAATGAATCGACGCAAAAATTCGTTTGGATTACACTTACAGCGCCAAACTGTCGGTAGAAATGGTTTTCGAAGCAGTTTTTGATCTAATGTTAGCAAACGCGGCACCCACGTTGCACACAGCTTTCCAAATTCAAATGGTTGTGCAAAATATTTCGCACACGTTCAGCTGACATCGTACAGCTATCTTGAATGTTGAAAAATAAAGCAAAAAAAACAATTTAAAAACATCGTTTTTCTTGGTCACCCTTGTATATTAAATTTTATCAAAATTCGTTGAGCCGTTCAGGCTATACACATCTATACGGACGGACAGACAGATATCATGCTAAAAATACTTTTTTCTGTGAACAAATTGCATGATTCGTGGAGATATTTAAAAATCTCCACATGTGAAATTTGGTGTGAAGAGAATACCACCCTTACAATCGTCAGTCGGTAAAAAATGAAAACGTGGTAGGTAAAGTTCCTCTTCTGAATGAGCTACATTTCTCAAAAGTTGATAGAAAACTACGAATTTTGAATAAAGCCCGTGTACCAAATTGTATTATTCTAGCTTAAAACGGTTTTGCTTAATTTTGTCTTCACACACACACACACACACACATATACAGACATTTTTCTCAACCTTAGAGATAGTAAAAAGAAAAGATAAAATTTTGTTAATGAAAATATTAATACATTTTTATGAAAGTTAATCTTAATAATTCATAAATAAGTAATTCGAAACAGTTAATTTGTTTTTTTTTTTGGATTCACAAAAAAAAAAAATAAAGTGTTTTCATTTCCTTCGCTGATTTATTTATAATAAAATAAATAAATCAGATGTTCTCTTCATTTCTTGAATACACATTCTTTTTCAATTGTTAATTTTACCTGTATCTTATCTTATTTGATTTATAGAATGTAAAAATAAAATTAAACACACATTTAGTAGGAGAGAGGCAAAATGGCAGTAAAAGTGCATCAAAGTATTTCAAAATTCTTTCGATTAACATTGATTGTTTATTTGAATATGCTGAAAAAAATCAACGAAAACAGAAACGCTTTTCAAATTCAACATAAACTTTGTTTTAAAGAAGAATAAAAAATACCAAAATAAATATACCTACCTACTATTCATGACTGATATTGTTTTAACCTCCCACCTTTGGTATTTTAATGAACGGTGAATTTCAATTTTCAAATATTTATAATATATATATAAACCTCTGACTTTTGTGCGTGCTACGCAAGGACAACGCTTATCAAGTCGGTTAAATAAATTAGGTGTCCTATGATCAGTAGAACGGATCCTTTATCTTGATTTTCTTGATCCGAGGCGCTATCAAGTAGCTTTCCCAATTTTGACTCAAGCTACAGAAATTCCCAATAGAACTATATATAATGAATTTTTAAAAAGTACCAATTATTATTTTAAATTTACTTGAAGATTCTAATTCTAATAAAATTCTAAAATTCTATCATGTAAAAATAAGACAAACATTTTTTAAGCCTATCAAGCCCTATATTTTTGTTTGTAGGAAGGGAAGGGATTGTTTTTACACCAAATTTCACATGTGGAGATCTTGAATTTTGTTAATAGAAGAAAGTATTTTTAGCATGATGTCTGTTCATCTGTCCATCTGTCCATCCGATTGTCCATTGTGTATCCATATAGACGTGTATATCTTGAACGGCTTAACAGATTTTGATAAAATTTGATATATTTACTTAATGCATCAGTAGCATGAATTCATCAACTTTTGGTGTATATCCGGAAACAATAGTATTTTGTTTTTACTTTCTATACAAAAGGATTTTTACTAAAAAATCGATATATATAATATTTCTTATTACACTCATGGAATATTAGTGCTCAGCGTTAAATCAATTCAGAGAAAACAACTAAAGAATTTAAAAATTTTAAACTTTATAAAAATATATAATTCTCCCGGACCAATGACTAAGCTGCGACTATGTACCTGGCGCTCGCTTCCCATTCGTCCTGCCGGAGCTTAAATATAATAATAATTACCTATATATATTTATATTTGTAAGTAGTTGGAAATTAATTTATTTCAAATCGTCGATTCTGTTCCACAGCTCATTTTATGTTTTTTATTATATTTATTTTTATTTATTAAATTTTTCTGCCAATTGAATATTTGACCTCACGACTTGATCATTTGAGCTTAGATTGGATTTTGATTGTTTCTTGATTGTTTGTTGCTAATATGAATAAAATTTGAATTATCTCTTTTTGAATGAGATAAAATTAAATAAGACAGAATATTATTTCATTTGACTGGCAGAAGAAACTTTTTATTTTTATTTTATTATAAAAATGAGATTTTTACTCTCACCTTTACAGCTCATCTAAAAATGTATAAATTGATGTTCTAAGTGATTATACTTCAAAACCATTCAACCATTAAAGGACCATTGAATATCATAGTCTATTTCAGAAGTGACTTGTATTTATTTACAACTGAAATGTTCATTAAAAAAAAATGTTTATGAACTCTTAAACACTCACTTGTTTGAATTTTACTGTTGCTTTTGTTCTTTTATACTAACACAATGTCCAAATGGCAAACTCGTAAATTTTTAACTAACTTTCAAACCTCGTTAATTTAGGGGCACATAAATGAATAATAGAAATAGCCAGGCCGTTCGTGTGTTATAGAACAGCCTCGAAAACGGATATTCTTTGCCACAATCCAGGATGCATTTGAGACGGATGATAACACCATACAACCAAATTCATTAATTATATCTTGAAATTAAAAATAAATTGTTGAATATCAACATGATAATGGATGCAATCAACTATTTAAAGTTCTTTAAAAGGAATTCACAAAGCACAGATGATTAATGATACTGCTTAACAGATGTAATTAACTACTCAAAAAAAAAAGTATATTAACCGAAAATTTACTAAAATAATTAAAGCTTTTTTCACATTTTTTCATTTTTCATTTATGTTTAAACATCATCAATTCATAAAATATTCCTTTTTATTTAAAATATATTGATATATTGATATATATCAGGTGTGGCCAAACTTTTAGCTTTTAGGGGCTACTTTTTAAATAAAATATAGTCTGCGGTCGACTATGGATATGGGCAAATAATTTTAAATTTTAGATGATAATTAAAGAAGTCATTATATCGCCGATTTAAATTTCAAACCTCCACTTTTGGTCAAAAATTACATTTTCACACTATTAGAAAGCGAAAAACACCTTACATTGGCTATGAAACACCGCTATTATGCACCTATTTAATTGAAATCTCATGACAAGCAAAAAATTTATGCGTTTTAAGAAAGTTGTGCAAAATATGCTGAATATGAGTTAGCAGGTTTGCAATCTAAGCCGACGATATATTTTTTATTTTATGAATTCTAACAATATTAATGTAATAAAGTGCTAAAAAATGGGAAAAAATTATATATTATTAATTATATAGTCAAATACTAAAATATAGAAAGGTTAAATCAATAATATATTTATATATGTTCTTAGATATATGAAAGATATGTTAGTTTTAATTATTATAATAATATTAATAAAAAAAAAATTGTAAATGGAAGGGCTGTTATTTTTCATTTAAATTTATAACTTGGATTAAAATAAATACTTCATTTTGGAATGGATATGAGAGGAGGGGGAGGTAGAGTAGAGTAGTCTAGGGCTAAACGGTGTTTTGAGAAAGGGAAGCCCTTGGATAAAAAGTATATAAATTATCGGGATAAGAAAAATATATATAAATATATGGTATATAAAAGATGTAATAACATATAGGATGATTATGATCTAAAATTATTTTTTAATAAATTTAAAAATAATATCCCGGGTAGCGAGTAGATTCTTTTCTAAAACCCAGTAGAAGAGAATACTATTTCAGGGATTGGGGTCCCTGCCCTCACGTGAGCTCATGATTTCTTCTAAATCCCTCTTCTACCTGGAGGAATCATGTCCTTTACCCGTTGACTGCTTTCCATCCATTTCCTTACTTTCACTCCCCCCCCCCCACCCCTGATTATTCAAAAAATCAAATTTATTTGGATGAAGGAGAATACCTAGCATAGATCATTAAAAAGAAAAAAAATTTGAAATCTTCACTTTTATAGGAGACTCTTTAGAGTCTCCTATATATATTTGAATAAACCCCCCTTCGGGGGGTTTATTCAAATATATCCAGATCACGTCAACCCTTCGACTAGCAAAACCCCTTATAATCACGAATGAGACATGTCTTATATGCCTCTGAGAGGACCCACCTCTCCTACGCTTCATATTAGTAAAAATTTGGAACTCATATTTATAGAACGCTTTGCAAAATTAGAAAAAACCAATTAAATCAAAGTTTTTCATTTTATTAACATTTTTGACTAAATCTTGTAAATTGTGACCAAGACCAATCCATTGACCATAATTTTAGCCAGATTTTAAATAAAATTGATTTTTTGTATCATTAAATGGAAATTTTTAATTAATTTTAATATCGGTTTATTTTTACAGTTCAACAAAAATCTTGCCTCATAACAACAGATAAAACCTATACGAATAGATTCATCATGAAACGTAGATTCATTTTCATTACTATTATATAATTTTACGTTGCTTCGTTTATTAAATATTAATTATTGAATTTTGACAGATTGAAAACATTTGCCGCCATGTTGCCCCCCTCCGCCACCTCTTCTCACCTCCCTCCCACCCTCCCTCCTGGCCTGCTGGTGAGCAGCTTCGAGCGCAATCAGTTCCCATTCCTTTTCCAGTCGGCGTCACCACCGAAATCATCCCTCAATCAAGAATTTATTGTAAATTTATTTATTCCTATTAATTTAAATGAAGTTTAATAAATTTTAGAAAAGATTCAAATAAAAATTTAATTTTATAAAATATAGATTTTTAACTTTTTACTGATATATTAATTATATATATTTAATAAATTTCGCCCCCACCTCCAATGCTTTGCTTCTCGGTGACCTTGAAGGGGACAGCATAGCAATGCTGCATTGCTTACCCCCAATGGATGAGATTCAACTGCCTTTGACTTTATTTTCAAAATAAATTCTATTATTTCCCCTTCCCCCCCTTTGAAATTATATACAAATTAATTATACTACGTATTATACGACAAATAAATTAATACGAATTATATTAATAAATCGATTGAACCAACTTTTCCATCCCAATCATTCCTTCTTTTTTGTATTTTAATATTGAAACATTTTCCCTGCTATTCTATTCTATTTTCAAATTTTATATTCAAAAATAAATAACTTAAAATAACATAAAAATTACTTGAAAAGGAAGGAAATAATTTTATTGTTTTTATCTAAGAAGCAATAAGAAAAAAAAATTGAATAAGTTTCATGAAATGTAAAATTAATTGTTAATAAATTTAAAAATAATATCCTGGGTAACGGGTAGATTCTTTTCTATAATCCCAGTAGAAAAGAATTATATATCGGGGATTGGCGTTCCTGCCCTCACGTGAACTCATGATTTTTTCTGCCTTCCCTCTCCCATGGAAAAATCATGTCCTTTACCTTTTAACTTTTCCAACTTTGGCTTCGCGGGCTACTTTTAAAGCCTTTGCGATCGACCGGTCGACCGCGGTCGACGTGTTGCCCACCCCTGATATATATAGTATATCCTATTTATATATAATCAAGTTTATATTGATTATTCTAACCAAAGAATAAAAGCTAATTTCTTAAACAATTGTACTTTATATAAAGTTTTAGAATAATAATTGATATCAATTTAAGTGAATGATGATTAAGTATTTATATTCAGAAAAAGGCACTTAATATTGTTTTGCTCATATACTATATATAAGGTAAAGCATACAGTCGTTGGCCCCCTTAAGCAACTCCTAGCAGCCTTTAATGCATATCTGGGCAAATTGCGGAACAATCTGTGTCAAATTAGGTTTACAGAACATACATACTATGAGCATTTGGATGAATAAAAAAAAAAAATTTCTCATGCCACACATTTTCAATAAGCACTTTAAAAAAAATCCTAAAAAATACAGTTATTGGCCCCCTATTATAGTTATTAGCCTAGGTATTCTATAGTGATTATACAATCATACAACCAACGATTACATAACCATCGTTAAGACCGCAATTTTTAAAATAAAAATCTCTTATTATTTGTGTTTTAGTGATTTAACTTTAAAGTTCGATTAATTTTCTTTTTTTATTAATTATTAAATTTTTATGATTAAAATAGCATTTGTTGTAAGAATTTAAATAAAATTTGTTTTATAAATTTAATAATAAAAAATAAAGCGAAAATTTAAAAATAGATAGTTTAGTATTGGTCGGTTAATTAATTAATCATATTAATAAAAATTGTTTTGGAAACAGAAATTTCTAATGATAATGTTATGTTGTAATCATTGGAACTAAATTTAGAATAAAAGAAGAAGAATCTTATTGAATATTTTTATAAAATTATTAAAAAGATATTGTGACTTTAAATATTTTAAATGGAAGCATCACAAAAATCACAATCAATAGTTAAACTTATCTTTTATTTGATTTTTTTTTAATTACATATAAAATATAAATTTTATTCAAGTAGTATCATATTTCTTTCATAAAATAAAGTAAAAAAATGAATCTTGTTTATTTTATTTTAATATTATACCTCAATTAATTAATAAAAATATTTTTTCATGAAAATTTAATATTTTTAATAATACTTTTAAGTGACCCTCCTCTACAAGTCGTTTGTTAAACCCTGGGCTCTCTTTTTGTGTGTTATGATATAATTTCGACCTGAATCCCGTTAAGTTGGCAACAAACCAAAAAAATTCTCCCCCCCCCCCCCCGACCCGTTCACCCAGGAAATAGACGAAGTGCCTCGAGAGCCATTGAACCAAAACTTCCACCAATACAAGCGATACAATTATAGTTTCTGTTTCGGGGCTCCATATCCCCACCCCTCCACTTTCTAATAACTCGATACAGAATCAGTAAACCACCCTTTATTAGTGCTAACTTGTATATTTATTGAATAATTGTATTGAATTCATCAGATGAAATTCAATCCCAATTTATTTAAACTAAGAAATGTTTACTTTTTAAATTATTTAAATTATCAATATAAAACAAAAGAAATTCAATAGTAATTGAAATGTTGATTGAGTTAGGCACTATGTATTCAAACCTTATTAAAAAAAAACCTCTGACTTTTGTACGTCCTAGGACAACGCCTATCAAGTCGGTTATATCAACGAGGCGTCCTTTGATCAGTAGAACCTTTATCTTGATTTTCTTGATCGGAGGCGCTACTTTTTATCAAGGCGCTACTTTTTATCAAGAAGCTTCCCAAAGTTGATCCCGGGGCTGGGTTAACTCCGTCCCATAGACATCAGCTAGAGAAATTCGCTTGCCAGGCCAGGGATTTGAACCCGGGACCACGAGCATGTGAGCCAGCTAAGCTAACTTTTCACTGTATGGCGTCTTTTTCAAACCCCATTATGTTCTAAAATTTAAAAATGGATTTTAAATAAATAAAATAAATCTAAAACAAATTAAAATACATTAGTTTAACATGGTAGAAAGTAAACCACCTTTCTTAATACATTAATAAAATATATATTATATCTATCTATTGTATCTATCTCTGTGGCTCTTAGGAACTCGAAAGTTCTTGGCTCTCCAAGTACCCCTATCCTGAGCTACACCCATCCAACTCTTATTTTCTCTCATCGATCTCTGTTCCCTACCTACATTGTCCACCCACGGGGTCCTAAGTCTTCCAAGAGGACGTTTCCCAATCGGTCTCCCCACAAATATATTTTTCGCTTGTCTATCATCACCCATTCTTGTTACGTGTCCTGCCCATTTCAACCTTTTTGATTTTATTACTCTTATGTCTGGAGATCTTTCCATTCCTCGTTATGAAGTCTCAGCCATTCCCTTTAACCTCATCCTTCTTTTGCCCATAAATGCTGAGAAGTATCGTCTCCCATGCCTCACACCCGGAAAAATAATTGTTTTATATATATTAAATTTAACATATATTTATTTAAACAAAATTTCATAAATTAATATTTCATTGAATTTCAGAAGAAGAAAAAATATCTTAATTGAATATATATCTATATAATGTTCAACATTTATGTTTTAGAGATCAAAAATACTAAATACAATATCTAAATAGTATTGTAAAATTAAAATGATAGATAATCCACTAAGATAGGACAACCTTCCTATTAAATTTTTAATAATCTTTCATTGTACCTTCATTATCCTTCATTCTAACTTGTTTTATAAGACGAAGAGAATTAAACAATTAATTATAAGAATTTCCTTCTGAAGCAGCCATATACAATATACCGACTATATAAATTTATTTTCGATAAGTAAAAGAATAAACAAATCGTTATTTCTATTTAGTTATAGTGGTTGGTATGGTGTAATTAACGTTGCGTTTCTTTGCTCTTTCGCCTTTATTCGTTTACCATCAAAACAGCAAACAGAAAAACAACAAATTGGTTTCTTCCCGAAGCTACTTCAAAAGTCCATAAGTCACTAATGGTTCATTTATCATTTCTTTTTTTTGCTATATTGTTATTGTTGAACTTCATTATACAATTAAATCAAATATTTGCTTAATATACCATTAGATATCCAATGTTTATTTATTATAATATTTACATTTAAGGAATTAGTAAATTGATAAGAAGGAATTTTTTGGTTATGATTTTTTGCGTGAAGAAATAAATGAAATATATTATAAGTAATCGGTAAATATGTAGTTTCTAGTTGGTAAACATTGTCCTCTTCTATATATTATACCTATATAAATGAATAAATCGTATATTTAACATTAAAAAAATACACATTTATCCAATTGTTAATAAAAATATTTTTTTTTTATCTTTAATTATCTATCTATCTATTTATATATATATATTTCACCAATATCTCACTTTCCGAAAAAACACGACGCAAATTGAAACGACGCAAAATGAATTGAGATTTTCTTTAGCAAACCATCAAAGATAGGTTCCAGGATTATGAAAATACTACTTTTTAAAAAGAAAATTGAACAAAGTAAACATTTAAACAAAAATAATATAAAATTTTATTACATACATACGAGGGTCATTCAACAAGTACTTAGCCTCACCGTCCGATGGGGCTGCTATCACAAAAGAGTTTTACCATCATGTAGTACATTCTTTTACTAGCCTACTGTCGAAGTTTCAGTCAATTCCTTTCACTAGTTTTGTTTTGACAGCCTTTGGAAGCGAGCGTACAAAAAACAAAAATAAACGTATTCAATTAAAACAAAATAAACTATTCAATTAATTTATGGAAAACAAAATTAAAATTAATCACTGTCTGTCGAGTCCTTAGGGGATGTTGTCGTATATAAATTCAATATATAATTAATATCTATTTAAAAATAAATTTAAATTAATAAATAAAATAAATATTAATGAATTAATTAATTAATTAAAATTACAAAATTTGCGATGATCTCACTAGTAAACATAATTTTTTAAATATAGTTTTGTTAGACATTGTATTTAATTTTTCACTTAAAACTCCACTTAATTTTCCACAAAAAACATATCATCTTGATGTACATTCTGGGATATCCTTCCAAAGAAAAAAAGAAAATTTAAAAAAAAACAAACTAAAGACTCGAACACAAAACAACGCACTTTCGAAAATCTACTGAAAATTAGTACTAATTAAGCAGCGACACAACTTCGCAAAAAAACACAAAGCTAAACGACTCAAAGCGAGGTATTGGTGAATATGATATTTTAAAAGAAGTTTATCTTTTTGTTTGTTTGTCTGTATATCTGTTTGTTTTCAAAATTTGTTTGCTGCAATATTAGTTCTAGTGGCGTCGGGCCGTGGGGACAGGAGGGGGCACGTGCTCCCCCCCCCCCAACATTGTGCAAAGAATAAATTTAAAAGTGATTAGTTTTGTTACTGAGAACCCAAAAGTAAAATAAGCTGGAGTGTCTCCACTCGACTATCTCGCAATTTGAATTGGATTAAATAACATAATATATTATATTTAAATTAAATTTAATTAATTATAAATTATAAATAATAAATATTAAACCAGCGCATGTTTGGTTTTTTATTGATGGCACCATGGCACGTGTTGGCGCGTGAAATTTGCAGTGTTAAAAAATTAATTCTGGTACTTTCAGCGATTCAATCAAGCTGAAATTCTATATATAGCAGTTTTATACAATTATTAATCATGTGAAAAATTATCAAACATATATCTTCATTTTTACGGTCACTTTAGAGGAAAAAAAATCAAAACGTTGTAGGTAATGACCATCTTCCGGTTGAGCTACATTTCTCAAAAGTTGATAGAAAGCTATGAATTTTGAATAATGCTCATGTACCAAATTGCATCATTCTAGCTCAAACCGTTTTTGCGTAATCTTGCCTACATACACACACACACACACACACACACACACACACACACACACACACACACACTCGCACACAGACATTTTTCTCAACCTTAGTGAAAATGATTCAGGAACCTTCAAAACGTATAAAAACATCAAAATCTCAACATCGAAAATTTTCGTGATCGCAATACTATCTCTGGCGAGATAGTAAAAAATATCTTTCAATCACGTTAAGTATAGTCTAAAGGTTATGAATAAATAAATCATTTATTTTGGCAAAATTTTTACGGGGGAAACTTCCCCCCCCCCTCCAACATATTAGATCACTGCGGAAGACATTATCATTCGTAGTGCTTCTTTCAGTTGAAATCGCGGATATGTTCTTTGAGTGGTTTACTCATTACCTAACTAAACCTAAATTCTAAGTTTTTCTTTTTTGTTGTTTTGTTTTATAGTTATGGTTATGTTTTAGTTTATGTTTAGTTATTTTTTCTAAAAAATAAATTTTTTGAAGAAATAATAAAAAATCCTAAATAATAAAATGTATTTTTCTTTTAATAAAAATTTTAAACATGTATTATGCTATAACATAACACAATATATTAAATTAGATTAGAAAATAAATAAGAAAATAATGATTTTTTTATATTTATTGAAATAAATTAATAAATGAGAAGTTTTATTATGGTACATATTTTCAACATAATATTGTTTCATTCTGAAGGTACTGGAGGAAATAAAAGACCTTATCTACACTCACATAGAAATAGGAAGTGAAATTTGATAATAATTATTAGCAATTGTACACAAAATGTCATTTAACAAATTTTAACTCCATTGGATAATTGGATCGTTTATTTTATTAGTGGTGTAAGTTCATTTTTTTTAATAAATGAGATATTATATAATTTATACTTAATTTACTGTAAACTTTTAATTTATAATTAATTAATATTTAATTTCTTAAAAAATGCCAATGTGTTTTATTCAATTTAAAGTTGAGCACTAAAAGAAATTGTATGAATTATTTTATATATACCTTATTTTAGTTATATTCACATAAAAGAAATTTATATACTCAATTTTTATACTGATAAATTGGTAAAAATTTGGCCAAATTTGAAATAATGAATAATATTTTTAATTGACAAAATATGCTAACCTTCAACATATAAGCTGGAGTGTCTCCATTTGAATATCTCGCAATTTGAATTGGATTTAATAACATATATTATATTTAAATTAAATGTAATTAATTAAATTATAAATTAAAATTAATAAATAACATTTATTAAACCAGCGCGTGTTTGGCACTTTTTTGGCGCGAGATTTGCAGTAGTGTTAAAAAATTATATATAATTCCGGTACTTACAGCAATTCAATCAAGCTGAAATTCTATATATAGCAGTTTTATACAATTTTTAATGATGTGAAAAACTATTAAACATATATCTTTATTTTTACGGTCACTTTAGAGGAAAATAAATCAAAACGTGGTAGGTAAACTTCTGGTTGAGCTACTTTTCTCAAAAGTTGATAGAAAACTACGAATTTTGAATAATGCTCGTTTACCAAATTTCATTATTCTAGCACAAACCGTTTTTGCGTAATCTTGTCTACATACACTCAAGTATACACACACACACAGACACAGGCACAGACATTTTTCTCAACGTTATTGTTATTGAAAACGACCCAGGGACCTTCAAAACATATAAAAACATCAAAATCTCGACATCGAAAATTTTCGTGATCGCAATTACTATCTCTGTCGAGAAAGTAAAAATGGACTTACATTACTTTCTAAATAAAAGGTACAAATAATGTTTTATGAAATTTTATAGATATAATCAATTATAGATTCTAAAACTATAAAAATAAAAGTATACTTTTAAGTATTAAAATAATAAAATAATATATTACAATCTTTAAGATTTTTTATAAATATGTAAATAATTTATCGGATTTATACAATCTTCAATTAATAGATACATTTTTTATTAAATACAAGTATAATAAGGCCAGATTTATATAAAATTATGGGGGATATATACTAGATAAGAAATAGTGACGATTTGATTTTATTCAATAATAAATTTAATAATAATAAACCAATTCATATGTTATTGCTATTATTTTATTTTGTTTTGATCAGTTTTAGTTTAAAAAAAGAGGTGGAAAAATAAGAGTTTTCAAAAAAAAAAAATTATTTTATTAATTAAAATAATAAACATTAATTTAACTTCCTTTCCATATATTTAACATAAATGTATAATAAATTGAGAATAAAGATGCTTAAAAATAAATAAATACTGAGTTCAATGAAAAAATATGTATGTATACTAAATCAACGATCTGAATATCTAAAATTTCATTTCAGATAAATAAACATTATTTCCATAAGTATTTTCACATGAGGAAAATATAATAAAAATTTCACTATTCTTGGTTAATGAACCCATAAAAAAGGCATTTTTGAGGAAAACTTAAATTTGAATTTGTACAAAAAAATATTTTGAAATATTTAATTCTTCGTTTTCGTAGCCACATGTTTGAGATATGGTCAAAAAAATGGCACGTGTCTAACTGTTGACTTCTAAACTTCATGATCCAAGTGGGCTGCCACTCAGGTGTTTGACCTGATCTACCCTTCTTGATGGAAATCTACCCCTTGGTCGCTTACCTTCAATTTTGTCCTCGACAATAAGTTTTTCTAGGCCGTTATCTCACCTCATGATGTGACCAAAATAACTGCGAATGCGATCATATACCTGAGATGACAGTTAAGTAGTGACATTAAGTTGTCTTAGGATGGAATTATTTGTTCTAAATGCCGTCCAAGGTATCAGAAACATCCTCCTCCAGCACCACATTTCGAAAGCCTCGATATATTTCCGATCTTTTTGAAGGATTGTCCAGGTTTCTGCCCAAAATATACAGATCAGGGTTTCTACCAGCTTTTGCTTCGTAGTTGTTGAGGGAAATATTTAAATTCTTTTAGTAATATATATATTATTATTATTATTAGTTACAAAATATTGAAGAATTATTTTGCCGTTTGTATTATATGGATGTGAGGCATGGTCTATGACCTTAGGAGACGAGAGTAGAATTAAAGTATTAATGGAGAAAAGAAAGATGAGGTAACCGGGGAATGGCGGAGGGTTCATAAGGAGGAATCGCATGACCTCTATGCATCTAGGGTTATAAAATCGAGAAAGCTGCGATGAGGAGTGCACGTGACTAGAATGGGAGAGGAAAGAATGGCGAAAAATATATTTATTGGAAGACCAATTGGGAAACGTCCGGTTAGAAGACAAATAATGCGGTGGGTGGACAATGTAGGAAGGGACGTAGGAGAAATAGAAGAGGGTAGTAGTTGGATGGTTGTGGCTCAGGATGACACTTGGAGAAATGAAGTTGCTTTCGAGTTCTGAAGAGCCACAGAGATAGATGGATAGATAGATTAGTTACAAATATTATATACAAAGAATTAAAATCACTAAATTTAATGATTATAAAATGATTGTAATTAGATATATATTTATATATATAATTCAAAAAATAATTTACATAGCCTTAATAATAAAAGGTTTAATATACAATTTTACTATTTCTACAAAAATATTAATAAAAAAATAAAACTATTATTTTGTTAGTTCCATTAGTCATACATGAAATATAACGTGAGTGTATATTCATAAATTGGATGGCTATCAATAAGTAATTAATCTTATTTAAAAGTATTTCACGTGTTCATTTTAATAACATAATTTACCAATTTAATTCAATAAAGATTGTGGTTGATTAAGAAAATACTAATTTTCTAAATTATTTTAATTCATATTATTAACATTAATAAAGGTGAGAAAATTTCAATGAAACTGAAATTTATATAATAAATCAAAACTTTCGGTTTTTCAATTTTAATGAAAATCTTATTTGAGTTAAAGATAAATTTATAGCGATATGAAAAGAAGGGTAGTAAATAAAACGAAATTTCTATTATTATCTTTTCAATATTTCTCTTTAATTTGACTGACGACGTTTCGACCCTCAGAAGTCATGTTTGTTATGTTTATAAGTTTATAGTTCTTAATACTTATCAGTATTTGCTCTAGTATAACTGGTATACGCGGCCCAGATTCCAGATCCAAAAATTGAATCGTCTATTATTTTTCAAAAAATATAAATTTATAAAATTAACTAAAAATTTTAATTTATCATCCAGAGATTTCTAATTATTCTCTCTAATCTATTTTTTATTAAAAACATTCACATGAAAATTCTAAAATTATATATTTTTCAATTTTATATTTTATTATTATTAATAATAAAATATAAACCGACTGACGATTTGAATTAAATTAATTTCCAAACAACGATATATATACGTGGTGTGTCTAAAAAGTTGGGTGAATGGTATGATAAAAACATAAAAAGAGAATGTTAATTGTATAAATACCTTTATTGACCTTCAAAATACTCTCCACTATCTTCAACACACTTCTGACAACGTTCGTATAACGCTTGAAAACGGTTGGAGAAGTCTTGATGTGGAATCATTCTCTGAATAGCCGTCACAACGTTCAGGCCGGCAATCCACAAGCAGGACACCAGAAAACACTACTTACTGAGCCTTTGCTAATACCCAATTCTTCGGCTATTAATCGCAGAGTCAATCGCCGATCTTTTATTAGCATCTCTCGTACACGTTCAGTGTTTTCTGGTGTCCTGCTTGTGGATTGCCGGCCTGAACGTTGTGACGGCTACTCTGAGAACGATTCCATATCAAGACTTCTCCAACAGTTTTCAAGCGTTATACGAACGTTGTCAGAAGTGTGTTGTAGATAGTGGGGAGTATTTTGAAGGTCAATAAAGGTATTTACAATTAACATTCTCTTTTTATGTTTTTATCATACCATTCACCCAACTTTTTAGACACACCTCGTATATATATATATATATATTTATATTATAAAGTATAAAAAAAATATTTTTAAAACTTGAATTAAAATGACTAAATTATATTAACTTAGTTATTATTTTTAGTTTAATTACTCCATTATTAATTACTACTATATTTTAAGTGAAAAATTTCCGATAATGAATATAAAATTAATACTTTGTAAACTATCATTTCCGGTTTCCGGATATTCATCAAAATCATGCTACTAAAATTCGTTGAGCCATTCAAGTTGTACACGTCTATACCGACACACAACGGGCAGACAGACGGACAGACATCATGCTAAAAATACTTTTTTCTGTCAACAAAATACATGATTCGTGGAGATATATAAAAATCCCCACATGGGAAATTTGTTGTGAAAACAATACCTTCCCTTCCTATCGTCGGTCGGTAAAAACAATAAATTATTGCAAATTTCTACACATTTATAATTCAACTTTTTTATATTTTTTATATTTTTTTTTTTTTATTGATAGAAAAAGTTTGGATACAAATTTTTAATTGTATCTAGGTCGGAAAATATTAAACTTTAGATAGTAGAAAAAAGAGTAGTTAGTTATACTTTGCCTTTGGCTTCTTTTAAACGAGAAGGGTAGTTTATGTACCGAACTGGGCAAATCGCCTATTTGGCACAAAAGGCACTATACGAATCTATATTGATCAAAGTTGCAAATATATTCTTAGGGTCTTACATTTTCAACCCACAACGAATTTTACGGAAAAAACATCAATAAACTTAAATGAGTTATTTTATGATTATTATAAATAAATATCAAAGATCTGTAAATCTTCTCAAATGTAAATCCTTAACGATTATATATGGAATGTGAATTTAATTAAAAAATTATCCATGAAAAAAGATAAAAATGAATTAAAAAAAAAATCATATTAATTTTAATTACGAGATCAAATAAATATAATTTTTAAATTTAATATCAAAAGAATTAAAAGTTTAAAAAAAATATGATTTAATTTCATATATTTGTTATAAAGAAAACAATGGAGCCGACTTCTCTAGGACATTTATGCTAGTTTTATAGAATCTCTTGCATATTTCTGCACAGAATATTACTAATTGCGCATGCGCGATTAGTAAGTTCAATTAGAACTTTAAACAGTAAACTATACAGAATATCTATACAATGATGAATATGCTGTGAAGAATCCTATTCTCAAATACTCTAAATCTACTCTCGTCTCCTAAAGTCATAGACCATGCCTCACACCCATATAATACAACCGGCAAAATAATTGTTTTATATATTTTAATTTTGATTCAGTTTGATAATTCTGACGCGATAAGCCACTTTTCTGGATTATAACAGGCGTTACTCGATTTAAATTCTTCTCGAATATTATTATCCTTTTATTATCCTCCAGAACCTAAGTATTTAAATTTTTCTAAAATTTCTAATTCTATGTTTTGAATGTTAAGACTTTGTGTGTGTTAATACTATTCCTCTCTGTTACTAAATACTTTGTTTTAGAATTATTAATTTCCAGCCCCACCTCTTTTCTTGCTTCGATCGACTTTTCTAGGCTATCTTTAATTGCAATTGCCGAATCTCTAAGTCTTATATATATGGATTATATATCTTTCTTATCTTATTATATTAGCAAAAATTATATGTATATGAATTTGTATTTTTGAAATATTAACCCGCAAGAAGGATTTTTTGAAAATCACATCATAGATAATATTTATAAAGAAAAATCGATCTGTATTTGTTTCAGCCTCAGGAAAAATAATCTTTGTTAGTTTTTTCTTAATTTAAAATAGGAATTTTTATAATGAAAAAATGGCGCCGGGCAATTCGGGACAGCGCTTCTTTAAATAAAAAATATTATATATAAAATAAAATTAAAAATATTTATTTTAACAATATTTTGTAATCAAATTAATAAATTAATATATATTATGTTATATCCACAGGCCATACTTTTCTGTCTTTCGGTGCATTAATACATACATTTAAGGGCTATATGTTTTATGCCTATTTTTCTTAAATTTATGTACTTTTAAATTATTTGAAATTGTTTCATATATTTTGTCGTTTATTTATTTTAAATAATAATCTTAATCTTAAATATTATATTCAAAGTTCATAAGAAGTAATTTTTTTAAAGTACTGCTCGGTGGACCTCGGTACTATATTACTCGGTACTATATTAATATAAGGTAAACATACCGGTAGTTGACCACTGTAATTTTTCTGTTTCATTGTTAATCAATCCTGAAGAGGCTCTTTTTGATATTTATCGATATCTCGTGCTTAATTTGAAATTAAAAAGCTTATTGTAATAAAAAATCTATCAAATGGTCAATTACTGGTACATTGGTCAACTACTGGTTCGTATACCGTATATCAATTTTAGATTTTAACTCTTGATCAAGTGTGTTTGTGGATACTTCTTTTTAAGTATGAATAAAAATAATAATCTTTGAATGCATAGAACAGTGATTCTAAGTTTCTAAGTTTCTAAGTTTTTTCAATTTGGTTTAAAAAAAGGTAAACCGTTTTTGGGACCACTTTTTTCAATATGGTAAACTTTTACACATATATTTTTTTCTGTGCCGCCAAATTTTTAAACCGTTAAAAGTGTGCCGCGGTAAAAATAAGGTTGAGAATCACTGGCATAGAACATCATTGGTATTCCACAAAAATTGAACTTTGTTTAAAAATATACAAGATAATTAATCTGTTTTTTTTTTTAAATTTATTTCATTCCCAATATCGATTCATTATATGAAATGCAAAACAAATAATAAAAAAAAAATTTCTATTTTTTCCTATCGAAGCTAAAAAAAAATGTTATTTGTCTATTTATCACGAAAGAGTGAAAAATATATCAATTCCTTAAAAGTATTTTGATCTGTTTTCCCTAAAATAGTTGAAAATAAAAAAAATAAAATATAATAATAAAAAAGATCTCGTTTCTGTTTTGAACATTGGTATAATATTTTGTTTTTTATCTTTTTGATTGTCACGACTAATGGCATTTTTTATTTATTTCATTCCAAAGATAAATAAATAATGTGCATTAAAAAAAATAAATATCCTAAATAAATTATTTATTTTTAGCAAAAAAATTAAAAATTTATCAAAATATTTTAATATGATGACCTAATTTTCTCTATTATATAAAAAAAAAACATTTTTAAAGCAATATTATAAGTATAAACTTTTATTCATTTGTTATAGTTATATATTTATTTAATAATTTTTTTTTTTATTTATTAAATATAAAGATAAAAAATATTCTAGTATATATCATGAATAATCATCATTTGAATAATCATTAATAATTTCTTTCTTTTTGTTTCAGGTAAGTGTGCATCTTGAAATTGAAGGAATAAAATTGATGAAATCTTCATTTATTTGTAAGTTATCATAATTACCATATATATAAACTTTAAAGTCTAGATATATATATATATATTATATTTTTATTGCTTAGATCTTCAGTAGTATGCCTATCTCTACTTTTGTACGTCTAATCTCCTAGTCGGTTATATTAATTAGATGTTCTATGATCAGTAGAACAAGTCCTATCAACCTCTATCTTGATTTAATTGATCGGAGGCTCTACTTTTTATCAAGTAGCTTCCGAATTCCTAAGGCTAGGTTGATTGCGTCCCATAGACCCCAGCTAAATAAATTCCCTTGCCAGACCCGGGACTTGAACCCGGGAACACGAGAATGTGAGGCAGTCACTACCTCCCACCCTGTGGTGCCTCGATCTAAGTGTATATAAATCATTGTAAGTTGAAAATACTCTTAGGTATATATATATATAGATTTAATGTTATTCCTCAATTCATTTGCGAAGTTCGCTAAATACTAATAAATTTCATTATATTATGATTTACCTTTTCAATTTCACCACATAAGCACATTGGTACCTCATTAAAGACTTTTTCTAAAAATAACATTTCAATTTTATAAAACGACCTTTTTGTTCCTCTCTCGATACGCCACTGCATTGGAAAATTGATCACAACTATCCAAAGACCATTTTGCTAATTTTATATGTTGAAAATTTTCCTTTACATAATTAATTTTTTTATGATTTTTTCAATTTTATTTCGTTTAATTTTTTATTAACCTGGAATCCATAGAAGAGAAGATTCTCTCAATTTAATTATATTTATTTGTTGTTTAATATGTCATCCACTTCAAAATTATAAAATAGACTTTTAGAAACGAATTTTAAATGTATGCATATTAAAATATTATTAAAATATTAATAATTTGAATTTTAAATTTAAATGATTAAATTTCACTTTGATCATTTTTGTGCGAACTTTTAAAATGCGCATAAAGTAAACAAATAAATATATTTGAAACTAGCTTCATCTTCTACTACTAAATACGTAATTTTAAGTTTATATATCTTATAGATTTTATATATATAATTACTTTTTTTATACTCTTCCTTTTACAATTGTTCTATGTTCATTAAAAAATGCTCTTTCAATTGAATTGAATGAAAAAAAATGAACTTGGTTGAGTATCCTATTCTATGCACAGATACGATATAAAATATTGCATATTAGATTGAATCTAAATTAAAAAAAAAATGAAAATGAATTGAGAATATTATCTTTTTACTTTCCATTTCATCCTATTCTATTCTGAAATTAAATTAAATTTCGATCGAAGTGATCATAAATTCAGGTGTAAAGAAAAAGATAAAAGTTAATCGAGAGACTTTTTGTGTATCTCTAATCCTGTTAAGAGAAAAGTTTTTCTATAAAATGTGTGAAAAGTGATTTAGATTTAAGACAGAATATATAAAAAAAATTTTTTATAATTGAAAATTTTTCATTAAAATGATGAACTCGTTTTTAAGATTTTTTATCTTTTGCTTTATTCTTTACTTAATAATATACCTTTAAGTGATTTTTCGAAGTTGTTCTTAATGTTACCAGTTGAGCAGAAACATCACCTAATTCAAAAGAAAAGTTGAATTTTGATTGGGGTGTGTGTACATTCGATTATCGATTTTTATTTTTTTTTTGTTATGTTGGTAAATATATTTTCTCATATGTTGATATTAGCCATTTTGGATTAGAAGTGTTTTGTGTGATCTTCTAAAGTTCTTCTGAAGCTCATGAATTCTGCAACCTCATCACTAAATTGATTTATAAAAGACAGCACTTCGTGCTTATAATCAGTTCTTTGTTAACTCACGTCATAGCTGGAGGTTTGACCAGGAATTAATTCTTTAGAATCACTTGCACAAGCCTCAATCAGGGAAAGTTTACAATCACCTGCATTTGTTATCAATTCACATATAAAATAGTGACATAAAATCATAGATTCAAATTGTATTATTTCCAAAGATCCATTTGCCTGATCAGTTGCTTGACCGTCCTAACAAGCACAATCCTTTTATAAATATAATTATAATAAATTGATATAATTATTAATAAATAAAAACTTAACAAGTAAAAAAATTACTTTTTCATTTAAACAATAACTTGTTCGGTAGAATATTCCACTATTCAATTATTTTTTCAAATCTAAAAATAAAAACAATCATGATTATTAGAATTAGAGGGTGATTGATTTGTATTATATAATTGATTGTAATCTTATTTTTCAAGTATATACATAAAGATAAATATATTTTGAAAATTGCTAAAATAACTTTCTATTTAATAATAATAATAAAAAATCAAAATTTTATTTTTGTAATGTTAGGTCAGAATAACTATAATAAAAATTAAAATCAGTCTGAATTTTTCTTTTTCAAATTATAAATAAGCACTATGCGCTTGTTTAAATAACATAATATGTTATATTTAAATTAAATTTAATTAATATTAAACCAACATTTTGAGAAAGATTACAAATTTCGAAAAATATTAAATTGAATGTTTTTAAAATATATATATTAAATGATATAGTCAACTGGTCATAAAAAATAAGACCTTTCAGTTATAATATTTTTCACAATTTATATTTAAATAAAAATGCACTTTCTGAATTATAATGAATAATAATGAATAATTTTAAAATATGAATTTTTTTTTTAAATGTTTTGAAATATCTTTAATAATCATTTTAATTTTTTTTTAAATATTATTATTTGATAAATACATCAAAAGAATTATGTCATGATTCAACATTTCAATTCATATGTTTCGTAAAAAACAAACACAAAAGTTGTGTCAATAATGTCAAAGTACGTAAATATTTTTTTTACAAAAGAACATTTAAAATAATATTTAAAAATAAATTAATAACTCCTATTAAATAAAATTGGGTTAAAAGTAAATTTAATAATTAGCATTATAATAAAAATTATATAATCATATTATATTTATATATTTTAATTACTCGGTGTTGTTCCCCATCCCCAGTAATGATGCTAAATATTTTGATAAAAATCTGTATATAATTTATTTTTACTCCATAATATATATATATATATAATATTCCATAATATATAACTTTATAATAATAAACATGATCTAATAATTTTATTAAATGGATTAAAATGAATACTTATAAAATAAATAAAAAATAGAAATAATATTTAAATATTAGATATTAAAATAAAAATATATACCTAATATCTAATAATTCTTTGTGGGAATTGCTAGAATTAATAATAATTTTACACATTCATTGTCTTGTATGCATCGGAAAGTTCACTGAGTCAACTTTGAATGAACAACGTGGAACTTTATATGGTATCAATTTTTAAAAATTAATTTTTCGACTTCTTGATTTGATATTGATAAAATAGAAATTGATTGAATATATAAGAATTTTGTGATTTAATTTCATTTGGAGTTTAAAACCTAACAATTTATATATATTTATATAGGTAATGGTCCTCTTCCGGATGAGCTACATTACTTAAAAGCTGATAGAAAACTACAAATTTTGAATAATGCCCGTGTACCAAATTTCATTATTCTAGCTCAAACCGTTTTTGCGTAATCTTGTCTACATACATAATCACACACACACACACACACACACACACACACACACACACACACACACACACACACACAGAGACAGACATTTTTCTCAACGTTAGTGAAAATGATTCAGGAACCTTCAAAACGTATAAAAACATCAAAATCTCAACATCGGAAATTTTCGTGATCGCAATAATATCTCTGGCGAGATAGTAATAATTATGATTCTGTTAGGATTTCTTTTTGTAATAAAAAATAATTAGAATTTTAATGACATTATTCGAAAACCATAAGAGATACTTTAAAACATGGATAGTATTTTTTGTGATTACTCTCCTCTCATCCAATTCTTAATCCATTATGTTTTAGAGAATTTAACTTTTTTTCTGCTGAATCGAATGCTCTAAAGACACCTCCTCACTGTAATAAAAAGAAGTCTGGGACTTATTACTCTTTTTAGGTGGGGGAAAAAAAGGGAAGTAATTCTACGAATTGCTCTTGAGACTGGTATTTGTTTCTGGCCCTGGATAATGCATGCTCGCTTGTGCTCTCAACAGCCGCTGTCTGCATTTTGAGAACCCTTTACTATCGCATTTGCAGCCCTCTTGAGTTTATCGAGCCAGCCGAGAGCTGACGTCGAACAAATGACAATGTCGTTTTTATACACCTTCGTTTTTCATTACAAAAATTCGACAAATTGAAGATTGAATTAACAAAAAAAGGAGAGGAGGGTAACTCTGTCTGTCCTATGGGACAAATTATATGTAAGTTGTTTACTTTTAAATGAATATAATTATTACTCAATATGACTGTTCAAGATTGTTCAAAATATTACTTTTTATATTTATATTCTCATAGATGAACTTTTCATAGATATATAAGGTCTGTTAAAAAAAAAGTGAATTTTGAATTTTCGCGGGGTGTGTATATTCGATTATCGAAATTTTTTTTTTATTATGTTGGTACACATCAACTATCAATATTTACTTCGATTTACTTGATCGGAGATGCTTCTTTTTATCAAGTAGCTTCCCAATTTTGATCCCGGAGGCTGTGTTGACTCCGTCCCAAAGACGCCAGTTAGAACCCGGAACCTCGAGAGCTTGGGATAACACAGTTAACCAACACCCTACGAGGGGTCTCTCTCTCTCTATATATATATATATATATATCAGGCCACATTTTTTTTCCTTCAATATAGATGAGAATAAAAATAGATAGGACATAGAAAGAAATAAAAAAAAAAAAAACAAATAAATTGTAAAGTTGAAAATAACGAAAATTGATATATTATTTTTTTCAAATAATTTGGCATATAACGTCTGCATGATACACATATATCATCCAATCATTATGCAATTTGTGTATTTTGTTTTCTTTTTTAGACAAAAACAAATTAATAATTAAAAATGAAACACTCGAATGTACATCAAAAAAAAAAAAACGTGACTTGATGACAATTTAATTCTTAAATGATAGTTTGATTAATGAAAAAAAAAACAATATTTTTTTAACCCCATCAAAGAGCAAAATATTTTAGAAAAAAAAATACATTTTGAGAGAAATTATTTTATTTTTATTTATCGTTTATAAGGATTTAAGATTATTCTTATTTTTTTCTTTATTCTTTATATTTTATACCTTTCTTAATAAGAATATATAATATATATAATATGGAGATTATAAATACTCAAAAAAATCAAGAGGTCAATTGTTCAAAATCATACTTCCGAAATTATTTTTCTTATTAGGAGTTTGCTGATATAGAAATATATGGGTTAGTTAATTAGAGTGATAGTCTCGAATTATTAATTAATTTATTTTTAATTTGTGGAAAAATCGTTTGGGATGTGACTGGTTGGAAGACCAAGGACAATGCATATACCATGGAGAAATCACATATTAATTATAATAATACCAATTTTTTATTTATTAAAAAACATTTAAAATATTTTGAATTAAAGTTCTATCTTAATTTGAAATTTGACTTTAATAAATGTTGGATTTAATTGGGATAACATATTTTATAATTTCCAAGACAAGAGCTTGTCGCATTTGGAAATCCCTTTCTTATTGCTTAAATGAAAATAAGAAAAAAAAAATTTTAAACTTTTTAAAAACATTTTTTTTGAAAACATGGTAGAGATATATTTAATATTTTAATTTTTTTTTAAATTTACAACTAAAATGATTAGCCCATTGAAAATTAAAATTCATCAAAATAATTCTTTAATATAAAATTTTCTATTCTAAATCAAATTTTATTTTCTCAAAATTTATGAATCAAAATAAATAGCTATTTAATTTTCAAAAGGGGTTTTTTCGAATATTTTTGTGATAGAAATTGGAAATTTCTCCAATTCTACAAGATCTTGAAAATGAAAATATGCTCTAATTTATAGAGCCATAGAGAAAGATAGATCGATCAATTATTAATTAATTATAATCTACAGAAATATTTTAAAACGATGTAAATATATATAAATTAATTTAATTAGGAAAAGCTATTTTACAAGCTTCTTTACACGCTTTTTAGTTTCACTTCGTGTTCTGACGTCAAATCGTGCAAGGTGAATTTGTCCCACTTCCCAATGTTCGAATGAGCTGAAATTTTGCATACATATTTAACTCCGATGACAATACAATATTCAGGTTCATCTCAGGTCATAGATGACCTAGGAGGTATTATTAATTATTAATAAATTAATTAATTTTAACACTATAACCTGAAACCATAAACCGGGCGAAATTTCTGTCAAGACTAAAAATTAGGAAAGAAAAAAATAAAACTTTAAAAACACGCTTTGATTTAAATGCACTAAAAAGGGGAAAATAATCCAAACACACCACGATTTCCTTACAACTAATCATATCTAAAAAATAAAAGCGTGGGCGCCAAACATGCAGGAAAAGGAAAAGAATACGAAGGACATTTCATTGTATATGCTTAAACCTTTCTGTTTTTGTTTTCCTTTTCCACTATACTTCATAAGTAGGTATGTCTATTTGAAGTAGAATTTTCATTTTTTCCTGTATGTTTGGCGTCCACACTTTCATTTTTTAATTGTATGCAAATCGTGTTGTGTGTGGAGAAATTATTTTCTCCTATTTAGTGAATTTAAATAAAAGCATGTTTTTAAAAAGTTTTTTTTTATATTTTGTTTATTAAAATAGGTAACCATAAAAGATTCTAAATTATTATAATTAATTTAATAGTTAGAAAAAAATACAAAAAAATGAAATTAATTTTATGTATTTATACTTTTATATATATTTGGAAAACAATTTATTATTTATTTGATCAAAACAACAACAGAGAGAGAAAAAAAACAATATACGAAATAACGACAGGCTCAGTTGTAATCTCAAATGATTGATTAATTGAAAAAATTTGAAAAGTTGTTTTGTCGTGGATAAATAGAAAATGCATTCTTTTTATTTTAAAAGAGATTTCATTTATCAAAAACCTTAAATTAATTTCTTTTGACTTACTCAGTTTCTTTCCATTCTTTCCTCATGGCCTCTTAGGAAGTTTCGCATAGTTCTTGATATTTTTTTTTTAAATCGTATATCGGCCGACTTTTGCGAAGGTCTTAATTGATTTCTCGTTGCTTGTTCCGAAGAAGGTGGGGTACTGTGGGGGTTTGGGAGTTCATAGATGGATGGTGATGGCGTATGCCCAATAGCACTCTCCTTATTGGATTCATTAAAGGTACGAAGGGTTAAATATCCCCTTTGAATGGAACAGCTTTCTAATTGATAAGAAGCCCACCTTCTAACTTTAATTAATTTAAAAATACACACGCAAATATTGTCCTCACTAAAATGAAAAGAATTTAATAAAAGAAAAAGAGACCAAAAAATTGAAATGAAAATTCCATCTGCCATGTTAGAATAGTATCTATAGACTTTTAATGAATTTTTAGATAAAATATGTTTAGCGTGGATGATTTATATTTTAATTAATTTATTATTTACAAATAAAAAAAATTGCATCTAATATTTAATATTTTTTCATAAATTTCTAATAAATTTAATTTTATTTAATATAATATTATAAAGAAAAATTTAAAAACACAAATCAAAATTCAATAAATATGAAAATTTTAATTTCCAAGTTTGAGATTTTCATAATTTTTATTTTCGTTATTTATTTATTCTCTGTAATCAGTAAAGATACTAATATTCGAGAAGATTTTAAATCGAGGTTGCAATCGCCTATTATCATGCAGTAAAAGGGCTTATCTCGTAAAAATTATTATCAAAGGGGATCAAAATTAAAATTTATAAAACGATTATTTGGCTGTTGAGTTATATGGTTGTGAAGCATGGTCTATGACCCTGAGAGACGAGAGTAGTTTTTAGAGTATTTGAGTATAGGATTCTTCGCAGCATTTATGAACCAAAGAAAGATTAAGGGTGGAGACTGGTTCATATTTCGACAGGAGTCAGCTGATAGTTGCCTACTGACGACCAGTATTGATATTTCATTTAAGATACGGGAAATTCAAAAAGTTACGTACTTATTGGCCTGATAGATAAATAGATATATATTTATTCAACTTTTAAGATCTCGAGATTCTATTTCAGTCACTTTTAAGATTAAGTCGCTCTTTCTTTCAGTGTGCAAAAAAGGTATATCACATTACACTATTAGTCCGATTGAATTGAAATTTTTATAGGCTGTTAATAATCCCCTAAAAGTGTTTTTTATTTTTCGCAAAAATCTGTCTTTCATTTGCCCGAAATATTAACTTTTTTCCTATTAATTTTAGATACACTTAAAAAAACTTTAGTTGTAAGATTTTTATTATTTTTTATAATTTATTATTAATTGAATTTTATAATTAACTAATATTGATATTTCAAATTTTTCTAGAATGTGTGTTTGATTAAAATATTAATTATATAAAGATAAAAATAATAGACAAAAACTTAATCTAAATTTATAAGATTTTTAGATATAGAGGGCCTCCGCTCGGTCATTAAAAATAATTATTCCTTATTATCGGGTTTGGCTGATATATTAATGCCTTGTTCACCGTGCCCCCACTCGGTACTTTAAAAAAATTATTCCTTAGGAACTATGAATATTTAAGATTAAGAAATAATAATAATATTAATTTTTTTTTTTTGAATATATCTCCATTTTAGCCAACTTTCTTAGAATTGTTTATTATTTTTATTTTTAATAATTTTTATAATTAATTTAATAAATTAAAAAAATAGCCATTAATCATACATCCTCTAAATGTACGTATTAATACACTGAAAGACAGAAAAGTATGGCCTATGGATAGAACATAATATATATTTCGTAATTTGATTACAAAATATTAAAATAAATATTTCTAATTTTATTTTATTTATAATATTTTGTATTTAAGGAAGCACTTTGTGGCGTAGTTGCTAACGTCATCTAAATTTCGTATTTTAAATTAAGGAAAAACTAACAAAGATGATTTTTCCAGAGGATGAAATTAATACAGATCGATTTTTCTTTATGAAAATCATTTAAATTAAAAAAAAATCCTTCTAGGGCAGAGGTTCTTAAACTTATGTACTCCGCGGACCCCCACTTGGAGAAATTTTTTTTGACGGACCCCATCACAACTTTAGGTACTTTACGTCATTTTATTAGTTATAATTTCTGGCTTACGATCTCATAAGAACAAGGATATATGTTGAATATTTCTAACAGGGATTGGTGAATAACGATTTTTTTGCATATTGTAGAACACATTTTATTAGAAATTATAATATTGAAGAAAGAAAATTCAGCTAAATATGAAGATGGAAACGGTAGCAATAGTTTTCTTGCACATTTCGTTGAATTTGGGTATTTGATCTCTGTTTCCTCACAAAGCCATGCCATACCTCCTTTTATATTAAATAAAGTTTTAACTGACTCATTATTTTCTCGTGCACCTGTACGATGGCTTTGCGGACCCCCAGTAAAGTCTTCACGGACCCCCAGGGGTCCGCGGACCACAGTTTAAGAACCTCTGTTCTAGGGGTTAATATTTCAAACATACAAATAGAGGTATATATATATAATTTTTGCTAGTATAATAAGATAAGATATATTATAAAAAATGAAAATCTTTTAAAGCAATTTCGGAGCAAAAAAATTAAATTGTTCTATAGTTTTTTTTTTATTAAAAATGACTTTTATATGACTATTTGATAAGATTATTTTAATTTCAAGCTTAATTTAATTTCAAGATTTGTTAAATCGAGCAATGCTTAGCCCCCAGTAGCAGATATTTTATTTTGAAAAATTTACGAGCGCTATTTCTATTCTAATAATTTTGATCATTTAGATGGAAATTGATATTGCATCTAAGATGTTATTTAGAGATGGGAATTTCGAAACGGCCGCAGATTGTAATTTAATTTTCAATGTCTTTCGAGATGAACACCCCAATTCCTTTCACTTACTCCAATGCCCTATTATATCCGCAAAGTCTCTTTCCATTCCACATGAATTTTCATTATAGTATTTGGAATTGTTTAATTGTAAAATTATGTTAAACTTTCTATTTACAGTTAATAAAATAATCTTGCAAATTAAAATATTTAATAAATATTTAATATAAAATTTAATACATTTTTAAAGATTAAACTGTCAGCTCTCGTTGAAACATTGTATCTATTTGGAAAATTAACCTGATATTTTTTTTAACAATTTTCAATTTATAAAAGAAACTAAAAAAGAAATAATAAAATCAATAGGGTAAAGGTAATTTATTAAAAAGGCACACAGTTTTTAGTTTCAAGATAATTTTTTTATTAAACTTTATGATCATTTCGACAATCATGATTCAGTATAGTACAAATTTCTAATGATGAAATAATTGTCGAAATGATCATAAAGTTGAATAAAAAAATTAATACCTATAAAAAGTTTAATAAAAAAAATTATCTTGAAACTAAAAACCGTGTGTTTTTAACAACTTACCTTTAACTTATTGATTTCGTTATTTATATTTTCAGTTTCTTTTATAAATTGAAAATTGTTAAAAAAAAAATTCAGGTTAAATTTACAAAAATACAATGTTAAAAAAAACATTTTTAAATTATGGGTACTATGAATAAAATATTAATTAATTTAATTATGATTGAAAACAACGATAGGATTATTTTTATATTTATTTTGATTGTAAGTTTTTAAAAATTCATTATTTCTGGCATATCTCTATTATAATATAATACATTAGTACCTGGTTCACCGCCGCTCTGTCCTTTAAAAAAATTATTCCTTATGAATTATGAATATTTAAGATTAAGATAATTATTTTAAATAAATAAAAGACAAAACATATGAAATATAATAATCAAATAATTTAAAAGAACATAAATTTAAAAAAAAATAGTCATAAAAAAACAGACCTTAAACGTAGTATTAATGCACTGAAAGACAAAAAAGTATGGTCTGTGGATTTAACATATATATATATTTCGTAATTTGATTATAAAATATAATTAAAATAAATATTTTTAATTTTATTTTATTTATAATACTTTGTATTTAAGGAAGCGCTTTCCGGCGTTGCCCGGCGCCATTTTTTTATTATTAAAATTCCTATTTTAAATTAAGAAATAACTAACAAAGATGATTTTTCTCCAGGCTGAAACCAATACAGATCGATTTTTGCTAGTATAATAAGATAAGATAAATAAATAATTCTCAGTTCAATTTAGTATTATTTATTTATTTATTTTTTCCCCTTTTGTTTTCCTAGTTAAATTTATTATTAATTGTTCATAATTTAATATAATATCTTTTCATATCTTAATCTAAACATCTATGACTGGCGATAATTTTCAACTCAAGAACTACTGGGGTAGAGAGTCTCAAACTTGGTATATAGTTAATACTCTTATACATGAATAGTTATCGGCAAGACAAGATTATAGCCGGGAGTTTATAGGTGGATAAGAATCAAAGTTATGGAAACCAGTAAAGCTTCAGAAAAGTTACATATCAATTTTATTAATTTATATTTCAGAAAAATTATTATATTTTATGTTTAAATTTAATAATTTTTAATTTATTTCTATTATAAAAAAATTATTTTTATCATTTTTCATAAAACTAATAATTCAAATATTTTTTTTTTAAATTTATGGAGTCAGATCGTTGATCATCGTCATATGAATAAATTAAAAGGAATAATAAATATTTCGTAACATAAAATAGATATATAGTACTTGTACTCTATCATCTAAACCAATTTTTCTGATTGTAAGTTTCTTTGTTTTTTTTGGGAAAATTTGAGTTTCTATTTATTTTGAATTAAGATAACATTAAATATTTTAAATTATCATCATTTTGGTTTAGACTGATGGATTCTCTTGTATACTTGTTTTTTTTATATGATACCCAAAATTATATAGATAATCTAAAATTTATATTAAACTGAATCGCCTCGAATCTTTAATATTCTTTAAGTTTTATCAACATATTTTGAATTTGATAAATTATTATTATTTGTTTATTGGTTTAAAGAAAAAAAAAGTGAGAAAAAAAATTGAATAAATATTTATCTAGTTATTTTTATCTCGAGTTGATATTTCATTTGTAAATTCACACTCACTTCACTGTATTTCATCAATATTTAACAAATGGCCTATTTGAAATGAACAGCTTCTTTAACTCGCGCTGATTCATTAGCCACTTTGAGTGGATGCTTTTCAAACGAACCTTCAAACTTCTTTCAAACTTTTTGACGTATTTAATAAATGTTTTCACTACTCTCTTACTAATCATTCTTATTATCATATATATTTTTTATATATTAATAAAATTAGAAAAAATAAAAAATAAAAATAAAAAACTTTAAATACACGCTTTTATATAAATGAGGCGCCATTGGGTGTGTGGGTAGCGAACCTGCCTCACATTCACATGGTCCCGGGTTCAAGTCCCGGGCCTGGCAAGGGAATTTCCCTAGCTGGGGTCTATGAGACGGAGTCAACCCAGCCTCCGGGAACAACATTGGGGAAAAGCTACTTGATAGCGCTTCCGATCAAGAAAATCAAGGTAAAAGTTGAGAGGACCCGCTCTACTGATCATAGGACACCTCATTGATATAACCGGCTTGATAGGCGTTGTCCTTGCGTAGGACGTACAAAATCAGAGATTTTTTTTATATATAACTGCACTAAAAAGAAGAAAATAATTTCTCCACACACACCATTACATTAATTATATCTAAAAAAATGAAAGCGTGGGCGTCAAACATAGAGGGAAAGGAAAAGAATACGAAGGACATTTCATTGTATATTCACAAACCTTTCTATTTTTTTTTCCTTTTTCACTATATTTGATAACTATGTCCATTTGAAGTAGAATTAGCCTTTTTCCCTGCATGTTTGGCACTTTTTAGATATGATTAATTGTAAGGAATTATGTGTGGAGTAATTAATTTCTCCTTTTTAGTACAGTTAAATAAAAGCGTGTTTTTAAAAAAAGTTTTTTTATATTTTTTTATTTATTTATAAAACTAATATCACAGTTAAAAAAAACATTGATAAAATATTCTTCTAATAATTTGAAAAAATATTTTAATTTTAACATTAAGAAAAGAAAATATTTTTTTTTGACCCCTCTCAATACATACTCCACAGAAAAGATTTTATAATCCTTAGTAATAATATTAAAGAAGCTTATATTAATGTATTATTTAATTGATATATTGATTGATTCGCATTCATATAAGAAAATACGGATTCACATAAATATGTGGAGCCAAAGAAGAAATTGAAACGAGCAACCATTGTCCAAATATTTGGATATTTATCTTTGCTTATTAATTTCCAAAAATTGCTATCTGAAACCATTGATTTTAGATTTATATCGCATTTAATATTTAGTATTTCTTCTTCTAATTCTGCTATATTTGTAGTATTAAGAAAATTGTGAAGTTTCTGAGCAAGACTTTCAACGTCGATGTCATTAAATGGGTAAGATAAAAAAACAGGCAATATCTTCAAGTTCACTTAGTTTGAGAAATCTTCTATCAAACTCATTTAGAAGCATTCCAATAACATCAGCATATTTGTTGTAAGCAACAGTCTTATTATTTTTAGATTCATCTGCCAGATTTTGAAAGTGTTTTAAATCACGACGCTTTAGTTGCATTGCAAGCATATTTAATTTTTCATTAAATGACTTCAAAATGCTAATCATATCTATTATTGTTGTACCTTTATCCTGTAGCTGCTGATTTAATTGGTTTAATTTTTCAGTAACATCGCAGAAAAAAGCAAGATCGAGAAGCCTGATCATTTAATTGCGGATATGAATCACCTTTAGATTGTAAATATGAGGTTATTTGTGGCAGAAGTTCTCTAAATCTTGCTAAAAATGTAGCACGACTTAACCATCTTACATCAGTATGAAGTAACTGTTTATTGTGTTCTCTTTCAATTTCATTGAGCGAACTAGTATGAATTGAAATGTTGAATCTTGACGCAATCGTTTTATTTCAATTGAATTTATATTTATATATTTATCTTACTTATATAATAATATAATTATCTATTTATTATGTAATAAATAAATATATTTTATATATATATTATTTTTGATCAACGAATAAAAAAATTAAAATATATAATATGTTTGTAATAAAGTGCTAAAAAATGGGAAAAAATTATATATTATTAATTATATAGTCAAATACTAAAATATAGAAAGGTTAAATCAATAATATATTTATATATGTTCTTAGATATATGAAAGATATGTTAGTTTTAATTATTATAATAATATTAATAAAAACAATTGTAAATGGAAGGGCTGTTATTTTTCATTTAAATTTATAACTTCACTTAAAATAAATACTTCATTTTGGAATGGATATGAGAGGAGGGGGAGGTAGAGGCGAAATTTGGGTAGAGTAGAGTAGTCTAGGACTAAACGGTATATTGAGAAAGGGAAGCCCTTGGATAATAAGTATATAAATTATCGGGATATAAGAAAAATATAAATATATGATATATGTAATAACATATAGGATGATTATGATCTAAAATTATTTTTTAATAAATTTAAAAATAATATCCCGGGTAGCGAGTAGATTCTTTTCTATAAACCCAGTAGAAAAGATTCTATTTCAGGGATTGGCGTCCCTGCCCTCACGTGAGCTCATGATTTCTTCTAAATCCCTCTTCTACCTGGAGGAATCATGTCCTTTACCCGCGTTGACGCCTTTCAATCCATTCCCTTACTTTCACTCCATCCCCCTCCCCTGATTATTCAAAAAATCAAATTTATTTGGATGAAGGAGAATACCTAGCATAGATTCATTAAAAAGAAAAAAAAATGAAATCTTGTCTCTTATAGGAGACTCTTTAGAAGGGGGGTTCATTCAAATATATCCAGATTACGTCAATTCTCAGATTAGCAAAACCCTGTATATTCACGAGTGAGACATGTCTTATGTGCCTCTGAGAGGACCCACCTCTCCTACGCTTCATATTAGTAAAAATTTGGAACTCATATTTATAGTACGCTTTGGAAAATTAGAAAAACTAATCAAATCAAGGTTTTTCATTTTATTAAAATTTTCGACTAAATCGTGTAAATGGTGACCAAGACCAATCCATTGACCATAATTTTAGCCAGATTTTAAATAAAATTGATTTTTTGTATCATTAAAAGAAAATTTTTAATGAATTTTAATATTGGTTTATTTTTACAGTTCAACAAAAATCTTGCCTCATAACAACAGATAAAACCTATACGAATCGATTCATCATGAAACGTAGATTCATTTTCACTACTATTATATAATTTTACGGTGCTTCGTTGATTAAATATTAATTATTGTATTTTGACAGATGGAAAAGATTTGCCGCCATGTTGCCCCCCTCCGCCACCTCTTCTCACCTCCCTCCCACCCTCCCTCCTGGCCTACCTGCCTGCCGGAGATCGTATTCCCTTTCCAGTCGAAGACGTTGATCGGCGTCACCGCCGAAATCATCCCTCAATCAAGAATTAATTGTAAATTTATTTATTCCTATTAATTTAAATGAAGTTTAATATATTTTACAAAAGATTCAAATAAAAATTTAATTTTATAAAATATAGATTTTTAACTTTTTATCATCATCATGCATTGGAATAATTAGTTAATAATTCTTCTGTAACCAACATATCATCGAAAACCATTCGAATAAAAACACATAATTGTGCAGTACCGGTATAGTCCATAGATTCGTCAAACTGCAATGATAATAAAACGCATTTATTTATTAATATTTTCACGTAAAATGTCTTCAAGATTTCGGCTCATTCCTTCTGTTCTATGCATAACTGTATTTCGCGATAACGACATATTTTTGATTGATGTCATTATTTCAGATTTATTTTTAAAATTTTTATTTTTTTATATCTTATCTTATTATATTAACAAAAATTATATATATATATAATATAGGATCAAATATTTTATCAAGTAAATTTAAATATATTTTTCATCTTGAAATGAAAATCAAGTTATTTTAATTAATTTCTACCATTTTAGGAAACAAATTTTTGATGGGTCATTTTTACAAAACCCATTTAACAATTATAATAAATAATTAAGAAATTGTAAAATTTTTAAAGTTTATAATAATAAATTGTATAAATTTATAAATAAAAGGTCCGCTCGACTACCCTGCTAGATTTGACCACAGGACACGATGTGTAAAATATATTTTTATTTTTAATTTATAATTTATAAAAGAGATATATAGTTTTGAAAGTTTTTTTCTAATAATTAAATTGCAAATAAAAACGGTTGGTAAATGTGAAATTAAAAAAAAATAATATATCAATCAATATTATATGATAATAAATAACTTTCTCTATGATTTACTCATTTTAATTTCATTATTAATTAAATTTTATTGAATATTTTATTAATATATGATTTATAACATTTAATAAATAGATAAATAATTTAATATCGATTCAATATTTAAAAAAAAATAAAATATTGAATATACACCATTTTTCAATTGTCACATTATATAGAAAGGGATAATTTAATATTAATAATAATAATAATAATAATAATAATTTTTAAATGACTTTTAATCTATTATTATGATTATGGTTTTTATTTTTCTCTCCAAAATACATAAATTAATTTTAATAGGTCGTTTGTTTATTTATTTTTTTTTTTTATATTTATTATTCATTGGAAATTCAAAACAAGTATTATCTAGGCAATGAGAGGAAAAAGTAATTCCACATTTAATGATAATTATAACCATTTGAATAATAAATTAAACGAGAGACAGGCTGCTCTAATGAGTAATAAACAATTTGAAACCGAAATTAGAATTCGCGTTGGGTCTTGAACGTTTCGTTTCGTTTAGTTTCCATTCCCACTTTTCTTTTTTTTTTTTTTTACTTTCATTCACTTTGTTAATGAAAGGGTGTGGTGAGATTTTAAGGGGTATCTATTCTTTTAGCTTGGTTCCGAAAAAAGAAAGTGGTAATTTAATGGGTGGCTAGATAGTTCGAATTATTTGAAAAAATAGTATATATATATATATATACATTTAAGGGAAAAAAACATTGAATGAAAACAAATATTCTTTAAAATAAGAAATTCAAATTTGAATTTTTATTTATAAATTTAACTAATTAAAAGACATTTAAACTTAAGAATGTAGGTAGGGGCGGACGAAGGCCAATGCAACCTAGGCACCTGCCTAGGGCCCGCAATTTTTGGGGGCCCGAACTACGTATCTAGGGCCCGTATACTATATGCCAACCGTGACTCGCTAAAAAAATAAGCTGGAGTGTCTCCACTCGACTATCTCGCAATTTGAATTGGATTAAACAACATAATATATTATATTTAAATTAAATTTAATTAATTATAAATTATAAATTAAAATTAAAAAATAATATTTATTAATCCAGCTCATGTTTGGTTTTTTGTTGATGGCACCATGTTACGTGTTGGCGCGTGAGATTTGAAGTGTTAAAAAATTAATTCTGGTACTTTCAGCGATTCAATCAAGCTGAAATTCTATATATAGCGGTTTTATACAATTTTTAATCATGAGAAAAACCATCAAACATATATCTTTATTTTTACGGGCAAAAAGTCGGAAATGTTTAAGAGCTTAGTCCAGAAAACGGTTTACGCTTTTTTTTAAAACCAAATTGAAAAAAATTTGAAAAAAAGTACGAAATGTCCTAAATATTTAATAAAACTGGACAATTCCGTAAAACCGGGACGTTTGGTCACCCTAGCTATTATACTTCTATAAATCAATCTTAAATTGGAATTGAGGGTAATATATTGAATGTCATCCAGTCATGGTTTTGGATAAAACTTTAACAGTGAGTTCCTTTTTTTAATTCCAAATAGAATTAAAGTTTGCCAAATTAGCTTATTATGAACTTTGAAATCATCAACTAATGTCTTATTGCCTATTGGACCAATTATTCACTTATTCCTAATTTTCGGATCGGTTTGGTTTAGAGAAATTATTTAATTAATTTTGTAATTTTTCTATATTTAATCCGAACTGAAAAAATAGTGGACTCCTCTGATGGTCAAATAATAAAACATTGTAGCTAAATAGAATATACGGTAAATGGATTTATATGGAAACTTTAATCCTTTTTACCTCGTAAACTAGAAGCGACCCGCAAAAATTGCATAAGAAAGGTTTATTTGGAATTAAAAAAAAGGAATCCACTGGTAAAGTTTTATCCAAATCCATGTCTGGATGACCATTCAATATTATTACCAAATTGAGAATTAATAATAACTAATATAAGTATTACTAAATTATATGGATTGGAGTAAAATATGTTTTTTGTGACTTAATATTGTAATATGTAATATGTAGGTAATATTATTGCATAATATTGTCTTTGAATAAAATCACTTCATTGGACATTGTTCCCATACAAGGAATATTATAATGAATTTCTATTTACAGTATAATATAATGGTTGATTGTTCCTGTGCAAATCATGCATGATTCATTTGTTGCAATCAAATATTAAATGAATTTTCAGTTAACAAAACATATCAACCTTGACTGGGTTAAGCTTTAAAGGGTGTTCAATAAATCTTTTTATATCCCAATGGCCGCCCTTGGCATCTAGAAGTATTTTAAGCTCAGCTGATAATCAGCCGCTCGAATGTTAACACCTTTTATTTAATATTGGAGATAAATAGCTTAAAGAAGTGGAAAGGGGGGGAGGTATACCATATTCAATATATTATTAACATTATATGTTTGTATTAATTAAAAATTCAAATTTATTCTGATTAAATATCAAATTAAAATAGAAATTGTATCTAAAAAATTATTCACTTGGAAGAGTCTCTGATCTCTAAATAAACTAAAATATTATTAAAAATAATAATTATTCTCTGAAATAATTAAAAAGAAAACAGAAAAAAAGAACACTTAATAAAATTAAATTTAAATTAAATAAAATTGAATAGAATTTCAATTTTCTAATATTAAATAAAATACATATTTAATATTAGCTTTATTCAAAATTCATTTTATTATAATATATATATATATATAAAAAACATCTGACTTTTGTACGTCATACGCAAGGACAACGCCTATCAAGTCGGTTATATCAATTATGTGTCCTATGATCAGTAGAACGCGTCCTATCAACCTTTATCTTGATTTTTTTGATCGGAGGCGCTACTTTTTATCAAGTAGCTTCCCAATCCCGGAGGCTGGGTTGATTTCGTTCCATAGACCCCAGCTAGAGAAATTCCCTTGCCAGACTCGGGACATGAACTCGGGATCACGAGAACGGGGGCAGCTTCGCTACCTCCCATCCTGTAGCGCCTCTTTTATAAACTCATACAAAAAATAAAAATAAAAATTATACAATTTTATTATAAGAATTTAACTAAAATTTTAAGGAGTTACAATGTTATTTAGTTATTTTAATTCGAGTTTTAAAAATATTTTTTTCTTTTAATTTATATATAATGTTGTTTGGAAATTAATATTTTTCAAATCGTCGGCAGGTTTTGTGGCTGGCCACAGCTCATTTTTTTTTTTTTTTTTTTTGGATTTCTTTAAAAAATATCATTGAATTTTTTATTTATTTTCTATTTTTTAAAATCCACGTAGAATGGTGCACCTACAGTTTGAAAATTGTTGGTTTAAAGGATTTAAACAAAGTAAATATTGATAAATGCACAAAAATTGTTTAGTATAATAATAATAATAATAATGTTCTAAAGGATTAGGCATTTTTTTTAGTCTTTAAGACTAGTTAATTATCCTACTATTTTCATCTCAACTTCTACGTCCCTAGGTTCAAACAAATATATATATATAGCAAAAAAATTAATTAATTTGAAATTATTCATTTTTTTATAAAATGTTTTTTTTTAGAAAAAAAAAATAAAACAAAATGTTTTAATGAGTGTCTATGCTTCAATTTATTAGCTTCATTAAACTTTTTCCTCAAATTTATTATTAATTGTTTTGCATAATTTATTCAATAACTATTTTTTTGTCAATTAGGGGCTCTGAAAAAAGTTAAAAAAAAAACAAAACAAAACAAAACGATCGATCGAACAGTGAAATGAGGAATCAATAGGCATGGCCTGGGGTTCATATTCCGTTCAAACTAAAAGAGAGCATTTTCCGTAGCTGATATTAAATAGATTTAAAAATTATTCATCATTAATAATACATTATTCTGTTTTTTTGTATTATTACCAGTTAAGATATCTGAAAAGAAAGATTCACAATCAATTTTGAAATTGGCAATATTTACTTAAATTTTTTACTAATTTATTTTTTGTCATCATCATGATACAATCAATCAAATCATCAATGTTTTTTGAAAATACGAAGGAAGGTCAATAATTCCGTGATTCTTTTTGAATTAAATGAAATGGCAACACTGCTCCTGTCAGCAGGCAACCATCAGCAGACTCCTGTTGATATTTGAACCAGCTTTAGTTTTTGTTTGACATCCATTAATAGCAGACAGACTACCTCATGATTTGAGAAGAAAATGGATAAAAGTCAATTTCCATGAAAATCCATGGATTGGGATAGAAATTGCTCCCCCATCCGCCCTATTCTCCGGATTTAGCCCCGAGTGACTATTTCACAAATCTGAAGAAATGACTCGGCAGAAAGAGATTTGACTCCAACCAATAAAACAATTGGAAAAAAGTGTATAGCGCTCAAAGGAGACTTTGACAAAAATAAAATAATTTTTTATCCAAAAAACTGCGTTTCATTTTAAAAGTCACGACTTATTGACCTATCCTTGTATTAATAAGCATTTGATCTGTATACTTTGGAATGAATAATAAATATCAATGAAGAGATCTTTTACAATTATCTGAAAAAATAATTTTTTTTTAGTCTTTAAATTTTTTTTAAATATAAATATAAATAAAATTATAATTAAATATTTTTTTAAATAAAAAATCTGGAATGCTGTCCGCATCACATAACATTCACTAGATCCACCAAATTTATAATAAGGAAAATTTATTTATTTGCTAAAGCGAAATTAAGAATGAAATCAGTGACATTAACAAAAGCAAATATTTTTGTTTACAATGTTTTATTAATATATATAATTAACATTTAAATAAATGATTATAATTTATATTACATATTAAAACTTTTGTACTTTGTAAATAATTTTGAAATTATTTTGCATCTATTATTATTCCTTTAAATATTTTATAAAAAAAAATCTCTTTCTTTTAATGTTTATTTTTGAATATTTTTCCGACTGACGATAGGACCAAATTTCTCATGTGGAGATTTTTACGTATCTCCACGAATCATGCATTTTGATAACAGAAAAAATTATTTTTAGCATAATGTCTGTCCGTCTGTCCGCTGTGCGTCCATATAGACGGGTATATCTTAAACGGCTAAATGGATTTTGATAAAATTTGATATATTTACTTAATGCATCATCAAATTTTGGTGTATATCCAAAAACCGGAAGTATTAATTTTATATTCATTGTCGGAAATTTTTCACTTAAAAATATAGTAGTAATTAATAATTGAGTAATTAAACAAAAAATAAAAACCAACATAATATAATTTAGTCATTTTAATTCAGGTTTTAAAAATATTTTTATTTTTTTTTTTTGATACTTTATATATATAATGTTTAGAAATTAATTTATTTCAAATCTTCGGTCGGTTCTGTGCCTGGCCACAGCTCATTTTTTCTAAAAGTGCTAAATCAAACATTTTTGTTTAGCTGCTAACGACTAGTATTCAGGTGAAAATTTATTATTTCGAAAGATGATTTTTCTAAAGACGATGAGTGGGTTGGTAAATGGAGAAGTAGGAAATGCAAAGGAAATCTTATAGAAGGGATGAGAGATTCATTGATTGCATCTTCAGTGTTCCATCGATTCTCGTCCTTTTCACCACCCCTTTTTACCATCATAGAGTCGCTGGGCCAAAGCCTAAAAGGTTGTTGCCAACCACCATCAATTATCTCTTTCAACGATAAAAAAAAACTAAACCTTCAACTTTCCTTTTTTTCGGGTTTCTCTTAATAGCAAGTGAAGTCATTAAAAAAAATGTTTCATTCTTCTACAAATTTGTCATCTTCTTAAAAACATCACTATATTTGCAATTAGTAAAGTTTTCATCTCCACCACTTAATCATAAGAAATAATACTTTCAATAATAATATTTTTTATTTTTGAATAATGAGATTAATCGTAAACGATGGATAATTTCTTTAAGGTACAAATGGCCGTAGTTCCTGAGGTGCCTCGATCTTCCATTAATAATAAGTACCGGGACCCCGAGCCTCGGCTCGGTACTTAAGTTAAAAAAAATGATTCATTATTATTGGGTTTGGCTGGTAATATTAATACCTGGGATACCGAGCTGTCGCTCGAAAAAATGTTTAGACATTATTATAGACATTTTCATTCTGTAAATTAAATAATTTTATTTCATTTAAATAAATATCTATTTTTAAATAATTTTTCTCTACATTATTTATCTAATTCTGACAATATATTAAGATCACACCGGGACCCCGAGCCTCGGCTAGGTAATTAAGTTAAAAAAAAATAATTCATTATTATATTGGGTTTGGCTGGTAATATTAATACTTGGGACACCGAGCTGATATACAATTCTTTAATTATTTATTACAATTATTAAATGTTGCATCATTGCATGGAACTTGGGGTCCTCAATAATACATAAATATGTATTATTAGATATGTTTCTAAGTGCATGAATATTTTTTTTTTATTGGAAGAATGATAAATATATATCGTAATTTATAATTATAAAATATTATTAAAATATATATTTTTAATTTTATTTCGAAATTAAATAAAAAATTTTAAAATATTTTAAATATAAAAAAAATATTAAAACAATATCTTTTAAAAAAAGGCGGGAGTCAAATTTCAATATGAGTGTCATTTGTCCATATATAAATTAAAAGATAAGATTAGTTAATTAAAATATATATATAAACAAAAGCAAAATTAAATAATAAAAATTTATAAAAAATAAAAAAAAAATTTGAATTAATATTAAATTATTAGTTAATGACTAATAAGTAATTAATAAAATAAAAAAATAAAATTTATTACAATATTACAATTATTAAATGTTGCATCATTTTAATTAATAAAATAAAATAAAATAAATTAAATTTAATCAAAGAACAATGAATAAATAAATATAAAATAATAGATAAAAAAAAAAAAAAATTTTTTCCGCCGGTTTCGATCCTGCTAAGTTGACTATTCAAAACAGTGCCTTTACCCATTAGACTGATATATATTTAGTTAATAAACATGACATTTTTACTCTCTTTGTAAGAATTATATGTTTTTTTGTTTTTGTTTTTGTTTTTTTTGAGAGTGATTAATAAATATATATATATATTTTATTAAAAATAAATATTTTTAATTTTATTTTGAAATTAAATAATGAATTTTAAAATATTTTAAATATATAAAAAAATGTTAATACAATTCATTTAAAAAAAAGCGGGAATCAACTAACCGTATTTTATTTTGTTAATAATTAATTAATTAAGATTAATAAATATATATATATATATATATATATTATTAAAAATAAATATTTTTAATTTTATTTCGAAATTTATTTTATTTTAAAATATTTTAAATATAAAAAAAATATTAATTGAAGTAAAATTGATGACGTCACACCCATATATAATTTTCAATTAAGAAATTAATAATGAAGCTGTAAGTTTCAAGAGATGTGATCTTTAAAACTCAATTTTTCTTTATAAATACTATATCTAGTGTGAATTTGAAAAAAATCGTTAGAGCGGTTTTTGAGAACCAATGGTTATAGATAGATATATAGATATATAGATACAATTTTAGCTAGCATAATAAGATAAGATAAGAATAATAATATTTTCAAGTCATTCGTCACTCATTTTAAATATTTAAGTAAAATATTAGTATTAATTAGTAGGTATATTAATTAGAAATATTGAAATTTAATTATTTAATTTTACATTTTCATATCTATCTATCTAACTATATTTCTCTATATACAGTCAACGTTCTATATAAGCAACTCATTTGAACCAATTTCAATAAAAAAGTTTTTTATTGGGAAAAGTTGTTTATATGGAAAAATTGAATTTAAAGCAAAAAATATTAATTAATTAATTAATTAAGAGAAACTAACAGAAATTCGAGTAATTATTCTAATAAACAGAAATTAACTTCAATATTTGCAGCACAAAATACAAACATATTCGAATAACTGATTTTTTTTACAATTTGAGGTTATGTTGTTGTGAACAGCTGTCAACTCAAATATTTAAAAAATAAGTTGCTTATATAGAGAGTATACTGAATCTTTATATCTTTACATATATCTATCAATATATTTCTATAAATATATATATATATATATATATAGAGAGAGAGAGAGAGAGAGAGATAGAAGATATATATTTAATAGATATATTGTTAATATATAGTTAAGATAATAATAATAACAAATAAAAATAACATCTCGTGGATCGCGGTGTTGTTCTTTATTGAATTTTTGCCAAATTCAACGAGTTCAAGGGGTTAAATTTAGAAAAGAATATCTTCCTATTTTATCTAATGTATATTTTTAGAGAATTTATATATAAAGTTTAAGACGATATATTTATAAAAATGGAACAAATTCTCTAAAACTAAAATTTATTTTTCTATCTCTATATACATAAAAATGAATTTATGGATATATCTTATATATAGGTATATTTAGTATAAAAATTTAATATGAAGTAGTAGCAAGAATTTGACAAATTTGACTTTATTATCATAAAAGTTCAATGGCATATTTTTATTATGAATTTTTTCATAACTTACTATTTACAATTTTGTAAGTAGAAACAAGAAAATGTGTTGTTACAATTTTTTTCAAGTCATCAACCTTATATAGATCATCAATGAACCCTTTAATCATCATTACAATTAATTATTTTATTTTATTTTTTTAACCTTAAAGTTTATTTTTTATTTATTTATTTGATTTATTATTTCAATGATGGGATTCTTAAATTTACACCTCGGGATAATAATTTTCCAAAGTTGAAAATTTAATATTTTTTAATTATTATTAAAAATTAATAATATATTAAGAGAGAAGATGAAAATTTATATTAATATACACACATATATAATTTAAGTTAAATTGAATTATTACATGTATAATAACTGCAAAAAGAGAACACCAGTCTATAGTCCGGGAGATGAGAATTGGTGCACGAGCCGACCCCACCCTCCGCGCTTGTCCCCACCATTCCCACAAAACCCAACCTAACCTAACCTAATCTCGATAAATATTGTAAGAGGTGGTGAATCTCAATTAATGAGATGTCTAATTCCAAAAAAAAAAAAAAAAATAGAAATCTTTGTCAAAATAACTTTTTTATCACCCGGAACGTTTGAGAGAGTAGAAGACTGTGGTGGAGGGCTAGCCCCGCCTCTCCTGGCCGCCAACCCTCATGCACCAACTCTCATCTCCCGGACTAGCTCAGCGCCTTTCTCAACAACATTAATAAATGATTAAAAATATAAGAAATTAATTTTAAATATTAATTTAACTACCTTTTTGTCCTACACACCGCTCTTTTACCGATTAGTTTTCGTATGTATATTGATATTTTACTATATATACTAGGTTTGTTCAAAAGAAAAGGTGAATTTTGAATTATTTCGAAAAGTATTTATTTATTTATCAATATACATTTTGTCCCCTTCAAAGTAATTCCCCTCAGATATAGAGCACTTATGCCAGCGCTTCTTTCAATCGTCGAAGAACTTCTGAAATGCGCTTTTCGGTATGGCCATCAGCTCGTACTTCGAGTCCGACTTTATCTCACCAATTGTTGCAAAACGCTTTCTTTTCATTGGTCTCTTCAGTTTTGGGAATAGGAAAAAGTGGCAGGGAGACAAACCTGGTGAATACGGTGTTGTTTTTGACCAAAAAATCACGAACAAGCAATGATGGGTGAGCTGGTGCATTATCCTGATGCAGAATCCATTATTTGAGCCGTATTGCTTCTCACAAACATTGTATAACTTCCTTGTAATATTCCTTATTAACAGTACGACTTGTTGGCAAGAACTCATGGTGCACCACGCCACTTTGTTCTTATCTTTTTGTTTATTCCAATAGACGATGTAGTAATGGTCTCCGTCGTTGACTGCAATAAAAGAGGGGGTTCTCTTCCACATCCTCCGATCTTATTCTTTTCAAGGTTTCTTTTGTGGATGACGAAGGTTCTAAATTGTCCCTCATCTCTCTCTCCACATTTTCCAATGTTTCTGCTAGTACTTCATCCTCCATCACCTCCTCCGCAAGAAGTCTCAATTATACATCTGTCTGCCATTTCAGATTCAGATCCAATAAATTCACTGTTTCCCAAAGATTCTTGACTTTCCATGCTCTTCTGTAAGTCATCCAAGATTTATTAGTACTAGTATTTAAACATATCAATAAATCTTTTTTATTTTTAATTTTAAAAGATTTACTATTTTCACCAATGTTTCTTTCTTGATAATGTAAAACTATTAGATTACACCAGTTAATTAAACAATCATCAACTTCGCTACATAATTTTGATCGATTTTTTGTATTAGATATATTATAAATATAGAAATAAAAATTATTATTATCATTATATAATGCATATCCATGACAAATATTCTTTAAAGGTTCATTTTCTTCTATATTTATTTTTTCTAATAATTTATCAAGGTCTTTTAATTTGTCATTATTCCACGGATGTTTAATTTCAAAATTGAAACAATATCTTCTTGGAAGTACAATAATTTTCTCTCTTTTATAATTTGTAAAGGAGATATTCACAATATCATCATATCTAAATTCCTGATCAGGCCAAGTAAAAAAAGACATTTTACATACTTTTTATATAGCGTAACCTGCACAAATATAACTGGTGTTATCTGATTAATTAATATACTTATGCTAAATTATTTTAATAAATACATCGCTTTATATAGTTAATATTCTTTAATTAGTTTTAATTGGTTTGTTAACTTATTACTATCTCGTAAGAGATAGTATTGCGATCACGAAAATTTTCGATGTTGAGATTTTGATGTTTTTATACGTTTTGAAGGTTCCTGAATCATTTTCACTAAGGTTGAGAAAAATGTCTGTGTGTGTATGTATGTAGACAAGATTGCGCAAAAACGGTTTGAGCTAGAATGATGAAATTTGGTACATGGACATTATTCAAAATTCATAGTTTTCTATCAACTTTTGAGAAATGTAGCTCAACCGGAAGAGGGTCATTACCTACAACGTTTTGATTTTTTTTCCTCTAAAGTGACCGTAAAAATAAAGATATATGTTTGATAATTTTTCACATGATTAATAATTGTATAAAACTGCTATATATAGAATTTCAGCTTGATTGAATTGCTGAAAGTACCAGAATTAATTTTTTAACACTGCAAATCTCACGCGCCAACACGTGCCATGGTGCCATCAATAAAAAGCCAAACATGCGCTGGTTTAATATTTATTATTTATAATTTCTAATTAATTAAATTTAATTTAAATATAATATATTATGTTATTTAATCCAATTCAAATTGCGAGATAGTCGAGTGGAGACACTCCAGCTAATTTTAAAAGTAAATAAGTTGAGCAGAACCGACCAACGGTTTGAAATAAATTAATTTCCAGCTACAGAAACAATTTCAAATAATTAAATGTATCTGTTAATGCAATAAAAAACAGATATGGATATAACATAAATATTTTTAATTTTATTTTATTTATAATCTAAAAGTAGGAGCTGGCTGTAACGTCATCAAGGGCTGGGTCACGTCATATAATTTAAAATTAAGAAAAAACTAATGAAGATAAAACCAATATAAAGTGCATGATTCGTGGAGATATGTAAAAAATCTCCTCATGTGAAATTTGGTGTGATAATAACACTTCCCATCCTATCGTCGATCGGTAATACTACTACTTCCGGTTTCCGGATATACACCAAAAGTTGATCAATTCTTCATACTGATGCATTAAGTAAATACACCAAATTTCATCAAAATCAGTTCCCCCGTTCAAGCTGTACACATCTATACGGACACACAATGGACGGACAGACGGACAGACATCATGCTAAAAATACTTTTTTCTGTTAACACAATGCATGATTCGTGGAGATATGTAAAAAACACCACATGTGAAATTTGGTGTGAAAACAATTACTTACTATCGTCGGTCGGTAATAATCGAAGAACACAAAAAACATGACTAACTTTTTCAGTTGTCAAAAACAAACTACTAATCTAAAATGGCTGATAATGTCAACATATGAAAAACATGTATATACGTACATACGTATATATTCATATAAACATTTATATACAAACATATAAATACAAATTTAGTCAAATGAATAATTCTGATAGTATTGTAATTTATATATATATATGTAAGTTTTTAATATGGCCATGTATAATTTCTTCAAATATTAATTGCCTCTCTTGAAAGAAAGGAAATAAAATTTCCTTCTCAGTTAGAAATCATTGAAAAATGTGAACATTAACTAAATTGAAATCTAAAAGCATTTCTTTTGATTAAATTTCAATCAATTGAGATTAAGAAATAAAATCATTTTTAGTTTCACTAGATCTTCTATATTGATCAAATAAAAAAAAATAAACAATTGGGGTATTGGATTTAAGACGGGAATCAAATAAAACTGGAGGTGGACTTATTTTTATGATTTGTTTCTTATTCAACTGACAAAAATCTCTTAAAATATATGTTGCTTTTTCATTAAGATTTAATTTAATTTCATTAAATTAACTTGAATCTATCAATGCCAATATTTTAAATTGGTGATGATGTACACAATAAGCATCCTAATTTAAAATTTAAGAAGACTGATTTTAGAATGAAGATACCAATTGACAATTTTAATGAAGTTAGATTAGACGCAACTTAAAAAAGAAGTCAAAATCTGTCCTCTAAATAAATCATGTCAATAGATTATATTTAAATATATAAATTAAAGAAGCACTGTTTAACGAGTTCAATTTAAAAGTAAATGAAAATTGTTAATGTATGTGTTAATTAAGTTATAAATTATTTTTTGGTTTCAAATTACAATATTAAAATTATTTACCACGAATAAACACTATGAAAGGAATATAATAAATCTACATTGGTGCTATATCTGGCGAATAAAGTCTAGAGTTCGCATCTAAAAATGATTAACGAAAAACTTAAAATTATGTCGATTAGACCAATAATATCGACAAATTACATTAAATGTGTCAAAATAATATTTCTTTGTTATGTTTTCTGAAAAAATTCAAATTTTAAATCACAATTTTCCATTACTTTTAGACCAGAATTACACAGTGACAGTGCTATTGTCCGGCAAATGACCTTTCTTAACCGGTTGATTGGCCGCCAAAAACACCCCCATGGCGTTTACATTTTTCCATCACTGTACTCAATATATCTATTGAGCGAATGATATGGAGTTGTAGTTTAAACAAATTAAATAAATTTTTAATCTTAAATGTTAGATATTAGTGTTAGATATCTTATCTTAACTTATCTTATTATACTAGCAAAAATTATATATATATTGTATATATTTGTATTTTTGAGATATTAAACCGTTCTAAGGAATTTTTTGAAATTTATAATATTTATACCATAGATAATATTTATAAAGAAAAATCGATCTGTATAGGTTTCAGCCTCGGGAAAATTCATCTTTGTTAGTTTTAAATAGGAATTTTAATAATACAACGCCGGACAGCGCTTCCTTAAATACAAAATATTATAAATAAAATAAAATTAAAAATATTTATTTTAATAATATTTTGTAATCAAATTACTATTATGTTATATCCACAGGCCATACTTTTCTGTCTTTCAGTTCATTAATACGTACGTTTAAAGGCTATTCGTTCGAAGGCGCTCTGACCAGCTGGTCTTATTTATTATACTAGCAAAAATTGATTATTGGTATATATATTATATAATAATATATGTATATATATGTAATTTGTATTTTTGAGATATTAAACCGCTCTATGGATTTTTTTGAAATTCACACCATAGATAATATTTATAAAAAAAAATCGATCTATATTGGTTTCAGCCTTGAGAAAAATCATCTTTGTTAGTTTTTTCTTAATTTAAAATAGGAATTTTTATAATAAAAAAATGGCGCCGGGCAATTCTGGACAGCGACTCCTTAAATCAAAAATATTATAAAATTAAATGAAATAAAATTAAAAATATTTATTTTAATAATATTTTGAATCAAATTACGAAATATATATTATGTTATATCCACAGGCCATACTTTTCTGTCTTTCATTAGTACTGGTATTTTTTTTTAATTTATGTTCTTTTAAATTATTTGAAGTTGTTTCATATATTTTGTCGTTTATTTATTTTATATAATAATATTATACTTAAATATTCATAATTCATAAGGAATAATTTTTTTAAAGTACCGAACAGCGCCTCGGTGAACCAGGTACTTAGTATAATTGTAGGTCAAGGTTATAATAACTTTTCAAAAAAAGAAAGAAAAATTATAATTTTATAAATATTGCAAAAGAGATCTATTTTAATTCCTTGATGATTAAATAAAATATTATACAACGATTGTGAATCAGTCGTTAATCCGTTTAAATCGATTCTATTGTATTTTATAATAAAAAGTATATAAAATTTTTTGTAAAAATAAAACATACCAATAGAAAAAACTCAGTAGTTAAACAGTTTATTCATTAAAATCAATATCTTTTTCATTGATGTACTGATATTTAGTGGGGATAATATTCTAGTAGAGGATTTATGAAACTGTAAATTGTCGTCGGCACTTTGCGTCGGGATTCACGATGAATCATGAGCCAACAGCTGCACCACCGCCTGCCACCCCACACTGCTGGCCCATATTTCGTTTGTTTTTTCCGCTTCTATGTGGAGTTGTGCTTTTTTTTAACCCTATCAATATTTTTAGTCACAAGCAGCTTCTTTTTTTTAATGGGAAAAATAGATTCACACCTCACTTTCTTTCATGGCATATTGAAGTGTAAAATATGTATTATTTTATTATTACTATATTTGTCAACTAATTCTTTTATTATTATTTTGATAATTAAAATTGAAGATTAAAAAGAAGAGAAAAATCAAATATAAAATATTTATTTTCTAAAATATAGTGGTCTCACTTAAGCTGGAGTGTCTCCACTCGACTATCTCGCAATTTGAATTGGATTAAACAATATATATTATATTTAAATTAAATTTAATTAATTATAAATTATAAATTAAAATTAATAAATAATATTTATTAAAACAGCGCATGTTTGGCTCTTTGTTGAACTTCACACTTTGGCGCGTGAGATTTGCAGTGTTAAAAAATTAATTCTGGTACTTTCAGCGATTTAATCAAGCTGGAATTCTATATATAGCAGTTTTATACAATTTTTAATCATGTGATAAACTATCAAAAATATATCTTTATTTTTACGGTCACTTTAGAAGAAAAAAAATCAAAACGTTGTAGGTAATGACCCTCTTCCGTTTGAGCTGAGAAAAATAGAAAAATAGTTTTCGGTTCAGAATATTTATTTTAGTTTTAGAATTACAATATTTCCGGCAATTTTTTTTAAAACAAGCAACTGGAGCTACTATATGGACATTCAATAAACCAACATTTTGAGAAAAATTAAAAATTTCGGAAAATATTAGATTGATTGTATTTAAAATATATATTATATTATATTTAGTCAACTGTGTGTGTGTGTGGTGCTAAAAAATAAGACCTTTCAGTTATAATATTTTTCACAATTTATATTTAAATAAAAATGCACTTTCTGAATTATAATGAATAATAATGAATAATTTCAAAATATGAATTTTTTTTTTAAATGTTTTGAAATATCTTTAATAATCATTTTAATTTTTTTTTAAATATTATTATTTGATAAATTCATCAAAAGAATTATGTCATGATTCAACATTTCAATTCATATGTTTCGTAAAAAACAAACACAAAAGTTGTGTCAATAATGTCAAAGTACGTAGGTATAATCTTAAAATATTTTTTTTTACAAAATAAAAATCATATTGATCCTCTTTCGGTTGAGCTACATTTCTCAAAAGTTGAGAGAAAACTAGGAATTTTGAATAATGTCCGTATAACAAATTTCATGATTTTAGCTCAAACCGTTTTTGCGTAGATAGTGAAAATTTGCACTAATTAAGCAGCGACGCAACTTCAAATAAGCTAGGTTGTCTCCACTCGACTATCTCGCAATTTGAATTGGATTAAATAACATAATATATTATATTTAAAGAATATTTAATTAATTATGAATTATAAATTAAAATTAATAAATACTCCTAATATTTATTAAACCAACGCGTGTTTGGCTCTTTGTTGATGGCACCACGTCACGTGTTGGCGCGTGAGATTTGCAGAGTTAAAAAATTATAAAATTATAAAAAACTTTAGTAAAATTTGATATATAACTACTTTTTTTTATATAAATTAATTTAAAGTTAAAATTTATATATACATAAATTATATATTTATTTATTTATTTATTTAATGTAGATTAATATTAAAAAAATAAATAAATGTATATCCATTCAGTAAAAAATTTATGAAATTATTATTTTTAAATCAATCTTTATTTTATATTTAATGTAAGAATATTCAATTTAAATATTTTATTATAAAAACACACATAATTACAATTATTTTAAAATTTTCAATAAAATAAAGTTACTTACAATAATTTAGTCTTTAAAATTTTACAAGTTTTTATTCTACCAAGAGGTTTGCGACATTTTCACTTTTAATTAAACAAAATAATATAAAGAAATTAAAAATATATAGAGGTCCTTGCTCTCTTTTTCATCTTAAATTAAATATATGTAACTAATCTCGTTAGTTTAAAAAAAAAAGCTTCGAGTTGAATTTATATCATTTGTTTATATTACATTAATCTTAGTAAATAATTTTATATTTTAAACTTAAAGCGCTCACATTCTACCGTATTTTATTTCATGATTTACTATATTGGTATACGTCTCCTATAAACACATAAATTCATGAATAGTAAATAATAATAAAGATGACACTACATTAAGTGCTACTCATCATTCATAATTTTATATATATATAAAAATTTATTCCTATTGATTATGTTATTTTTATTAATTTAATTTTTAAATATAATTCTCATTTCGTTTCAATATTTAATTAATAATTTTTTTTTTTTATTCATCTTTTTTTATAATAATATAAACCATTAATTAATAATCAAAATAAATATTTTAATTATATTATTAATTAATTTTTATAAATATATATTCTTTGATTCAAATGAGTGATTGTTTAAATTTAAATTTGAATTTCAATAAAAAAAAATCTGGAGTATCTCCACTCGACTATCTCGCAAATTTGAAGTGGATTAATGAACATATATTTAAATTAAATTTAATTAATTAAATTATAAATTATAAGTATAATTAAATTGGATTAATTAATAAATAAAAAAAATTAAATTTACTGTATAGTATTGTTATTTAATTAAATTAATTAATTAATTATCCTTATATTAAATTTAAATTTAAAACCTTTACCTTTATATATTTAAGTCAAAATTTAAAACTTAAAAAATTAATTCGTGTGTTCGGCTCTTTGTTGATGACACCACGTCACGTGCTGACGCGTGGTTGGCTGTCAACGTGTTAAAAAATTTCAAAAGTTAATTCTAATTTGAATTATTAAGGAAATACTCAACAAACATAGGAATATTGACATTAGGAAATTATATTTTTTTTATATTCTTCCTACCAAAACTAATAATGTTTTTTTTTTGTTTCAGGTAAGTTGCTTCTCATGTCTTTAAAAATTAATTGAATTTAATATGTAAGTAAATTAACTTAATATATATATATACCCTTATATAAGGGAGATGGTGCTTTTTCTATATCTCGAAAACTAACCCTTTTAGTGTGGGAAAGGGATTTGGGAATGATAGTAGCCACCTATGCGACCAGATGAAGTGTGTCTACCTTACACATACACACACATTTTTCTCAATCTTAAAGAATATGACTTAATTCGTAACTTCAATACGTATAAAAACATCAAAATCTCGACATCGAAAATTTTCGTGATTGCAATACTATCTTTGGCGAGATAGTGAAAATGAATATAAAAAAAAAATTTTGTACGTCCTACGCAAGGACAACGCCTATCAAGTCAGTTATATAATATATAAATGATGAGGTGTCCTATGATCAGTAGAACGGGTCCTCTCAACCTTTACCTTGATTTTCTTGATCGGAGGCGCTATCAAGTAGCTTTTCCTCAATGTTGATCCCGGAGGCTGGGTTGACTCCGTTCCAATGACCCCAGCTAGAGAAATTCCCTTTCTAGGCCCGGGACTTGAACCCGGGACCACGAGAATGTGAGGCAGTGCTGCTACCCCACGCCCTGTGGCGCCTATATGAATATAAAATAAATATTTTTTTTTTAATTATTATTATCTAAGAAATAAATTAATAATAAAAGAAATAATCAAGAAATTAAAAATCAAAATAAATAATTTAAACTATATATAGGTAGGCTAAAAAAATAATCATTTTGTTTTGTTTTGTTTTTTATTTTTCTTCATTTTTATTACCTTTTGTAGTTTGGTCTTCTTTTATTTGTTTTTATTGGTTACTTTTGAAGAAAATATCCTTCTATAAATGTGAACACCCCCTCCTCCCTCCAATGAAAGATTAAAATTCTGCTCCCGTTCGGTTTGGTTTGGATCATGGAGATATGTAATAATAATAAATAAAAACATTACTTCTCCAATTATAGAAATACCATATGCCTTGAGTATATATATATCGTATATATATATATATATATATATATGTAATCCTCACTGATAGTGAGGTCCCTCAATTAAAGGAATAATTAGGAATTTAATTATAATTATAGGTCACATTATCGTTCAAATAAGGCAATGTTTATTTTTTAGAATCAATTTTGAATTATTTAAAAATAAATAAGTAATAATAATTATTAATAAAACTAGAAGCAAGTATAGAATAGATACAGATACAAGATATAGAATTAGAAAATGTAGAAAAATTTAAATACTTAGGTTCTGTGATAACGCAAGATAATAATATTCGAGGTGAGTTTAAAGCGAGGTTATAATTGGGAAACGCCTGTTATCATGCAATAAAGGGGCTTATCGCTTCAAAATTATTATCAAAGGGGATAAAAATTAAAATATATAAAACAATTATTTTACCGGTTGTATTATATGGGTGTGAGGCATGGTCTATGACCTTAGGTGACAAGATGAGGTCACCGGGGAATGGCGAAGATTGCATAACGAGAAATTGCATGACCTCTATGCTTCTTCAGATATAGTCAGAATTATAAAATCGAAAAGGCTACGGTGGGCAGGACACGTGGATAGAATGGGAGAAGATAGAATGGCGAAAAATATATTGGTAGGGAGACTGAGTGGGAACCGTCCACTTGGAAGACCAAGGACGCGGTGGGTGGATAATGTGGGAAAGGATGGGAGAGAGACGGGAGAGGATAGGGACTAGAAGGTTGTGGCTCAGAATAGGAATACTTGGAGGGGTGTGGTTACTGCGGCCAAGAACTTTCGAGTTCCGTAGAACCACAGGGATAGATATAGATAGAAACAAGTACTTAATTGTAGTTATTACGTAGTAATTATCCTTTGAATAACATCTATCTATTTATTTGTTTATTTGTTATAGTTAATTGATATAATGATCTTACACATTTAGTATAACTTTATTATTTCTAAGTAAAAACCTGATAATAATAAATTAAATAATAAATAATTTGAAATTGCAAATATTTACATTTTAAAGATATTATTTAATACTATAATACTTATATATATTATTTTAAGAGTTGAATTATTTACTCATTTGTAAAAATTTGATTTAACATTTTATTACATTTACTATTGAGTAGAGTGTACAACAAACAACATGACACTTTTTTTACTTCAACGATATAAAAAACCGCTTCTAACATTCTTAAAAGTGGAATCATTTTAAGATGAACTTTCTTTCACCCCTGACATGTCAAAATATAGACTGACAAGAGAGCTCAGTTTTCAAGTGGATCTTCTCTGAAAAATAATATTTTTATTTTTTCAAGTGCCATATAACTGTTAGATTAATTACAACCAAAGAATTTTTTTATGTTTATATACCAGCTCTCTTGTTCTTCTCAATTTACTGGTAATTTATAATTCTGTTGAATACGAAATTTATATAAATTATATCTAAACTAAAAATTTTAAAAACTTTAGGAGAATCCAAATATAACTTCAATGTCTAATGCTCAACTGATTATTATGAAATTACACTACAATATTCATATTTTATCTTATTATACTAGCAAAAATTGTATATATATTTGTATTATTGAAATATTAAACCGCTCACACCATAGATAATTTTTATAAAGAAAAATCGATTAGTATTGGTTTCAGTCTCGGGAAAAATCATCTTTATTAGTTTTTTCTTAATTTAAAATAGAAAATTTAAATGACGTCAGCAACTACGTCAGACAGCTCTTACTTAAATACAAAATATTATAAATGAAATAAAATTAAAAATATTTATGTTATAACCATATCTGTCTTTCAGTGCATTAATATGTACTTTTAAATTATTTGAAAATGTGTCAGAACGATTATTAGTTGTTTTTTTTTAATTTAAAATAGTAAATTTAAATGACGTCAGTAACTACATCAGACAGCGCTTTCTTAAATACAAAAAATATTAAAAACATAAATAAAATCAAATTACGAAATATATTTTATGTTATATCCACAGGCCACAATTTTCTGTCTTTCAGTGCATTAATACATACGTTTAAGGGTTGTATGTTTTATGACTATTTTTTTTTAATTTATGTTCTTTTAAATTATTAGAACGGCGGCTCGGTGAACCAGGTATTAATATTACCGGCCTAACCCGATAATAAGGAATAAGTTTTTTTAATATATTTTTTTAATATATCTTTATTTGAAAAAGTATATAGATTTTATCAATATTTAATGAAAATGCTGAAAAAAGCTTCAACTTGCCCATAGAGGTTCAATCAATGAGATGGAGAAATCCGTATCTTCTATGAGGGGCGTCACTTTGATAGATCATTAAATAAGTTTCATCCAATAGAACATATAGATAAAAAAAATGATTCCTTATTATCGGGTTTGGCTGGTAATATTAATACCTGATTCACCGAATCGCTATTCAAACAATTTAAAAGAACAGAAATTAAAAAAAATAGTAATAAAACATACACCTCTTAAACATACGTATTATTGCACTAGAAGACAAAAGAATGGCCTTAAAAATTATTTATTTAAAGATAAAACTGACATTTCAGCTATGCTACTATTATGCTTTTCTTAGATCAAACCTGGTAAATTATTAGATCATACCTGGTTCACCGAGCCAGATCATTAAAAAAATTTTTCTTAATTTTTGGATTTATATACAATTTTAGCTATCATAATATATAATAATATATATAATAATATATATAATAATATATAATATATAATAATATATAGCAAAATACTTAAATGGAAGTATTAAATAATAAAAAAATATATTTTTTCATAGAATTTGAAAAGTGATTAAAAAATGGATATGAAAGTAAAAAAAGATTTAGGAGCATGTGACTGACAAACACAACTTATTAAAACAGCAACCCACCTTCCCACCTCGAAAAAGCACCCCTTCAATTCAAGCTTTGTAATGGATCCGAAACTAGGTCACTGCGAATATTAAGCCTTCCCGGTCTTTATCTCACTATCTCTTACCATCCTTATTTCTCGCTTTCTCTATCTTAGTCAATTTCTTACTTTAATTCATTCGGGTATATAAAAACTATTACATGAGTGTTAAAAAATAGATAAAACAAATCCTTTTATCCTTTAAATATGTATATTTTTACATATTTTTAATAAAAAGTGCCTTTAAAACAGCATCCCCAGCTGATGGGTATTTACAGTAAAAGGTTAAACCATTTATTATAATAGCTATATATAATAATAAGTAAATGTAAAAAGACCAAAAAAACTATTTTCATTCATCTTGGTTTCAAAGTCGAGATCGAAAAATTGAAGACAGAAACGATTAGAATCTGCACCGTACTAAATAAATTGTTGCTTATGAAATCCATATAGTGAACATATAAATCTTATTTATTATACTAGGAAAAATTGAATATTGGCATATATATAATAATATATGTATATATATGTAATTTGTATTTTTGAGATATTAAACCGCTCTATGGATTTTCTTGAAATTCACACCATAGATAATGTTTATAAAGAAAAATCGATCTGTATTGGTTTCAGCCTTGAGAAAAATCATCTTTGTTAGTTTTTTCTTAAATTAAAATAGGAATTTTTATAATAAAAAAAATGGCGCCGGGCAATTTTGGACAGCGCTTCCTTAAATAAAAAATATTATAAAATTAAATGAAATAAAATTAAAAATATTTATTTTAATAATATTTTGAATCAAATTACGAAATATATATTATGTTATATCCACAGGCCATACTTTTCTGTCTTTCATTAGTACGGCTATTTTTTTTAATTGATGTTCTTTTAAATTATATGAAATTGTTTCATATATTTTGTCGTTTATTTATTTTAAATAATAATATTAAACTTAAATATTCATAGTTCATCATAAGGAATAATTTTTTGAAAGTACCGAGCGGCAGCTGGTTAAACAGATATTAAGAGTTTAAAAAGCGACAAATACTTCGTATTAAATCATAATTTATCTATATTCAATCATTATATGTATCTCAAAAAAATTATTGAGTAGGTAACTACAAAATTTGAACTCTTTGAACTCCAAGTTCAGGAAAAATTTTATCTAATAAATTAAAATAAATAAATAAATAAATAAAAATGTCTAGTTTGGACATAAATTCCAATAGGTAACTTGTAAAAATAATCATTTATTTAAAAAAACTGAATCTTTATACAAAAAAGCTGGAGTGTCTCCACTCGACTATCTCGCAAATTTGAATTAAATTAAATAACATATATTATATTTAAATTAAATTTAATTAATTAAATTATAAATTAAAATTAATAAATAATATTTATTAAATCCTCATGTTTGGCTCTTTGTTGATTGCACCACGTCATGTGTTGGCGCGTGATTTACAGTGTTAAAAAATTAATTCTGGTACTTTCAGCGATTCAATCAAGCTGAAATTCTATATATAACAGTTTAATACAATTTTTAATCATGGGAAAAACTATCAAACATATATCTTTATTTTTACGGTCACTTTAGAGGAAAAAAAATCAAAACGTTGTAGGTAATGACCCTCTTCCGGTTGAGCTACATTTCTCAAATGTTGAGAGAAAACTACGAATTTTGAATAATGCCCATGTACCAAATTTCATCCTTCTAGCTCAAACGGTTTTTGTTTAATCTTGGTTACATACACACACACACACACACATTTTTCTCAACCTTAGTGAAAATGATTCAGAAACCTTCAAAACGTATGAAAACATCAAAATCTCGACATCGAAAATTTTCGTGATCGCAATACTATTTGTGGCGAGATAGTAAAAATTTGTTCATTTTTTAATTTAGAACACACATTTTTAATAGAATTTTAAGTTTGGTGTGAAGTTTTTATTTATATTTATAATATCACAAACTAAATAATCAGAAAATTAAGTACAACAAATAATTTATAAATAATTTTAAAGAAATAACTGAATCTTATTCTTTTTATGAGTTTTATTTTTTAAATGTCGAGTGATTTTTCTCGTTAAAAAAAAATCTAATTAATTTATTTATATCCTAGTAAATATAGTGATAAGATTTTAATGTTTATTTAAGTGAAAATCATATGTTGTGAAAATCAACTTATTTTCACTCATGCAAAAAAAATTATCTTTCTCAAAGAAATTGCTGTTGTGCCATTTGATATGAATTTAGGACCTTGCGATTCCACTTGAATAATCAGATAAAAAAATTGTTCATGAGACAGTTACAAAAAATCCCTTTATCTTTACACAGATAAATTTTTCAAGCATGCTATACACTTAAATCATTTTTTTTTTTTGTATATTTCTGTATATATAAATATGGGTGATCTATATCGATCTATACAATAATACAAAATATTTATTATATTTAAAGTAATATAACAAACAAGAAAATAAATTATACGAGGTTTGTTCAAAAGAAAAGTATTTATTTATTCATCAATATCCATTTTGTTCCCTTTAAAATAATTCCCCTCAGATATAATGCACTTATGCCAGCGCTTCTTCCAATCGTCGAAGCACTTCTGAAATGCGCTTTTCCGAATAGCCATCAGCTCGTTCTTCGATTCGGACTTTTATCTCGTCAATTGTGGCAAAATGCTTTTTCTTTAATTGGTCTCCTAAGTTTTGGGAATAGGAAAAGTCACAGGGAGCCAAATCTGGTGAATACGGTGGTTGGTTTTGGGGGTGTTGTTTTTGTGGCCAAAAAAATCACGAACAAGAAATGATGTGTTAGCTGGTGCATTATCGTGATACAGAATCAATTATTAGTTTTTCCACTATTCCGATAGTTTGTGCGTATTGCTTCACCCAAATGTTGCATAACTTCCTTGTAGTATTCCTTATTAACAGTACGATCTTGCTAGAACTCATGATGCACCACGCCATTGTAATCGAAGAAAACAGTGAGCAAAACCTCCAGATATGATCGAACTTGGTGTGCTTTTGTCACCACTTATAAACATTTTTTTGAGACAAAGTAGACAAGTGGGATGCCACAGTCAACATTTTAAGGGGTTGGAGCACTTTATTCCATTTTTAACGCAAAATTTAATACAGAAACTTTAAAAAATCGAACACATAAAACGTGACTAACTTTTTCAGTTGTCAAAAACAAACTACTAATCCAAAATGACTAATAATGTATATATTAAATATAGGAATGCAATCAGATCAACCCGATATTATTAGTAATATATAAATGATAAATTCAATCAAAATTACAAATTTTCACCTCACTAAAAATTGTTCTCTCATAAGCTTGAAATTCTCTGTGTTTGGCTATTTGATAAAATCTATTTAACATTTGTAGTGAATTTATCATGTTATTTCCTTCCTTTTTTTTAATGAGATAAGGAAATGTTTTAAATATAAAATCTTCTATTTTTCCTTAAAGCTTTTAGAATCCTTCACAAGCATTTACAAAAAGAAAAACAAACACCAAAGGTTTTTGTGTATTATGCATAAGCAATTTTTGTTTTGTTTTGTCTTTACTACTTTGTTCACTACCGAATTATTCAAGAATCTGACTCCTATGAGAGTGAACTGCCATTTCTTTTTTTATTTTATTTTTCTTTAAAGAAACCTTAAAAATAAAAATATGTTTTATGTTTAATATTCTTATAGGGTTAAATTCTTTTAAGTAACAAAAAGGTTTCTGATATAATATTCTAGGTATGCACAAATAAATAAAATTATAGTCTTTTTAATTTTTAATTGTAAATTAAATTATTTAACTGGAAATCTTAAAATTTTGTTATTAGAATTGTTCGTGTCTATTTGGGAAAATTGTGGTACTATAATCTAATATTGACTTGAAGGATAAATATTATTAACGCAAAAGGGTTTACCTATTGAGTCCTGTTACGGACTCGCCAAAGAAATTATGTTAGAGCCCACAAAACAAATCGCCTACTTACATGATCTATTTTTTAATTATACAAAGACTGATAATTCACGGACGCCAGCAATCTTTTTTTTAAAGGAGATTAGGTTAAACTTTAACTCAAGAATACCTACCTAAATAATTAGGAATCAATTTTTACCAGTTTACTATTTTTTTTGATATTATTTGATATTGATTAATATTTATTGATTAATTACTTGAATAAAGAGGAATCAACACTGAAAAGATGAGAGTTAAGACCCATTTTAAAGATCAGAAAGACAAAGAATTTCATTGATAAGTAAGATTTATAGAAAAATAAGATTTTTCTAGTATAAAATGATGAGAAATATAGAAATAGATAGTTAAAGAATAATTATATGGGGTTTAATAATCACTTTTATTCCGTTCTTTTTAATCTCAAATAATAATGTTAATAATAAATTTATCGTAAAACCTTTCTACCTGGAACATATGAAATTGTCAATGAATTGCTTTTCTTTTTTTCAAAGCCTAACTACCACCATTTGTCAGAGTAACTAACAATGGGTCATGCAGGAGTTGATAATATGAGACGATGGCCATATGATTAATCATTGGTGCCCTTTATGGGACCTTTTGCATATACATCATAGTTGCCATATATATATATATATATATGATATGCATATGTAACTCCATACTCCAACTGCAAGGCAATGGATTAAATGATGATGGTTTTCAATTTGTCCACCTTTAACCATTTAAATATAGATCATAAATTATTAGATTATTAGCTGTTCCCGGCATCGTAATGTTGTCGGCGGTATAAAAACTCTTCTTAGAGGGCCAGGCAGCTTCTAACCGCACGAGATTGATTAATAATAATAATTTATGGGAAATTTTGTTTCAAATATTTACAAAATAACACAATGTTTAAATATAAAATTAATAACTTTATTCAAATCTTCGTAATATTTTTTTTTATTTTTTTATTTTTTCAATATTTAACAATAACAAAACAAAATTTTAAAAAAATGAAGTTAGTAACAAAATAAATTGACCTCTGGCCAGGTTCGGACAGATCGACGGTTTGAAGTAAATTAATTTTCAGCTACAGAAACAATTTCAAATAATTTTAATATATCTATTAATGTAATAAAAAACAGATATGGATATAACATAAATATTTTTAATTTTATTTTATTTATAATATATATGTAAGACCAGGTTGTGACGTCATGAATGGCTGGATGACGTCATATAATTTTAAATTAAGAAAAAACTAATAAAGATGATTTTTCTCGAAGATAAAACCAATACAAACTGCATGATGCGTGGTGATAAGTAAAAAATCTCCTCATGTGAAATTTGGTGTGAAAATAACCCTTTCCTTCCTATCGTCGATCGCTAATACTACCACTTCCGGTTTCCGGATTCGCACCAAAAGTTGATCAATTCATCATACTGATGCATTAAGTAAATATACCAAATTTCATCAAAATCGATTGAGCCGTTCAAGCTGTTTATTTATTCGGATGGACAGACGGACGGATGGACGGACAGACATCATGCTAAAAATATATTACTTTTTTCTGTTAAGAAAATGCATGATTCGTGGAGATATGTAAAAATCTCCACATGTGAAAACAATACCTCCCTTACTATCGTCGGTGGGTAAAAAAATAATTTTGCTAGATTTATTTTTATGTTTATTATGTTTAATAAATTCTCTTTTATGATAAAAAAAAATAATATTAATATAAAAAATTAAAATATTTCAAATAGTATTTCAAATTTTTTTTTTATTTTAAATTCTATAAAAATTGTAAATTATATAATTCTAAATTTGTAGCTAACTTCATAATGTTACAGACATTGCATACATACATACATAGATAGTCTGTGATACATACATAGGAAATTATATAAATATTGTGATACAAAACTATGAATTCATAAAATTGAAATACTAATTTTGAAAAATGTAAAAATTCATACTGGTATAACATAATTATAACCGCAACAAACGGCTATTTTATTTATTCAAGGAATGAAATCGATATTGATTAATTATTATCATTCTTCCCTATTATTATTAATTTATCTCTTTATCACTTTCCATGGATCTTTTAATCAATTGGAATGTTTGTATACTTGCAAGAGGCAAAGGCCTTCGTGATATTGACTTTCATATCCATTTCTATCAAAGGGAAGTTGTGGGTTAAACAATATTATGGTTACCCGCTCATTAAATACATCCTGATCCCGTTTATTCGGCCCCTTGTCACCTCCAATCACGCGACAGGCGCCTTACATCCATTAAACAGCCCTTCTATCACACTAAGAAGCAGAGGAAGTGAGGAAGAAAGTGGGGGAAAGAGAGAAGGAGGATTATCTTTGGGGTTCTTGATTGGGGGGTGAGCGGAGGTGTTCTGTGTTACTTAACCATTCATTAAGATGTTAACAAGATTAGTAGATCTCTGTAAATTTTTCTTTTTTTTCCTATCAACCCGAAATGGTTAATTTACATATAAAAGGTCAATGGTATTTTTATACTTGATGTCGTTAGTATATTTTTTTTTCCTTTGTTAATATATTCCATAATAATTATTATTAAAAAAATAAATATTTAACCCCAAGGTTAAAATATTAGATTAAAATTTTATTTGCATAGATAAATTTTTATTTTTATTAGGTACATACATATATTCAATATAATAATATATATTATATATACACGCAGTGGTGATTTTTTGCAATGGCATCATTCACTGCAGACAAATGGGCGTTAATTTATACAAATGTTTTTTTTTTACCTTTGCTTAAATATTCACCAGTCAGACATGTATATACTTAGAAATTCTTCTTCACATATTAAAATAAAATAAATACTATGTAAATATTCTATAGGCGTAACTTATTTTAATAAACATTTATTTTTATCCATATTAGATTATTTTAAAAAATTATATATTTTTAATGCCCTCGTTCCAATATTTTTAATATATATTAAATTATTTAAATATATATAGAAGGTATATTTGCAAATTAAAAACATTGAGAGAGATGTGTTTATTGAAAATTTCATAAATCAGAACTAAATCATTTATTAGATATTACAATTATAGAAGTATGAAACGGAAATTTCCCAATAGATGGTGCTCCCTATCAGTTTAAAGACCGTAATACCGCTTCTGTGGCGCCATCTTCTCCCTTTAACAGCTGTTTGTCAACATTCAATAACCTAAGTTTCATACACCAGTATATTTTTCTATAACCTCAAACATGTCGAGTTCAGCATTGGTTTTCTGCTCTAATTTGAAGAAAAATGTTGCAGAATCGGATAGAATGCTTGTCGAAGCAATCGGTGAACATGTTCTTGGCAAAACTCAATGCTTTGAGTGGTTTAAAAAATTTAAAACTGATGATTTTAACCACCGAAAATAATATAATATGAGCTACTAAAACCTGGCGAAACCGTTAACACTGATTGCTACTAACAACAAATGATCGATTTGAATCGAGCAATACATGACAAACAACCGGAATATGCAAAAAGGCACCATAAAGTCATTTTGCTTCATAATAATGCTCCCCACACACACAGCAAAACGGATGACGGATACGATGGAGGCACTCAATTGGGAAGTACTAACGCATGCGCCTTATTCTCCAGACTTGGCTCTGTGTAATTACCAACTATTCGCATCATTAAGACGTACTCAACAACACATTTCGATTTGTATTAAAATGTACAAAAAGGAAGAATTGTTTTTTTGGTGTAGCATTCATAAACTGCCACAAAGAGGTGTGAAAAATGTAAAAATTCCAATGTTTTTATAATTTACAAATAACAGAGGTGCAATTTTGAGAAAAAAATATTATGTCTATTATAAATAATTGCTATCTTCAGGTAGTTAAATATTGATTTTCATTAGTTATTTAAGTTACTCTTTTGGAAATTAGTATTAGTTTTACAAAAATTCTATTACCAATTTTTGAATCTCCAAAAGATAAATTCTATTAATTCAAAATATGCAATATTTAGATCAAAATTTAATAAAAATTAATAATATTTATATGAAAATTTTAAAACTTAAATACATTTTGAAAATAGAACTATTTCTTTATAATAATCCTTTGGAAATGGGCAATTACAATATATTTATGATCATTCACCTTTACAGAGGAAAATTTTATTATTCAAATATGACCAATTTAACTGTCCCGCATTTTACCTATTATAACATCAATATTATATTACCCAAAGTCGAAGTGAATTTTAATTAAAATTAGAAACCAGTAAACCACCCACAAAAACTTTTAATATTAATAAAACAAGTACTTTTGCCGAGAGCAAATGAATTATTTATTCACAAGATAATTTTCAATCTATTTCATTCAATCTTGGCTATTTTATGAGAACGGTTTTATTAGAATTTATAAGATAAAAATAAATAAAAAGAAAAGACCTTTCCTAGAAAAGAGAAGAATTTAATAAAAACTTACCTCTTTCTCAATCTATTGCTAAACATTCTATCATGGTGCCTTTAATATTAAAATACATCCTATATATTGATTTGTTTGATTTTATGTCACGAGGACCACTAAAAATTATTTAATTTCCAAAATAATATTGTATAACAAGAATCAATTTATTAATACAATAAATATACATAAGATAAAAGTAGTTTTTTTATTGGAATTTTGTTAATATTGCATCTTTTACTAAATATTTCATATGTTTTAGATTTAATCATTATTTTTATTTATTTATAATTTAGTCAGGAGAAACATTATACGAGGGCTGTTCAAAAGAAAAGATGAATTTTGAATTTTCGCGGTCTATGTACATTCGATTATCGAATTTTTTTTTTATGTTGGTGCATATATGTTTCTCATATGTTGACATTATCAGCCATTTTGTATTAGTAGTTTGTTTGACAACTGAAAAAGTTAGTCACATTTTGTGTGTTCTTCGATTTTTTACTTAAAATAAATGGATCAAAGAATCGTATTTACCCAAAAATAAAAATCACTTTAGGCATAGATTGTCCATTATGAAAAATACTAGATATTTGAACACGCAATTAGTGTGGATTAATCAATCATAGTTAAATTTATAACTATAAAAGAAAGTTATTTAAGAATTGCCCCTCCCCCTTTTTCAAGTTTTGTCCCTGGGTATATTACAATACTTTTATTTACATTAACTTAAATTTAATATTAAAGTTGTATTTCTGGTGTTTCAAGAGAAACAGATTTGTAAACACTCATATTCAGATCATATTAGGGAAATGTTTATTTTTATTCAGAACTTCTAAAACATGTATTTTCAATGAAATCTTGAGTTTGTATGTCTTTAATTAATTTAATATATCTATTAATTTATCAGCATGCAGAGCTAACTATTCATATATTCATATGACTATATTTAGTAATATTTTATCTATATCTATCTACCATCCCTATGATAAAAGACAATGTATGTTGTTTCCTTATACGTTGCCAAAGTGTTTATCTACTTGAAATAAAATTTGATACAGATCTACTTTATTTCTTTTTTTGTAAGAGAAAACAAAAAAAATAAATAAATATTAATAATGGTACCAAAAGTTTTCCTAAATACAATCATAAACAATGTAAACAAAAACATTATCTTTCGAGGGCAGGTCAATAAATCCGTCACTTTTTGAATTTGCCGTCTCTTAAATGAAATGGCAACACTGCTTCTGTCAACAGACAACAATCAGCTGACTCCTGTCGAAATTGGAACCAGCTGCGTCTTTTAGTTTTTGTTTGTCATCCATTAATAGCCTACTACCTCGTGATTTGAAAAGAAAATGGAAAAAAGTGAATTTCGTGTTTTTATTAAGTATTATTTATTGCGGAAAAAAATATCACGTAAACCGAGTAAACATCAGAGACAAAACAGCAGTCAAAACAGTGGGTATCTCGGGGTGAATCGTCACCAAAAGATGTACTCGACAAATTTTATTTTTTTGAAGGGATAAACAAATTTGAAAAACGTTGGAGGAAGTGTAAAGACCTCCAAGGAGAAGACGTTGAAAACTAAAATGATTTTTTTATCCAAAAACCTATGTTTTTCATTCAAAAAGTCACGGACTTAATTAATTGCTCTCCTAGTATGACTATTGTTTATCAATATGTTATGAAGTTAGCTACAAATTTAGAATTTTACAATTTACAATTTTTATAGAATTTAAAATAAAAAAAAATTGAAATAAAAATTGCAATATTCAAATTTTTAATATTAATATAATTTTTATCATAAAAGAGAATTTATTAAACATAATAAACATAAATAGAAATTTATCAAAATTATTAATTTGTTACTAACTTCAATTTTTTTAATTTTGTTATTATTAAATATTGAAAAACAAAAATATTACAACGATTTGAATAAGGTTATTAATTTTATATTTAAACATTGTGTTGTTGTGTAAGTATTTGAAACAAAATTTCTCTTATAAATTATTATTATTAATCAATCTCGTGCGGCTAGAAGCCGCCTGTCCCTCTAAGAAGAGTTGTATGCCGCCGGTAACATATAATGCAGGGAATTAATAATAATAATTATTTCCATATTAAAAATATTTTACATATATACTTATATTAAAATTTGTTTTTCCCCTAAACACTTTATTAAAGATTTTTTTTTAATTTATTTAGTTAGTTAATGTTCACTAATAAAGGTAAATGTTGTTAATTAAATAAGTGAATGATGTAAATACCTGGGTAGGGTGTGTGTCCTACGTTGAATGTGTTTTGGCCCCTGAGCGTGTTGGCCCTCGGCCGGCATTCCAACCGGTAGCTGGAAATAAACCCTGCACTGAACAACGGCAACCCTTGCATTTACAACAATCTCACAAAATTCATTTAACTAAATAAATTATTTGAAAAAAAAATCCCATTCACTGAAGTCTGTCTTTTCAATTTATTTTACAAGAATTATCTATTATTTATTTAATTGAAAATTCTTGTTTTGTTCTTTCTTTTAAACCTTGGATGTTAGAACACAAACACTTGGATATTCATAGTTAATTTAAATTATTTCTTTAATTATAAAAAGTTTTCGATTGATTTGTTCAATCAAACACGCAACCTCAGCCCAACATATAGTTCTATATATGTTCTGCTATCACCGAATTCTTTTCACTCCCTAAATCAATTCTAATATCATGATATTCTACAATTATTCATTATATATTTTCTCTATTCACACAATTAGTGAGTTTAATTAGGAATAAATTTATTAATTTTATGTCATTTCTCAAATATTTCATAAAAAAAATAAAAATGTCTAAACGATTTATAATATTTACAAAATATGCCTTATATATTATAGAATTTTTAATGAAATTTTAAAATTGTATTTATTTTATTATAAAATATTTTTATTAATTTTAATATTTAATTTATTTATATTTTTAAATATATCTTTATTTATTTATTTATTTATCAAATAAGATTATATCAATTTTATATATAATTTGGTCTTGGGTGTGAACTCTCATTAAATTAACATACAGTATAGCAGTTGGAAAAATACAAAATATTCAATTAAAATAAAATAATCCAATTAAAATTAATTGTTTAGTTAAAATTATGATTGATTATAACTTTTCGTTATTATTAAAATTATTTATATATAAGAGGGGTAGATGGTTAAATAATAATAATAAATATAATAATAAATATAAAATTGACATGGTGATTGAATAACATAAAATATATAAATTTTGTAAAACATTACTTTAATACTAGCCGTTCCCGGCATCATATGCTGACGGCGGCATAAAACTCTTCTTAGAGGGCCAGGCGGCTTCTAGCCGCACGAGATTGATTAATAATAATAATTTATAGAAAATTTTGTTTCAAATACCTACAAAACAACACAATATTTAAATATAAAATTAACAACTTTATTCAATAATATTTTTCAATATTTAATAATAACAAAACAAAATTTAAAAATAATAAAGTTAGTAACAAATTAATTGTTTTTTATAGATTTCTATTTATGTTTATTATGTTTAATAATTTATATTTATAAAAATAATATGAATATCAAAAATTAGAATATTTCAAATTGTATTTCAATTTTTTTTTTTATTTTAAATTCTATAAAAATTGTAAATTATATAATTCCAAATTTGTAGCTAACTTCATAATGTTATAGTCATTACATACATACATAGGAAATTATATATATTGATGAGGTGATATGATATATTCAATGATTATTATTAAGAAATATAGGTAGTTAAATTAAAATTAAAAGAATTACGCAGGCGCATTCGTATCGAACCGCCTTCCATTTTTACCCTTCACACATAGTTGGCCTCCTAGTGGATTTTCCTTCAAGCTCAGCTCAATGGAAAGCGTCCTTCATTCACTTGTAGCGCTGTTTGTCAAACACATGTGTTAGTTTTAAAATCTCATATATTCTCTTTATGTTTATTGTCTGTGATATTCTCATAATTGTTTGTTAATCTACTATATTTACTTATTATACTTTAAATAATCTCATATTTTTATTAATATAATACAATGGATTATTTATGGAAATTGAATATAAAGCCTCCCCCAAATCATACTTTAAAATACACAAATCCAAAATTCACAATCCAATGTAAGTAATACAATTATTTTGTTTTGTTGTTTAAATTTATACTCATATATAATACATTTTAATGATTTATTATTGATTTCATATTAAAAATAATTATTGATATTTTTAATATAATTCATTTTAGATTTTGAAAATTATCATTTTATATTACAAAATTTAGAAAAACTTTTATTAAATAATCATCAATTGGATTTTGAAGCAGCATTAGTAAGTCGTTTTATTTATCGTTTGAAAAGGAGGCTGCGTAATGATAAATCCTTAAATTATTTGGAGCTAATTAATACAAGTCTTTTGAGATTTAAAAACTCTGGCATTGAGGAATCGATTCCGAATTTTAAACAATGTATTCCGAAAAAGGAATCCAAGCCATCGGTTTATTTACCATCAAAGCAAATGCTAGAACACCTTCTTGTTCGTTTGGATGGATGTTTCTGTCTTTTTCAGAAAATAAAAGGTTTATGTGAAAGTGGATTTCCCTTTTGGAAAAATAAAATCCTTTTGGGACATATGTGGCGTGAGAGTTTAATTGGTATTGGAATAATTAGCCGAATTTGGTAAATATTTAATTATTTTTATTTATTTTAACGAATTAAATTTATTAATTATTCAGTATTTTATTTAGGTCATATTCGGGAAAGATTTTAATTACTATACAAAATATTTTTAATGAATTATTAACTCTGAAAGAAGATCTGGATTATTCAGGACCCAATTTTCTACCAGAAGATTATAAATTCAATAAATTGCAATATATTGAAAATACGGAATTTAAAGAAAGGTTTACTTTAATTTTTATTTATTTATTTTTTAAAGTTTAAAATTTGAGATTATTAAATTATAAATTAAATATATTAAAAAAAAAAAATTCTCTTAAAGTTTTAATTATAATTAAAATGATTATTATTATTTTTATTTTTTTTCTGATGTGTAATCATAATAACTAATTTTATATAAAATTAATAAAATATAATCTTAATATATATATATATATATATTAATTTTAATAAAATTTATCTTTTATAGACTAGAGGAACAAAAAACTAATTTTAAAAATAATTCAAATATTGATAATGCTATAAGCAGTTGCAATAATATTGATTTTGGTGGTAAGCATTGAAACATTCAATTTTGATTATTTAGATTATACTTGTCTCTTTAATTTGTTATAATTTTTTCTTTTATTTTTTAGAAATTATTAATCGATCTGAATTTCTGAAACAAAATAAAAATTCAAATAATGATAATGCTATAAGCAATTGCAATAATGTTGATTTTGGTGGTAGGCATTGAAACATTCAATTTTGATTATTTAGATTATACTTGTCTCTTTAATTTGTTATAATTTTTTCTTTTATTTTTTAGAAATTGTTAATCGATCTGAATTTCTGAACCAAAATAAAAGTATTCAGGCACCATTTGAACATAAAACACTTAAAAAAAAGATAAAAACTAAAAAAAAAAAAATAATTAAAATTGACTATTCATAAAATTATTCAAATTTCAATATTAAAAAAATTGTTAATATTGCTAACAAATATAGACTGCAGAAATATAATATTGTACAATTCAATATTTTCCTAATATTTATTAAAATAACTTTTTAATATTCTAGTCTTTTAATCTAATCTTTATGTAATAAAATGCTGTGTTATTGTTTTCATATTTAAATATAATAAATATTAATAAATGTGTATTTTTACATATTTATATAATTTTTTTATACTTTTTATTAATTAAAATTAATTTATTTCTACTTTTTTACATCTGTCAATTATTTATTCTATTTTCTCCAATGATGTCTATTTGGCTAGAGAATAGAGTTCGTGTCATATTCATTGAGCTAAGGAGAATAGCAGCTGTGTCTTTTGGTGCCAGGTGCCCGAAAGAGAAAGAGAGATCCCTGGGGTACTCGGTTCGCATCGCTAATTGCCTCGACTCTGTTTTCCCCGTTGTCCTCATCCTACCTTGTAAATAGGTCTTGGACGCGTAATTGATTTAAAAATAGTCGCATCACATGACGGCTGAGAGAAGAAGCTTTGCGGAAACGCCAAAGGAAGGAACTCGAGCAGAAAATATCGCTCCTCCTTGTTAGTCACACCTTTGTGATTGCTCAGTTGCATTCCACATTCATCCATCGATCCATTTACCTTGCAACATGACCCACCCTTTCAACTCATCCAATCACGGTTAATTTCAAATTACTTTTTTAATCATTTGATCTTCTCTAATCAGATTTTGAATTTAAAAATAATGTTTTTTAAGAATATTATTTACTTTAAATATAATTTAAAATTTTATTTTATTTATTTTATTAATGATCCCATAATTTATTTTCTGTGTTAATCATGTTTATTAGAGAAAAAGTGTTCTCCAAAGATTAATTGATGACTATTATCTAAAATTATTTATTCTAATTGTGATTATGATACAAAAATTTCATCGTTTTTTAAAAAATCCTGAATTGATCAAAGTGCTCAATACTTGCCTGAGCCCTAATGAAGATAGTAGTATGCTAATTTGAATGTTCATAAAATTGCATATGTTCAATGACAAGTATGTTGGCATTAATAGCTTTTGCTACTTACGAACCCATGAAAGACTAAATAATTATAAGTGATAATTTTGCCATTAATTTAACCTACTCAAATACTATGACGTAACTTGAATCTTTATAGCATAAAAATTACTATAATTCCATCATTACTCTGAATTACTAACAACTCCATTAAACAATACCTCCCTTACTATCGTCGGTCGGTAAAAATTAAAGAGAGGATATTTTTAAATATTTCATATTAACAGTGGCGCAACCAGGGGGGTTTGGGGTTTTCAACCCCCCCCCCCCCCCCCAGGAGAGAAAGAAAATTAAAATTGCTGTATATTATGTACTATATTACAAATATAAAAGAAAAAATATAATCCTTTTTATTTGAAAAAAAAAATTCTTAAAGTATAACTTCGTGTATAATGAGGAAAGCTAAAATGATTTACTTATAGCTGGAAAAAATATTTTCTTTCTAAAACTGTGAATACGAGTAAATAAAATACAAAATTAAATTATTTTGCCAGATTTTGTAAAATCAGTGTTTCATTTACAAAACTTTTTTAAATATTTAATATATAAAAAAAATCTTTATGAAAATTTGTCTTTGAGAGAGCCGGGGAGGGGGGGGGGCCATAGGAAGGTGGAGCGGCTAGTCAAACCCCCCCCCCACCCAGGATCAAATCCTGGTTGCCCCACTGATATTAATAATGTCTTTTGAGTAATTGTTTTTGTAAATGTCTTAACAAATTTTGAGAAGATTTTTAACTTTATTATCTGCCTATTTTTAAAATATTTATTAAGAAACGGAGCCATTCATTTGCCCTACTCAAATTCGTATGTATACGACTATACCACTAGTTTTGATTAATTAATTTCAATATAATGATAAATTTATAAATTTACATAAAAAGTATAAATTTACAAATTCACACTTTTAAATGTTGATCTTTTATTCCAATAATTTTAAGAAATCAAATAAATCTATTTCGTCCCCTTGAGTAATTGACCATGCCTCAAAACTATACAACGAGAGAAAATACTATTATAGATTTAATATATTTGTTGAAATGAATTTTAACACTAAACTTTATTAATAAAATGTATTACAGAAACAAATTGAAATAAACAATAAATAAATAACATTTTAAATGATAAATAAGTTACTTATATAAATAAATATAATATAAAAACGCGAAATTTTAATTACACTTCCAAAATTCTCTTAATATTTTATTTTAATTAATTGGTTTTCGGCACTTTTTTTCATTTGGCGCCTGGTGTCATGTGGTAGCACAAGCACCACCCACGCTGCGTATTTAAAATAAATCTTACTATTTTATTAGATCTTTCATTCATGTTTATATTTAATATATAGTATATATTATATATCGTATGTAAACAAAAAATTTATTACTGCCCTTAATTAAGCACTTATAAATAATTTTTGGAAAAAAAAATAAAAATATTTCGTATTTATTCATGAAAATAAAATTTTACTTTTAAATTATGCATTGTAAATTGTAATACAATAGATTTTATAAATTTGACATTTAAAACAAATGTACTTGGTAAAGATTTATAAAAATTTAATGTTGTGTATATTATTTATTATTATTATACTGTTTTATATAAATTAAGTAAATGTAACGATCAGATTGACCATATTTTGACCCAAAATTGACAACTCTTCTGATTTTTAGTGAGATTTTATTTTTCTACACTTATTAAATATATAAAGACTCTTATTAAATATTACATTAAAATTAATAATTAATTAAATGTGCAATTTGATTATTCCCTTTATTGGAAGATTTTATATTGTTTGTTGAAAATTATCTAATATCTTTATTAATTAAAATAAAAAGGGTAATTGTTTACAAAACGGGAAGCTTCAGGGATTTGGATGAAACTTTGCCAGTGGATTCCTTTTAAATTCCAAAGAAACTATATAAGCAATATTTCTCGGTCTCTTCTAGTTTACGAGATAAAAATTATTAAAATTTGGAAATAAATCCATTTATATATTCTATTTAGCTACCATGTTTTATTCATTGGCCAGCAGAAGACTCCACTAATTTTCCGTTTTTTTCGGTTCGGTTTGGATATAGGAAAATTATTTAATTAATTAATTTTTTAATTTATATTAGTTTCATAAAATTAGTGAATAAGTGAATAATTAGTGAATTAGTCAGTAAAACATAACTTATAGCTGCAGATTTAGACGTTCATAATCAGCTAGACGGTCAAATTTTAATAATTTTTATCTCGTAAACTAGAAGAGATTGGAAAATATTGAATAAGTAAAATTCTTTGGAATTAGAAAAGGAATCCACTGGCAAAGTTTCATCCAAATTCCTGGAGCTTCTCGTTTTGTAAATAATTACCATAAAAATAAAATGATTAAATGTTTAATTAGTTTTCAAAGAAAGGTTTTCTTTTTTTTACTCAAATGAACAATGTAAATGCTGGGTAAATATATACGATCATGTTGTCCAGACTTCTCAATTATTTGTTTAATTATTTGAATATATAAGTTTGTAAGATTCGATCTCTCATTCTCAAGTTCAAATTGGAAGTTTCGCAATATTCATGGTTTAATAAAGAGATAATATTTTCTTTATATATAAATATCTATTTTAGAAAAAAAAATTAGAAATAAATATTAATTAATGTGTAATATAGCCGTATAATATTTCATTTTTCCCCACTTATTAATAGAGCCGCTGTTGATTTCAATCATTAAAATCCTCATTTGTCTGATGATGTCCTGTAATAGCCAACAGCAAACACTCACTTCAATTAACAGAACTCTCAATTAAATTGATATTAATTAATCTAGAAGGACTGCGCATCATCATCATCATCATCATTGATATCATCAACATAATCAGTACATGATAATTTTTGAATAAATTATTTTTTTTCTCAATTAAATATACCTAATGATGGCCATTTTGAATAAAAGATTGATTGATTTACCTGTATATATATATATATATATATATATATATAGTTTACTGGACATTACACTACCATGGAACTCTTTTAAAGCAGGATATTTTCATTTTAAACAATCAATGTAGAAGATCAGCGTCCGGTCTAGCATTAATGGGCAAATGAATAAATTGGCGCCCATATATTCGTAAAATTTATTACATTCATAAACAAAATGCCGCCTTTCAAATTTTCCGCCCCGGACAAATGCCCGGATTGCCGCCTTCTAGAGCGGACCATGAGAATATTTATGTTGAACTTGTAATAAAAAATTCACAATTAGCAATTATTATTGTTTTTTATCAGAAAATGATATTTTATTATATACATTTATCATATATTGATTAAATATTGAAAACACCTTCACAGAACTTTATTTTATAATAAATTTAATAATATTAAATAATATTAAATAATAAAAGAAAATAAAGAATCTAGACATTTAGACTATTCAAAAATAAGGATATTACCCAGCACTACTACTAAATAACTATGTATATTAATATTGATTGAACTTTTAATAATCTAAAACAGGGCTGCTCAAAGTGGTGGGCTCTCCGCAGGGAGGCCGTAGAATTTCGAAAAATGTGACAAATAAATTATAATAATTAAATAAGTTCATTGTTAACATTAGTAAATGAATGTATTGGCTAGTAAAAGTTTGCATATAGAAATTTAAAATTATAAATTTAAACAATCTAAATTAAAATAAGTTGACCTGTGGCCAGGTTCGAACCGACCGACGGTTTGAAGTAAATTAATTTCCAGCTACAGAAACAATTTCAAATAATTTTAATATATCTATTAATATAATAAAAAACAGATATGGATATAACATAAATATTTTTAATTTTATTTTATTTAGAATATATATGTAAGACCAGGCTGTGACGTCATGAATGCCTGGATGACGTCATATAATTTTAATTTAAGAAAAAACTAATAAAGATGATTTTTCTCGAGTATAAAACCAATGCAAAGTGAATGATTCGTGATGATATGTAAAAAATCTCATGTGAAATTTGGTGTGAAAATAACCCTTCCCTTCCTATCGTCGATCGCTAATACTACCACTTCCGGTTTCCGGATTTGCACCAAAAGTTGATCAATTCATCCCACTGATGCATTAAGTAAACATACCAAATTTCATCAAAATCCGTTGAGCCGTTCAGGACGGACGGACAGACATCATGCTAAAAATACTTTTTTCTGTTAAGAAAATGCATGATTCGTAGAGATATGTAAAAATCTCCACATGTGAAATTTGGTGTGAAAACAATACCTCCCTTACTATCGTCGGTCGGTAAAAAATAGGCATATTAATATGCGTTCCAAGGGGGCCGTTACTTCAAAAAGTTTGAGAAGTAGTGATCTAGAAGTACATAATTGAATAGTTAATTTTAAAAAAAGCCATCAAAAATATATTAAATATATAAATATATTAATTTAACAAATTTTAAAAAAATATTCAATTCAATACAAATTTTTCATTTGTTTTTTTAATCAATCATAAAAATTAATATATACATTATTTTATGAAATAATAATAATTATAAAAATATAATATATTACAATAATTTAAAAAAAATATTTTTACCTTTATTTTAACACTGGAAAGAAATTTCGATTTTCATAATAAAAAAATGAGCTGTGGCCAAACACAGAACCGACAGTCGTTTTAAAAATAACTAAAAAAAAACATTATATATATATATATATATATTTTAATTCACCAGTTAGTTTAACGTAATAAAAATTTCCGACAATGAATATAAAATTAATTCTTTGTAAACTACCTCCTGCGGTTTCCAAAAATTGAAGATACATTAAGTAAATATATCAATTTTATCAAAATCCGTTGAGTCGTTCAAGCTATACACGTCTATACGAACACACAATGAACAAACGGACAGACATCATGCTAAAAATACTTTTTTCTGTTAACAAAATGCATGATTCGTGGAGATATGTAAAAATCTCCATATGTGAAATTTGGTGTGAAAACAATACCTTCCCTTCCTATCGTAGGTCGATAAAAATTAAAGATTTTTGGATTATGTATGTAGTTATGTGTATAATATAAACAGTTGAGTTTTTTTAATCCAAATATATTAAATGATAAAAATGATATTCTTTCTAATATAAGATGTGGGAAATTGGCGTGATGTTTGCCAATCAGTTATTTATTTTTATTATCATTATTTTTATTGTATGTGTATTCAATAAACTATTAAATAATTCTATAAATTTTATAATTAAAAATTAATTAGTCCTCCTCTTATGTTATCCCTGGATTAATATATTTAATTTTTTATTTGTTACATACATTCGAGATATTTTACCATTTTTAGTTAATTAATTATATTTTAAACTCTTGATTTTGTTATTCAAAATATTATATTTTTATTTCCATTCATTTATTTATCTAAATATATTGTGTTGTCTATTTTGAAAGATTTTGATCAGAGTTGTCTCTATTCTGAGCCACCTCTATCTAATTTCTATCCTCAACCAACACTACCACTCTAATTTGAATTATTAGGAAAATACTCAACAAACATAGGAATATTGACATTAGGAACTTATATTTTTTTTCTATACTTCCTACAAAACTAATCATGTTTTTTTTTTGTTTCAGGTAAGTTGCTTCTCGTGTCTTCAAAAATTAATTGAATTTAATATGTAAGTAAATTAACTTATTATATATATATATATATTCTTATATAAGGTAAAACCGAGGGAGATGGTGCGTTTTCTATGTATATCTCGAAAACTAACCCTTTTGTTGTGGGAAAGGGATTTGGGGACGATAGTAGCCACCTTTGCTGGTAGATGAAATGTGTCTAACTTAGTTATAAATGAATCTTCGTGTAAGAAAGATTTGTTTGTCCACCATCTTGAAGATCAATTCATGAGAAATTTCATCAAATTTTTTTTCAAATTTAATTTTGTTCTTTTGATATTTTTGTAAGTATAGTGTATTCTACGTATTTGCACAGTCTTTAAATTCAAAATTAAAACTTATATATACACAAAACCCTCATTGTTTTCTATTTACAAATCATTATCTAAAATTGTTTCGAATTGTGTGTGCGAGGGATATGGCGAACGTTTTACCTCTGTTTAATTGTTGAGGGTCACCTCTCGGTTTTTTATGTAATGTCATTATTCAAACTTTAATCATTTTTATCTCGAAAACTAGAAGAGCCCTTCTATATTGCCTAAGGGAAAAAGTTTCTTATAATTAAACAAGGAATTCACTGGCGAAGTTCATCAAAATCTGAGAGGTGACCTGTTTCTGAACAATTATCAATAGTGAAAAATTGAACCCCTCAAATAATTTAGTTAGAAGAGGGAAATATATATATTAATTTATGTAATATATTATTTAAATTATATACCCTTTTAATGATTAATACCTATCTAATTAAATATTTAAAACATTTCAACTTTATGAGTTTTTATTTTTGTTTTACATATAATTTGCCTCGACTGCTACCACAATATCAATCACCTCTGTTAAGGATATTGCGCAAATGTTGCCATTAATATATTTCTAAATTTTACTAGTTCTTAATTTAAGAATAAAGTTGTATTTTATTTAATAACTACCAAATAGTCCTATGTACCATTAATACTAATAATCAAGACATAATTGGTATTAGCGTTTGAGATTTGGCAAAAACCCGTGTTTTTTTAAATAAATTCAAACACAATTCACATAGAATAGTCCTAATTAATGGAACTTCCAAACAATGATTCAAGTTCCATCATAATAAAATATTTAAACTGTATACGTAAAAGGTTCACTTTCACATTTGATCGAACTTGGCATGCTTTTTTAAAGCGCTTGTACCATTTATAAACAATTTTTTGTGACAAAGTGGACTCGGTGAAGCACTTTATTCCATTTTTAACGCAAAATTTAATACAGATTCTTTAAAAAATCGAAGAAGACACAAAACACGATTAACTTTTTCAGTTATCAAAAACAAACTACTAATCCAAAATGACTGATAATGCCAACATATGAGAAACATATATGTACCAACATAACAATAAAAAAATGTTGAAAATCAAATGTATAAACCTACTCGAAAATTTAAATTTCACCTTTTCTCTTAAATTAAATAATAATTAAATCTATATTAAAATAAAAAAAATAATTAAAAATTGAAAAATAATTAAATATTGAAATTAATTTAATACAATTATATTTTTCTTCAATTGAATTGAAATTCATGATTAACCAATTCTCTTTAATAATCAAAGGAAATCGCTGTACAAGCCCAAATAAGGTACTCTTTCTATATTACACGATTAATATTCAATTGAAATTCTTCTCTCCAATTGATTAGACCTTTGTGTATTGAAACATGGACGCATCTAATATATAGAAAACTAAAACCGCCCCTGGCTTATCTGTTCTGTGAATAATATAGGAGCTACGAGTGCGCCAATAGAATATTTCGCTCTCCCATCCTTTTCAATGTTATTATTAAATTCCTTTGGCAAAACGTAGGCATCTGCTCTGACTTTTTTACATCCCCATCTTTCATTCAATATTTTTTTTTTTAACATTCAAGCCTGCCTTTTTTTCTTTTTTCATTGACTTTTTCTTTCATTATTATTCTAAAATACTTAATATATATATATATATACTTATCTACAAGTAAACATGTAATTGCCGATTAATTTAAATTCTTAAATATTTCCATATAAAATTGTACTATAGATTAATAATTAATTTTATTGTTATTTAGAGAATAATTATCGAATCTACTCAAATTGAATATTTATTTGTTTTCTATTTATTTTTTTATCTAATCTAGTATTTATTTAATTTCACCTTTAATTTTGGATTAAAGATATATTTTTAGATACTGAAAAAAATATATCTATTTTATTGAAAATTACTTAATTTGTTTTTTAACTTTTGTAAATATACCTACGTTTATATTACTCATTTATTAAAAATATTGAATTGAGTGAATATATAGATACTATTATAATAATTTATAAATCTATATAATTATGTTTTGTATTATTAAGTTAATATTTCATTAATTATATTAAGAAAAAGTTAATTAGATTAGTTTAATAAATGTTGTTCTTGTAGAGTAATCCATTAGATCAGAAACTTTCGAAATTGAGAATGGGTTAAAACAAGGAGACGCTCTATCACCAATTTTATTTAATTTAGCATTAGAACATGTGATTAGACAAATTGGAGAGAAATTGAACGAAATACAATAAGGCAAAATAAAAAAATCAAGCATTAGGTTACGCGGACGATTTAAATATAATAGGAGATTCGACAAATTCAATTAAAATTAATTGACACAAGAAACGAGGTGGGGCTTGAAATGAATAGTTCTAAGAAAAATATTTAGTTTTATAGAAGGATTTAGTATAAACAAAATTTTAACATAAAAAACATAGAATTGGAAAATATAGGAAAATTTATATATTTAGATACTATTATCACGAAGAATAATAATATTCGAGAAGAATTTAAATTAAGGTTTCAATTGGATAAGGTTTATTTCATCAAAATTATTATCAAAGGGGATTAAAATTAAAATATATAAAACAATAATTTTGCCTGTTGTGTTTTATGGGTGTGAGGCATGGTCTATGACCCTGGGAGATGAGAGTAGATTTAGAGTATTCTAGGGAGCATTTATGGGCCAAAGAAAGATGAGGTCAGGGGAATGGCGAAGACTGTATAACGAGGAATTGCATGATCTCTATGCATCTCCAGACATAGGGTTATAAAATCGAGAAGGCTGCGATGGGCAGGGCACAGGGTTAGAATGAGAGAGGAAAGAATGGCGAAAAATATATTTATGGGGAGATCGGTTGGGAAACGTCCAGGAAGATCAAGGATGCGTTTGGTGGACAATATAAGCAGGAACGTAGGAGAGATAGGAGAGGGTAGGAGTTGGATGGTTTTAGCTAAGGATAGGTACACTTGAAGAAATGTGGTTGTTGTGACTAAGACCATTTTCGAGTTCTGTAGAGCCACAGAGATAGATCGATTGTATGAGAGTATCATTAATTATTTAATTTTAAATCATCATCATTCAGAATTTATATCTTTGATTTTTCTCTTTTTTTTATTTATAATCATATACTACCTATTTTTATATTATAATATAAATATATGGTAAGAGAAATTGTTTTAAAAATAATTTATGAATATAAAATCTTCAAATATTCTAAATTCATATTGAAGATGCATTACAATAAGTTCGTAGAACGGTGTACGAGCTTCTTTAATATTACCTTACATTTGGAATAATTTCACTTTCAAGTAAAACCATTTATCTTTTTAAAAAAATAAATATATTCTAAATTCAATAAATTATTATATGTATTCATTTCTGAGAAATGATATCCTATATTTTGAAGTAAATTTATTCGAATAAATATTTGGGAAAATGTATGCATATAAATTTATTTTCATCTTAATTTACATTCTTTAAGAGAGTTTGAACTATTAATGATTTATTTATTTTTGAACTTTTGCTTTTTTTTAAATTATAATATTATTAAAAATTCTATTTGTTTATTAAAAATAAATTAATAAAATTGAAATAGTTTTTGATATTTGTGTCTTCACCTATTTGCATATAGAAATAATTCTTAATACCATCTATTTTAATATTATTATTAATTAATTAATATTTATTTGTCCACTACTATTTACTAATAAACTTAAAGTTTTTTACATGCTTTTATTTAAATTCACATCGTGTCCTCTCGACAAATCGTGCAAGGTGAATTTGACCCACTTCCCAATGTTCGAATGAGCTGAAATTTTGTATACATATGTAACTCCAATGACAATGCAATATTCAGGGTTCATTCCAGGTCATAGATGACCTTGGAGATATTATTAATTTATTAATAATAATAATTTATTATTAATATTATTATTATTAACTATTATTAACTATTAATTATTAATTAATTAATTATTAACACTATATCTTGAAATTATAAACCGGGCGAAATTTCTGTCAAGACTAAAAATTAGGAAATAAAAAAATATAAAAAAAACTTTTTAAAAACACGCTTTTATTTAAATGCACTAAAAAGAGGAAAATATTTTTTCCCCACACACCAATATTTCCTTACAATTAATGATATCTAAAAAATGAAGCATGGGCGCCAAACATCCAGGGAAAAGAAAAGAATATACATTTCATTGTATATGCACAAACCTTTCTGTTTTTAGTTAAAAAATAGATAAACTAGATAAATAAAGGTTTTTTATCTATTCTTACAGCAAAAATATCCAACATCCCCTCTTTAAAACAATTTGTATCAAAAGAATTTGATAATTTTGATTTTTCTGAACAAATCTATTCAAAATACATATTTCAAAATTTTATTTATATTAATTAAATAAAAGATGAAAACAACAATGTAAATAATCAAATTAATCTAAAAATAGTACAGATATACGTATATCCAATCTTTATTTTAATTTTTCTTACAACTTTCTAATTACATATCAAAAAAATATGAATCTTTCCGATTTCTAAATACAATTATAATTGAAATATTATGTTAATTTAAAATCACATCTTTAAATATATATTATATGGAAACCCTAATCCTCTTCCTTATCTATGAATATATTTGTCAAAGGAAAATATATAATACAATATTATTTTAATATTATATTTTATTTTAACATTAGGTATTTGTTTTACAAAATTAATAATGCATTGTATTGTTCATTTGGTATCTGAAACTTTAATCACATAATAATTAAGCTTAAAAAAAGCATTAAATGAACCACAAAACTTGGAAAGTTCAAAATAAACTTTGTTGTTTGAATTAAATTTCTTCAATCCTGTATAATATATATATATATATATAATATATTCTAGATTTGTTTAAAATTAATTCATTAAAGAAAATAAACTAGTTTAACAAATTTTAATTATATTAGTTTCCCTAAAATTATTAATAATTTATCAATTTGAATTAATAAGAAATTTGAATAAATGAATAAGAAATATTTTAAGTGAATATATAATCCATCTATCTTGCTTATTCATGTTTTTTACATATCTCCACAAATCATGCATTTTGTTAACAGAAAAAAGTATTTTTAGCATGATGTCTGTCCGTCTGACAGCCCGTCTTTTCATCTGTCCATTGTTTGTCCGTATAGACGTGTATAGCTTGAACGGCTCAACAGATTTTGATAAAATTTGGTATATTTACTTAATGCATCAGTAGCATGAATTCATCAACTTTTGGTGTATATCCAGAAACCGGAAGTGGTTAATTAATTTTATATTCATTGTCGGAAATTTTTCACTTAAAATTTTTTTGATACTTTCTACACAAAAATGATTTTAACTAAAAATCGATATATGTACTATTTCTAATTACACTCATGGAATATTATCGCTCAGCGTTAAATCAATTCAGAGAAAAAAAAATAAAGAATTTAAAAATTTTAAACTCGCGCAAAATGTCCCGGCCCAATGACGTAGTCAGCGTGCGAGCTGCGACTATGTACCTGGCGCTTGTTTCCCATAACTCAGGCGGGGCTTAAATGTAATAATAACTATATACATGTTTGTATATGTCAAATTAAAAATGATATAAAATTTAATTCGAACATTAAACTAACTGGTGAAAAAAATTATATACATAATGTTGTTTTTAATTATTTTTAAATCGTCGCTCGTTTCAGTGGCTTGGCCACAGCTCATTTCTATTCTCTTAAAGTAAAATGTCTTATTTTTTTATTTACATTTGTAAATGTATAAAATATAATTGAAATATTTTACTTTTATACTTAATTTCCTAATTATCTTCCGATCATTCTACTTTTATTCATTAGATAATGAAATACAATTTTATTCATTTATTTTTTCAACCAATTTCATTTCTTTTATAATCTCTTCATCGCTCATGGAACATTCTATTTTTCTATGATTTTCATTCGGTGATGAAATTCGTACTCTATCTACCATAACTTTAATTTCCTTCGCTCATATATTTCAATCTTGTCGCCTACTAATCGCGTCTCTAGCGACGTACACCCTTTCAAAAAGAAACGCCACGATGAACGAATTGCACTGCAAGATTTACTGCCAACTTCCCCCTTCGCCACCCCTCCTTGCTTGATTCTTCCTTTCTACCCTCTTCACTCTTGTCTCTTCGGGTTGGCACGACAATTCACCTGGACCCGGGCCCCTTGAAAGGTCCCCGAGTCGCTTATTTCCATGCCCATAAACATTCCTCTTGAAGGGCGGAGGACACTGCTGCTCACCCTTCCCCCTCTTCTTCCTCTATCAAGTATATTTGAAATTTGATAAACGACTAAACCCTATAAATATGTATATATAAAGTATTTTATTTACCTATTTTTATCTACTCATTTCTTTTACTCATATATTTTTTAATATTATTTATTAATCCTATTTATGTTTTCTACCTAAAAATTTGAAATAAAAATTAGTGAAAAAAATTTGCCAAGATCTACTATTCACTATTTCGAGTTTAGAATTGGAATTTTCTTACACCCAGATGGAAGGCGCCACAGGGTGGGAGGTAGTGTAGCTGACTCACATTCTCGTGGTCCGAGGCCTGGCAAGGAAATTTTTCTAGCTGGAGTCTATAAGACGGAGTCAATCCAGCCTCCGGGATCAAAACTATAAAAGCTACTTGATAGCGCCTTGGTTCAAAAAAATCAAGGTAAAGGTTGATAGGACCCGTTCTACTGATCATAGGATCATAGGACACCTCATCATTTATATATAACTGACTTGATAGGCGTTGTCCTTGCGTAGGACGTACAAAAGTCAGAGGTAGATAAGTAAAGTTGAAAATAATGTATTTATAACAAATCAATTTTAAAAATGGGCTTACTTTACTTATAGGCCTCGAAATTTATATAAAAAATTATTAATACTTTTTTTTTTATTAATTTTGTAATATGATTATAATGTTATGTTGCCATCGTATCAATTTATTTTTACTTAAAAAAAATGGTTCTTAATTTTTTTAGAAATTAATTTAAAAAAATAAACAATTTTTTAGTTTTTTTTGTGCATTTGTTTTATTATTTATTTGTTTTGTTAAATTAAATTATTAAATATAAAATTTTTAATGGATTATAATTTTTTTTATATTTAATATACACCAGGATACACATAGATATATAATATTTATTTAATTAATTCAAATTTAATTTAATAATATATATAATTATTATTATACCAAATTCAATGCAATCTGAAATGTTTTCAAAAAAAATTAGTTTATAAAAAAAAGACTCTGACTTTTGTACGCCCTACGCAAGGACAACTTCTATCAAGTCAGTTGTATATAAATGATGAGGTGTCCTATGATCAGTAGATCGGGTCCTATCAACCTTTACCTTGATTTTCTTGAACGGAGGCGCTATCAAGTAGCTTTTTCCCAATGTTGATCCCGGAGGCTGGGTTGACTCCGTCCCATAGACCCCAGCTAGAGATATTCCCTTGCCAGGCCCTGAACTTGAACCCGGGACCACGATAATGTGAACAGCGCCTTACCTCCCACCCTATGCCGCCTTGATATTTATTTATACAAGTTGATAAATTAATTTTGAGTTTTACAATTTTTAATAGATTTATTTTATTTATCATGCCCTATGGAAAACTTATTTCAGTAAAATATCATCTATATATACTCGTATGTATCTTCCACTGATCCAGAGGCATATACAATCACAATAAGAATTGTCCTCTCGATCAATTCAGAGTAATTAAAATTGATGTTTTATTATTTACTCCATCGGCACTAAAATTGAAATAATTCAAAATTTGAAGTAGAAGAATTATCAAATAATTTATTTTTTTTTTAAATATTTTCATCAGAAAATGTTTGAGAATTTGTTGAGAGATCAATCGAAACACAAAGAAAGTAGATAATTGTTTACAATACGGGATGCTTCAGGAATTTGGATGAAATCTCTCCGGAGGATTCTTTTTTTAATTTTAAATAAACTTTCTCGGTCTCTTCTAGTTTATGAGATAAAAATTATTAAAATTTGCATATAAATGCATTTATATTCTATTTAGCTACCATGTTTTATTCATTTGGCCAGCAGAGGGGTCCACTAATTTTCTTGGTTTTTATTTATTTAATTTGGTATATGAAAATTCAAAAATTAATTAATTAAATATATTTTTCTATATCCAGACCGAACTGAGAAAAATTGAAAATTAATGAATAAGTGAATAATTAGAGAATTAGTCAATAAAACATTATTAAATTGCTGCACATTCATAACAAGTTTATCTGTCAAACTGTAATACTTTTTATCTCGTAAATTAGTAAACACCGAGAAATATTGGATAATGAAAGTTTCTTTGGAATTAAAAAAGGAATCCACTGAAAATTTTTTATCCAAATTCCTGAAGCTTCCGATTTTGTAAATAATTACTGGAAAACGATTAAAAGGATTGAGAGTAGATGGGAATTAGATAACAATAATTTGAGGATTCTAGTTGCATCGATTAATTTTTTCAAGTTCAAACGATCAATAATAAGTAAATTTATATTTTTTTATAAATTCAAACTCCGTCATTAATATATTCTTTCAAATTCTAGTTAACATTCCAGAAATGGCGACTTTGGTGGAATTTGCCCCTCAATTAACGCTCTGGCAAACTTATTCAATAGTTGACTCACGATCTCTAGGAAATTAGAAAAAAAAAATGTTGAAGCCTATTTATCAACCTGAATAGGTATGTTCAAAAAGAGAACATGTACTCGTGATGGAGATTTATTATGAATAAACGTGTCTTTTTGTAATTTAAAATTTTTATACTATACTATATGGCATATAGGCCATATAGTAACAAAAATAATTAAAGTATTCTTGTTTAATAAATAATATTGAAAGCCCTTCACTATATCAACATATTTTATTCTATAAAATGCAACTTTTATCTTGTTTTCAACTTTTTTATTGTATTTTTTTTTATTAAATAAATATTTATCAGATATTTCAATATTTTTTTCAATTTAAAAACTAAATTATTAAAAAAAATTGTTTATTTTTTAAGGGGGTTGCTTGAATGGTTCAACAGATTTTGATAAAATTTGGTATATTTACTTAATGCATCGGTAGCATGAATTCATCAATTGTTGGTGTATATCCGGTAACCGGAAGTGGTAATTTTCAAAGATTAATTAATTTTCTTTTCATTGTCGGAAAATATTTCACTTAAAATATAGCAGTAATTAATAATTGAGTAATTAAACTAAAAATAAAAACCAAGTTATTTTAATTCAAGTTTTAAAAATTATTTTTTTATACTTATATATGTGCCACTCAGAAGCCCTACTCCACATTTAAAGAAATTGAGAAAATTAAGCCCAAAGTGTTCACAGATTGTAGAAAATTTAGGTTCATTGATTACAGGAAAATGTTTATTGCATTGCAATATTAAGATTATCAAGTTCATTATTCACTTCATATGTTACACATTATATTACATTACAACTGCTATATATAGAATTTCAGCTTGGTTGAATCGCTGAAAGTACCAGAATTAATTTTTTAACACTGCAAATCTCACGCGCCAACACGTGACGTGGTGCCATCAACAAAGAGCCACAATATTATTTATTAATTTTAATTTATAATTTATAATTAATTGAATTTAATTTAAATATAATATATTTGTTAATTAATCCAATTCAAATTGCGAGATAGTCGAGTGTAGACACTCCAGCTAATTTTATTTATTTCAAAGTATCTATGACAAACACATAGATCTACTATAAAAACTCCTCCAATTAGTATCTTCCGAATAATATATGTCAACATCTGACTGCAATTAGTTTGTGGGATACTAGTGAATTTATTAATGAGATTTAGTGAAATAACTTTTGTTTGTTTTAAAAACAATATGGAATTGCATGAATTGGATTTTGAATTGGTTTTCCACCCACCATACTCCCCAGACCTGGTCTTCATTAAGTATTTTCTGTCAGCAAATCCAATGATAATGCTCGCTGGAAAGGAATTCAACTTCGATGAAACGAAGGTGTATTTTAAGGGAAAATATATTTCAAACTATAAAAATAGATTCGGAAAATTGGAATATTCAAAGAATTAACCGAAGTTTCCCAAATCTCATCAAAAATTGTAGTAAAAAACAATTCATCTGAGCTGAAGTTTTCTTTATCTTTTATTTTAATAATTCGAGTCAGCCTTTTTATTTACGTTCCTACGATACTTTGTGACCTGTAACTTACCTAGTATTTAATAATTTATTTGTATTTATATTTTGTATTTAAGGAAACGCTGTCTGACGTAGTTGCTGACATTTAAATTTCCTATTTTAAATTAAGAAAAAACTAATAAACGTCCTGAAACAATTTCAAATAATTTAAAAGTATGTATTAATGCACTGAAAAAATAGATATGGATATAACATATATATTTTTAATTTTATTTTATTTATAATATTTTGTATTTAAGGAAACGCTGTCTGACGTAGTTGCTGATGTCATTTAAATTTCCTATTTTAAATGAAGAAAAAACTAACAAAAATGATTTTCACCGAGACTGAAACCAATACAGATCTATTTTTCTTTATAAAAATTATTTAAATTTCAAAAAAAAATCCTTCGAGCGGTTTAATATTTCAAAAATACAAATATATATACATATATATTTACAATTTTTGCTAGTATAATAAGATAAGACACTTATAAAATTGATTCATTCAGTTATAAAGATATTTCATTTGAAATTATTAGAGGGTTCATAGAAAGGTTGACGTTATACTAGAACAAATGAGAAGAAGATAATATCTTTGTGAAACTTTCATGTGCTATATTTATCTCAATCTATTGATCAACCTTAGAAGGAGTATCTACAAAAGAGCTATGCCAGAGAATGAATTATAAATTTTTTACCTAGTTATAATTTTGAAATTGAATTTATAAAATTTTTATTGACCCATGAAGAAAATAAAAATTTTAATTATTTACTATTTTTCATTTTCTGAATATTTTCGAAAGTTCGAAACGACTTTTGAATAATTCAAAATATACCCCCCCTCTGAATGAGTACTTTATTAAAATGAATAATAATGTAAAAAAAAATTGCAATTTCTCATCCAAGTGACTCCCAAGAGAAGATAAATGATGTCCAGTTGAAAGCGTAAAAAAAGAGAGAGAGAGAGAGAGGCTCATTTCATAATCTAAAAAAATAAAATGAATTTTCAATGGAATAAGTAATCACCGTTATCAATGTTGTAAGATTAGTTGGTCCCTGGTTGGGTGAACATGAAAAATTCGTTATAACTTCTTGTGAAAATATAATATTAAAAAAATATACATCTATATATGTGACGTGTGCTCGTTTGTCTACAATCCACCAAGTGACATCATCCCCACTCCACACAACCATTTCGTTTAAAAAGATATGCTCGATTAAGCCGATGGAAAAAAATGGCACCAAGTCACCGTCCTGTCCAAGTGATATAATAATATATTTTATATTTTCAATTTTAGATTCTAAGGTGACTTATCTGAAATTACACTCCTCTTTGACATATTAAGTGAACCAAAAAGAAATAAAAATCGTATAATATATAATTTTAGTAAAAAAAAAAATGTCATCTTCATCTCCTTTTTATTCTTTTTATATTATTATTCGGTAGATTAAGCAATACTAAAAGAATTTAAAGTATTGATAAATAGATTTAGCGCACTAGTTGAAATATTTACTACAAAATTCCTTTTTAAATCGAGGCTGCAATCGGGTAACGCCTGTTATCATGCAGTAAAGGGGCTATTGAGTCAAAATTATTATCAAAGGGATTAAAAATTAAAATAAATAAAACAATTATTTTGCCGGTTGTATTATATGGATGTGAGGCATGGTCTATGTCTATGATCTTAGGAGACGCGAGTAGATTTAGAGTATTTGAGATAGGATTCTTCGAAGCATTTATGGGTTAAAGAAAGATGTGGTCATCGGTGAATGGCGAAGATTCCATAACGAGGAATTGCATGACCTCTATGCATCTCAGATATAGTCAGAATTATAAAATCGAGAAGTCTACGGTGGGCAGGACACGTGGCTAGAATGGGACATAAAAGTATGGCGAAAAATATATTGGTAGGGAGACTGAGTGGGAACCGTCCACTTGGAAGACCAAGGACGCGGTGGGTGGATAATTTGGGAAAGGATGTGAACGGGGAATGACGAAGACTGTATAATGAGGAATTGCATGATCTCTATGCATCTCCAGACATCGTGTGCGATGGGCAATGTATGTGGCTAGAATGGGAGAGGAAAGAATGGCGAAAAATATATTTATGGGGAGACCGATTGGGAAACCACCTCTTGGCCAAGGATGCGGTAGGTGGACATTGTAGGAACGGAAGTGAGAGAGATGGAACATTCTGGCTCAGGATAGGAACACTTGAAGAAATGTTGTTGGTGGGGCCAAGAACTTTCGAATTCCTTAGAGCCACAAAGATAGATAGATAGATATACAAAATTCCTATTTTATTAATATTTGTAGTTTATTTTATTTTACAATGAAAATTAATTTTGTATATAAACATTAATTTTCTAGTATTTGATCTTTTTTTTCAAAATTATTAATCAGAATTATTACAAAGAAAAATGTTTATATCTTTATACCAGATTAACCTCAAATGTTTTAATTAGCCAAGTTTTATAGTAAAAAAAGTATATATAAAAGTATTGATAAGATAACATAGTTAGACAACAAAAGGAAGACATGCCAAGATAAGTGGATGATTAATCTATCAATCAAAATCGCCCTTTAAATGAGCTGACCTTGTCTTTCAAGGAATGTCAAGTCAATTTATTTGGGTCATTTGCTATTCGTCTTGGTTTCCTTCCCCCTAACTCTATTTAATAATTTTTTATTTTTTTTTTTTTTATTTAGAAATTTCATTAGTCTGAGTTTTTTCATTTGAAATATCATTTATAGCAGGTGTGGCCAAACTTTTATCTTTTAGGGGCTACTTTTTGAATAAAATATAGTCTGCGGTCGACTATGGATATGGGCAAATAATTTTAAAATTTTAGATGATAATTAAAGAAGTCATTATATCGCCGATTTAAATTTCAAACCTCCACTTTTGGTCAAAAATTACATTTTCACACTATTAGAAAGCGAAAAACACCTTACATTGGCTATGAAACACCGCTATTATGCACCTATTTAATTGAAATCTCATGACAAGCAAAAAATTTATGCGTTTTAAGAAAGTTGTGCAAAATATGCTGAATATGAGTTAGCAGGTTTGCAATCTAAGCCGACGATATATTTTTTATTTTATGAATTCTAACAATATTTATTAAAATTTTAAAAAATACAATGTTAAGAAATAAATACGAACAAAACAAATTTTAAGCATACAATTTTTATTTGGATGAAACCTGGCATTGCATAAGAGCAGCAAGTTTCTCAAAATTTGGCTCCTATGAACTTAAAGCAATTCTTAAGCATGACTCTAAATGTAGATCCGTTATTTGCGATCGCTGTTTTGTTTTGATCGCATTCATATAAGAAAATGCGGATTCACATCAATATGTGGAGCCAAAGAAGGAATTGAAACGAGCAACCATTGTCCAAATATTTGGATATTTATCTTTGCTTATTAGTTTCCAAAATCTATTTATTATGTAATAAATAAATATATTTTATATTTATATTATTTTTGATCAACGAATAAAAAAATTAAAATATATAATATGTTTGTAATAAAGTGCTAAAAAATGGGAAAAAATTATATATTATTAATTATATAGTCAAATACTAAAATATAGAAAGGTTAAATGAATAATATACTTATATATGTTCTTAGATATATGAAAGATATGTTAGTTTTAATTATTATAATAATATTAATAAAAAAAAAATTGTAAATGGAAGGGCTGTTATTTTCATTTAAATTTATAACTTGGATTAAAATAAATACTTCATTTTGGAATGGATATGAGAGGAGGGGGAGGTAGAGTAGTCTAGGGCTAAACGGTGTTTTGAGAAAGGGAAGCCCTTGGATAAAAAGTATATAAATTATCGGGATAAGAAAAATATATAAATATATGGTATATAAAAGATGTAATAACATATAGGATGATTATGATCTAAAATTATTTTTTAATAAATTTAAAAATAATATCCCGGGTAGCGAGTAGATTCTTTTCTATAAACCCAGTAGAAAAGATTCTATTTCAGGGATTGGCGTCCCTGCCCTCACGTGAGCTCATGATTTCTTCTAAATCCCTCTTCTACCTGGAGGAATCATGTCCTTTACCCGCGTTGACGCCTTTCAATCCATTCACTCCTCCCCCCTCCCCTGATTATTCAAAAAATCAAATTTATTTGGATGAAGGAGAATACCTAGCATAGCTTCATTAAAAAGAAAAAAAAATTGAAATCTTCACTTTTATAGGAGACTCTTTAGAGTCTCGTATATATATTTGAATAAACCCCCCTTCGGGGGGTTTATTCAAATATATCCAGATCACGTCAACCCTTCGACTAGCAAAACCCCTTATAATCACGAGTGAGACATGTCTTATATGCCCCTGAGAGGACCCACCTCTCCAACGCTTCACATTAGTATAAAACTTGGAACTCATATTTATAGAACGCTTTGCAAAATTAGAAAAAAACAATTAAATCAAAGTTTTTCATTTTATTAACATTTTTGACTAAATCTTGTAAATTGTGACCAAGACCAATCCATTGACCATAATTTTAGCCAGATTTTAAATAAAATTGATTTTTTGTATCATTAATTGGAAATTTTTAATTAATTTTAATATCGGTTTATTTTTACAGTTCAACAAAAATCTTGCCTCATAACAACAGATAAAACCTATACGAATAGATTCATCATGAAACGTAGATTCATTTTCATTACTATTATATAATTTTACGTTGCTTCGTTGATTAAATATTAATTATTGAATTTTGACAGATTGAAAACATTTGCCGCCATGTTGCCCCCCTCCGCCACCTCTTCTCACCTCCCTCCCACCCTCCCTCCTGGCCTGCTGGTGAGCAGCTTCGAGCGCAATCAGTTCCCATTCCTTTTCTAGTCGAAGATGTTAAGCGGCGTCACCACCGAAATCATCCCTCAATCAAGAATTAATTGTAAATTTATTTATTCCTATTAATTTAAATGAAGTTTAATAAATTTTAGAAAAGATTCAAATAAAAATTTAATTTTATAAAATATAGATTTTTAACTTTTTACTGATATATTTATATATATTTAATAAATTTCGCCCCACCTCCAATGCTTTGCTTCTCGGTGACCTTGAAGGGGACAGCATAGCAATGCTGCATTGCTTACCCCCAATGGATGAGATTCAACTGCCTTTGACTTTATTTTCAAAATAAATTCTATTATTTCCCCTTCCCCCCCTTTGAAATTATATACAAATTAATTATACTACGTATTATACGACAAATAAATTAATACGAATTATATTAATAAATCGATTTAACCAACTTTTCCATCCCAATCATTCCTTCTTTTTTGTATTTTAACATTGAAACATTTTCCCTGCTATTCTATTCTATTTTCAAATTTTATATTCAAAAATAAATAACTTAAAATAACATAAAAATTACTTGAAAAGGAAGGAAATAATTTTATTGTTTTTATCTAAGAAGCAATAAGAAAAAAAAATTGAATAAGTTTCATGAAATGTAAAATTAATTTTTAATAAATTTAAAAATAATATCCTGGGTAACGGGTAGGTTCTTTTCTATAATCCCAGTAGAAAAGAATTATATTTCGGGGATTGGCGTTCCTGCCCTCACGTTAACTCATGATTTTTTCTGCCTTCCCTCTCCCATGGAAAAATCATGTCCTTTACCTTTTAACTTTTCCAACTTTGGCTTCGCGGGCTACTTTTAAAGCCTTTGCGATCGACCGGTCGACCGCGGTCGACGTGTTGCCCACCCCTGATTTATAGATTTATACCATTAATTTTACCATTAATATACCCCTTAAAAGGTACATAAAAAATAAACCTTTAACTTTTGTACGTCTTATGGGTCCTATCAATCTTTACATTGATTTTCTTGATTGGAGGCTATACTAGAGAATTTCCCTTGCCAGGCCCGGGACTTGAACCCAGCTACGCTACCTCCCACCCTGTGACTCCTCTTAAATGGTACATAAATATTTAGTGTTTCCAGGCTAAATCCTGATTGACATCATTCTAATTAGACTATGGTTGATTTTTTTCATTTTTATGGAAAATCTAACCCTGACTTAAAACAACAATTGAATGTTTTAGTGATATTTACAAAAGCATATATAATAATATATTGACGTCAGTCAAAGAATAAAATTTTAGAGTTTAGAAAATTTATGTTTTCCATTGAAAAATTAATATTTTCTTTTAGTAATTTTTTATTCTTAAATGTGTAAAATATACAAAGTATTATACAATGTATTTATATATACTTTTAAATAACTAAAATGGTTATTATACTATTATAAATTACCTTCAAATTAATTAATGCTAATAAATTTACCTTTATTGTTATATCTCGAATATAATAAAATAATAAAAATATTATATTTTATTTTATTACTCTAAATTAGAGATTGAAATATACGTAGATATAGTAATAAAAAATAAAAAATTAAATATAAGGTAATGTTTTATATTTATTAGAATAAAACCATTTAGATATATTTTTTCAGACCTTTTATATTGATTATCTAATCAATAATTTTTGATATACATGAAGTCTGTTCAAAAGAAAAGGTGAATTTTGTATTTTTGCGGGGGTTTATACATTCGATTATCAAAATTTTTATATTGTTATATTGGTACACATATGTTTCTCATATGTTGACATTATCAGCAATTTTGGATTAGTAGTTTGTTTTTGGCAACGGAAACAATTAGTCACGTTTTGTATATTCTTTTCGAAATAATTCAAAATTCCCCTTTTCTCGTATACTTTTATCTTATAAATAAGCAAGTCTTAGAATGTGTATCTTAGTTTCATGTTGGAGATCTTTTAATTTAAACATTGGTCTAACATTAATGATGTTGTTTTGCTTCTTGGTTTTTGCTTTATCCACCACAATGCTAGCTTTTTTGCCAAACAACATATTCGAATGAGTAATGGCCGAGTTTTTGCACGCCTCAGCGTTCATTAAAATAATTTAAAAAAAAAACAACCCTTGAAGCATGCCCTTATTAATTTTATTTTAAATTATTATTTCTATCGTAGAATATAATTGTCTTAAAAATTAATAAATTCTAGAGGGAAATTTTTCGACTGAAATTATTATTATGTATATTATTATTATTATTATTATTATTATTAAATAATTATATATATATATATAAAATTAGCTGGAGTGTCTCCACTCGACAATCTCGCAATTTGAATTGGATTAAATAACATAATATATTATATTTAAATTAAATTTAATTAATTATAAAATTAATAGATAATATTTATTAAAGCAGCGCATGTTTGGCTCTTTGTTGATGGCACCACGTCACGTGTTGGCACGTGAGATTTGCAGAGTTAAAAAATTAATTCTGGTACTTTCAGCGATTCAATCAAGCTGAAATTCTATATATAGCAGTTTTATACAATTTTTAATCATGTGAAAAATTATCAAACCTATATCTTTATTTTTACAGTCACTTTAGAGGAAATAAAATCAAAACGTTGTAGGTAATGACCCTCTTCAGATGAGCTACATTTCTCAAAAGTTGATAGAAAACTACGAATTTTGAATAATGCCCGTATACCAAATTTCATGATTCAAGCTCAAACCGTTTTTGCGTAATCTTGTCTACATACATACACACATACACACACACACAGACATTTTTCTCAACCTTAGTGAAAATGATTCAGGAATCTTCAAAACGTATAAAAACATCAAAATCTCGACATCGAAAATTTTCGTGATCGCAATACTATCTCTGGCGAGATAGTAAAAAAGGTTTTTGTCTGCACATTGCTCAGAATTTAAAATTTTTTGCATATCTCCGCGTTTCATGATCTCTAGAATCCAAAAGTGCCTTTTGGATATTATTATTATTATTATTATTATTATTAAATAATTATATATATATATTTATATCAATATTTATAAATACATATACACTAAATATAAATAAATATATATTATCTAAGTATATAATTCATACAAATACAAAAGATTACTTTTAAAAACAATTATTTTTTCTTAAGATAAGAAAAGATAAATCTAAAAGTTTGTATAAAAAAGTACAATTAATATTTTATAAAATAGCAAAAAAAAGTTTTGATTTATATATCGAGCAAACTTGTTCTTAAACTGGCTCACTGGGCTTATAAATTCTGTACTTCTGCCAACGTATATATTTTTTCCCAAACAAATACCTACCACATATATATATATATATATATATATATATATTTAAAATAAAAAAAACTTAAATTATTTATTTTTTTAATTTTAATAAATTAGATATAGAGAGAATAAAATTTAATTTTTAGAAAAACAATATTTTAGTTCAGAAATAAGTAAACACAATCTCTAAAAATAAATCTTGAACTTGGAAAACAATTTCACATATGAAACTTTCTCGAATACCTTCTAAATCAGTAATGTCAAAGATACGGCCCGCGGGCCGCTTCCGGCTCCTGGAGTCGTATCAATAAGGCCCGCGATCGCAATTTGTCCCAGAAAGAAGCTCAACATAATTATCTTTTATAACTTTGATATGATTTTTAACAACCGTATATTATATCCTTATATAATTTAATAAATAAAATGTTATAATAATTCTGTTCATTGTTTTTTTTTTATTTTCAATCTGGCTCGCCTACGAATTCACAATTTAATATATGGCCCTCTGCAAAATTGAGTTTGACACCTACCTCTATTCTAAATCATAGGTTCCCAAACTTTTTTGTGTCGTACACCCCTTGCCATGCTTTTCCATGTTTTTCGGATTTAGGTAGACCCCCTAAATTTATTTTTTGTAAAAAAATTTTAGAACCTTATTAAAAAATAAAAAATGTTTTAAGAGCCATGTCGAACAATTTACTTTTTTTTAGAGCCATATTGAATACTGAATTGAATTATAAGATAGTAAAATGTAACCAATATCGAAGACCCCCATTTTCATTTCATGGACCGCCAAATTTTTTATTTCTTGCCGTAGACCCCTGGGGGTCGATATAGACCACTTTGGGAACCTCTGTTCAAAATAAATCTGATTCAATAATAAATCTAAATAAATCTAAATAACCTTTGTTTGGGTCAATTATTTCATTAATTTTCAATTATTAAATATTCATTTATCTATTGTCAAAAATATAAAATTAATTAAAAATATTTGGTTTTATTTTGTTTATATTAATTTTTTTGGAAGAGGAGGAGGAGGAGGGGGGGAATAAATTGAGATCATATCTAATATAGACTACCAAAATTGAAATCCTGTCAATTCACTGAAGGATATATGATTGATTTTAAGACGTCAAAATGGAAATTAATTGCCCCTGTCAATAGCAAAACAAATTTTTGAAAAAAAAAATCATTATTTTTTTATAATGTCTTAAAAGCATTAATTATTTAATTTTATACATAATTTAATAGTAAATGTCATTATCAGGACCATGTTAAAAGAAAACAGCATCCGAAGAGAAAATGAGAGTTCTTCCCTCTTCTACCATTTTTATTATGAAAACGACTTAAATATAATAATAAATAATAATTGTTAATATAATTAATAAATTTTTAAAGGGTAGGAAATTAATCTGTCTGTTTTATTCTACAAGAGTTTCTATTAACGCCAACTGAACTGGAAACTTACGGATATTGCACAAATATAAAAAGAAGTCAATACTAAAGAATAATATACTAATATAAAATAATAATTATGTATATAAACGGTTATTTTGGTAAAGTAACAAAAATATTGGAATTGAAAGATCAAAGTTGAACTTCATAAAATTTTTGTTATGTTTTTATATATCTAATAGAAGTGATTTAAATATTTATTTTAATTTATATTGGTATACGATGTCTGTTTAAAAGAGAAAAGGTAATTTTTGAATTTTCGCGGGGTTTATACATTCGATTATCAACAATTTTTTTATTGTTATATTGGTACACATATGTTTCCCATATGTTGATATTATCAGCCATTTTGGATTAGTAGTTTGTTTTTGACAATTGAAAAAGTTATTCACGTTTTGTGTGTTCTTCGATATTTTACTTAAAAAAAAGGAGGTTATGCAACGGTTGCGTGAAGCAATACTGCTCAAACGATCGGAATATTGTGGGAAAAAAATCATGGATTCTGCATCATGATAAAGCTCCAGCTCACACATCATTGCTTGTTCGTGATTTTTTGGCTAAAAACAACACCATGCCTCAACCACCGAATTCACCAGATTTGGTTTTTTCCTATTCCCAAAACTGAAGAGACCAATGAAAGGAAATTTTTTTACCAAAATTGATGAGATAAAGTCGGAATCGAAGAACGAGCTTATGGCCATACCAAAAAGCGCATTTCAGAAGTGCTTCGACGATTGGAAGAAGCGCTGCCATAAGTGCATTATATCTGAGGGAATTACTTAGAAGGGGATAAAATTGGATATTGATCAATAAATAAATACTTTTCGTAATAATTCAAAATTCACCTTTTGTTTTCAACAAACCTCTTATATATGGTGTTTGAATTATTTTTTTAATTGAGGCTTTATTGTGCAAAAATAGTTACAAATAAATTATGTGAAGTATTGACTATCATTAGCCACTACTATTTGCCATCTATATTATCTGCAATGATTTCCAGGTCGTTCCTTGTCTTCCAGCTCAAAATCACTACTTTTAAATCGAGCAAACCATTTCTGACACTTTACTTCAGCTAGTGCATGCTCTCCATAAACTTCCACTAAAATAACTAATAACTATCGGCAGTGCTCTTCTTCATGATAACGTAATGAAGTAGAACTTTATCCAGGATGAACCTAGGCATATTCGATTATGTACAAAATTATGTTATTTATGCTTCATCCAAATGACATATACTCAATGGTAGTAGGTTTACAGAGAATACTAGCTACGGCATCTATTCAAAGACCCAATACTATTTAGGTATACATATATACATATATATATATATATAAATAATGTTGTTTGGAAATTAATTTATTTCAAATCGTCGGTCGGTTCTGTGCCCGGCCACAATTCATTCTATTACAAATAATTTTTAGAGAGAAAATCAAATGGTTAACAAAGAACAAAACTTGAATAACACTCATAGCCTCTGGACTTAGATAGTTTCTCCATGGAAAAACCACTTTGTCTTAGTAAATACTGACCAGAACAGGGAAATTTACTTGACATGCGGTTTAACATGTTTAACAAGACAAGATGAATAATATAAAACAACATCCTTTCGCCTTTTTTTTACCAAAGTATAAGTAGTGTAGCATAGGTTTCTCCCTCCTGTGCTGGATATTATATTTGTATTCTCTCTATAAATTCTCTCTATAAATTGAATATTCAATAAAATTTCATTTTACTCCTAACCTAAAAATTTAAATAATATTTAATTTTGAAATTAAATTTAAATTTATAAATTTTTATTTTTCACAACAAGTTCTCTATGCCAAAGTGTTTCAACCACAAAAATACTCGAAATCATCATACAGTGTCATGTATTATTACTAAAAGAACACTTTACAAATATGTTCCAAAAAATTTATCTGCAGAATAATAGAGGAGCATTAATTCAGTCTCGAGAAAATCAACTTTATCAGTATTTTCTTAATTCAAAATAGGAAATTTAAATGACGTCAGAAATTACATCATCCATATTGAAATATTCCTCCCGACATTCTTTTTTAATTTATATTGTATTAATAATTTTGTTGTAAAAATATAACCTCTTTTGTTAATTAAAATATAGACAAGTACAGGTGTCAATATTATTATCAGTATTAATCCTTGGTCGAAACAGTCTATAAGCTATTTTATATTTTTCAAAATAGCAATTATTTTGAAAAATATAAAACTGAAGCCATCTAATTATAACAACATAATTAGTGTATATATATAATATAGGATCAAATATTTTATCAATTCAATTCGAATATATCTTTCATTTTGAAATGAAAATCTAGTTATTTTAATTAAATTGTACCATTTAAGGAAACACATTTTTGATAGGTCATTTTTAGAAAACCCATTTAACAATTGTAATAAATAATTAAAAAATTGTAAAATTTTTAAAGTTATAATAATAAATTGTATAAATTTGTTAAAGGGTTGAGCGATAGCTCGGTGTTCCAGGTACTTGTATATTTGAAACTAATCCTTAAAGCCCATATTAAGCATAACAACTATAAATTAAATGCATATTTTGTAATAAAGCATAATTAATGCTTAATATATTATCTAACAAAAAAAAAAAAAATAATCAATTTTTTTTTAATTTTAATTCAAGAGGTGTATTTTCATATATTCTTAGTTTCATAGAACATATTCAAAAATATTTTTATATTAGAAATATTTCATATTAAAACTAAAGCAAAATATTTTATTAAATTTTAAAGTTTCGTTTAATTGAAAAATTAATATTCCGTTTAGTATTTACAAGGGATTATCAATTTGATATTAGCATTTTCTTATTTCAAAATTATAAAAGGAAACCCAAAATAATTGATCCCGGAAATTTTGACAAAACGATTTCTAATTTATACAAGTATTTATTTAATAACTTCTTTAAACGAAAGTCACGAATCATTTTTTCTCCTTTTTATTTTTATTTCGTTCATCTAAATTATCTAAATTGAAAGATGATGTTGAAAGTTTGCCTGTTGCTGTATTATTAACGAGTCCCGGTCAAGCACCCCTTTTGTTTTCTGGGAGTTGAGTGAGTGATGTTAAACTAGGTCTCTAGGCTACGGGCTTTGCGAGTCACAACTTGCTGCCCGGGCCAGCCCCTCTACGATCAATAAGCGCTCAGCGCTACCTAACGACTCTTTCAGCAACCTATCAATGTCCATAATGATCCTATTATAATTCATCTCTTGCTTAACCAACTTCCATGACAAAGCTTAAATTAAGAGCTTCCTGTAATTCTACGATTGTCCCTCATTAATAAATTATTAACATTATTTTCAATTTGACTAAATAATGCATAACACATCTTGATTTATTATTATATATGACATTATATATAAATAATATTTAATAGATTTTAATAAAAATATAAATTAATATTCTAAATCACTGATTCTCAACCACTGTGACACGAAAATTTAGAAAATTTCTCAAATACATTTAATATATACAAGAAAAAATGTATTAGTTTGTTTTTTTAATACCAGTTAAGTTTAAATTTAAGCGAAATACTTTTACGCTTAACCTTCGATTCTCAGTAGTTATAGAGCAGTGATTGTAAGGACTTTGATGATGTCATGGCATATTTTTCATCCTTAATTCATTAATTTTAATATTTTTAAAATAATTATTGCTTCGTATGATTAACCGTCTCAGAACTAACATCAAAAATTAATTAAATTTTATGATTAAATAAAAAAAAATTAACATAAACTTCAAATTTAAATTTCTCATTAAAATATTCTTATTATTATTTTGTAATTATCTTTTAATAAATATACTATTGTTTTTGTAATTATTTTATTTATATTATCATGAACTATATTATAAACTGCACCAATCCGACACTTTGCGTCTGGGTTACGTTCAAAAACGACGCAAATTGAAACGGTGTAAAATGAATTAAGATTTTTTATAGCAAACCATGTAAAAATCAAAGATAGGTTCCAGGGTTACGAAAATACTACTTTAAAAAAAATTGAACAAAGTAAACATTCAAAAAACAAAAATAATATAAAATTTTATTACATACATATAAAAATAAAAAAAAACGTATTCAATTAAACCAAAATAAACTATTCAATTAATTTATGAAAAGCAAAATTAAACTTAATCACTGTCTGATAAATCCATAGTGGCTGTTGTCGTAAGTCGGGTTCTTTCACAAAAATTGGTCCAATGTTTGCTGATCATATTATTATTGAATTTACACAACTAGATGAAACGAGCAATTCAATATATAATGAATATCTATTTAAAAATAAATTAAAATTAATAAAGAAAATAAATAATAAGAAATTAATCAGGACATTTTAATTCTTTTTTACCGACCGACGATAGTAAGGGAGGTATTGTTTTCACACCAAATTTCACATGTGGAGATTTTTACATATCTCCACGAATCATGCATTTTCTAAACAGAAAAAAGTATTTTTAGCATGATGTCTGTCCGTCCATCTGTCCGTCTGTCCGTCTGTCCGTCCGTATAGATGTGTACAGCCTGAACGGCTGAACCGATTTTGATGAAATTTGGTATATTTACTTATAATGCATCAGTGGAATGAATTGATCAACTTTTGGTGCAATTCCAGAAACCGGAAGTGGTAGTATTAGCGATCGACGATAGGAAGGAAAGGGTTATTTTCACATCAAAGGAGATTTTTTTATATATCACCACGAATCATGCACTTTGTATTGGTTTTATCCTCGAGAAAAATCATATTTATTAGTTTTTTCTTGATTTAAAATTATATGACGTCATCCAGCCATTCATGACGTCACAGCCTGGTCTTGCATATATATTATAAATAAAATAAAATTTAAAATGTTTATATTTATTATTTATGTATCCATATCTGTTATTTATTACATTAATAGATATATGAAAATTATTTGAAATTGTTTCTGTAGCTGGAAATTAATTTATTTCAAACCGTCGGTCGGTTCGGTCCTGGCCACAGGTCAACTTATTTTAGAAGCAAATTGAAAAATTTTTGAAAAGTACGAAATGTCCTAAATATTTAAAAAAAACGGGACAGATATCAAAAAGAAGGATAGTTTGGAGGACACTTACAAAAGGACAGAGGCTACAGACGGAAGACGATTGATTGCCTTATTAATCATTACATTGCTAATCATGTAATGATTTTATACATCGATTGATGATTGATTCTATGATTTATTTTGTTTTATTAAATTTACCTATAATATTATAAAATATATATATGATCTATGACTCTTAAAATTCAATTATCATAAGTTTTATAAAATCACTCGATCAAAGAAGACAAAGTTAGCTAATAGCCCTTGATCATGTTGTTCATCTCGATTGTAGATTAAATATAATATTTGATCTCCACTTCAGTTCTTCTCTCTCTCTCTCTCATTCTCTGTTAGTACAACCATCGGTTAAACATTATTAAGCACTTCATCTCGAATCTGCATGTGCTATTGCTTTCCAATTTGGCTGGTGGCTCTCAACCACAGTCACTGCACCTGCCACAACCGAATTCAGTGGGAGATTGCCAAAAGACAAAGGCGCAAACCACACTATGATTATTTATGTGGAAATTACTTAACCAATTATCATAGGGTAAATGTACCAATAGTTGACCATTGTGCCAGTAATTGACCATTAGATAGATTTTTTTTATCAAAATAAGCATTTTAATTTTAAATTAATCTTGAGATATCGATAAATATCAGGAAGAGCCTCTTCTGGGTTGCTTAACAATGAAACAGAGACCAATCGCTGCATTTATATTATAATTATGAATCTTTTAAAACATGAGGTAAGTGTTCTTGCATTTTAAGGTTAGTTTCTTATGCAAATCGTTAAGGCAGTGATTCTCAACCTTTTTTTTTTACCACGGCACACTTTTAACGGTTTAAAAATTTGACGGCACACAAAGAAAAAGATAAGTGTAAAAGTTTACAATATTGACCATATTGAAAATATAAATTATTATTAATAATACATTTTTTTTAGAACCAAATTGAAAAAATTTAGAAAAAAAAGTTTAAGAGCGGCACACTTTGAAAATCTCGCGGTACACTAAAGTGCCGCGGCACAGTGGTTGAGAATCACTGCGTTAAGGATTTGCTTCACTTTATTTTCAATAGATTATGTTTTATTTAATAAAAATTACAAACCAAAAGATCAATTCAATAGTTAATACTACAAAATATATTAATCAATTTGAAATATTCTCTTAATGTGAACATTAACAATTATCAAGAGGGTGGTCCATTTCTGAAACAAATATTAAATTTTTTTAGAAATTGACCGGGGGTGGTCCATTACTTAAATATTCATATTAATATAATAATAAATATCTTTTATTAAATTTATGTATTATTTAAATAAGAAAAAAAGATAGAATAATTAGAAAAGATTAAAAATGAGCAGCTTTAGAGGGGCCAAGGAAAAAGAAATGAAGGAAAAAGTTGGATAGAGCGAAAAAAAAATTGAAGGGGGGGGGAAGACAGTTTGTAAGGAACGAGTTAATAGTTCTGAATATTTTGACTTTAGTTTTCAAATATCACACAGATGAAAATAATTATCTTGAAGTCAGTGATGAGGATCAGAAGGTATGCAACCTTCAAAAAAAGATAAATAATATGGGAGTCTACTTTCCTAAAAAAATTCATAAAATTTACTGAAGAAGAAGCAACGATTTCATCAATAATAGAAGAATACAGGAGATTTATGGAAATGTCCAAAAACTGCTGACATGCTTGATTACAATTGGAATAGCGTAGTAGGCACCTCGAGCAATTAGTAAAACAAGAAATTCCCGATATGAACGGTAAATATAAAGAAAATTAAAATAAATGATAAATAAAACCAATCCTTAGTGCATTTTATTCCATTTATTTATTTTAAACCCATTTTAGGTTGATGGTCCATTACTGGATCAAAATAGGGTCAATTACTAAAAATTTAGATTTTCAGATGGTCACAAAAAAAACGTTTAAAAAAACATTTCAAAAAAATATTGAAATAATCATTAACCGAATATTTGTGTTATAGTGATAATTAAAAATAGTTATACAATATGATAACATTTGTTTTGTTGTTATTCTCACGTTTGTTACAGAATAATAGTATTTCTTTTTTACAAAATTAGACTCTTTTTTTTATTATTTTTTATTTAGAAATTAAACTTTATAAAGTAAACATTCCAAAAATAAAGAATAATTTCGTATAAAACATTTTGTTCGGTTTTAATTTAACTTTTTGTTTGATATTTATACACTTGAGTAGTTTACCTACATTATCATCAGAACGGAATTAATATGATGAGTGCCGATGACAATGATGAATCTATCAAAATATTCATAAAGCAATAAATAAATTAATTTGAATCCAAATTGAGAGTTTAACTTCAAAATTGTTAATTTTTTTTGATTGATTTCTTTTTAAATATTTATTATTTAATATTCAAATTTACAAATTATTATTTATATGTATTTGTATTTTATATTCTCAATAAAGTAAAAAGGGTTATTTGTTATTGAGTTTTAATTTTCATGAAATTTTATTTACTACTAAACCAAAAGCAATTATGAGGATGTCTCATTCATTTTTACCGACCGACGATAGTAAGGGAGGTATTGTTTTCACACCAAATTTCACATGTGGAGATTTTTACATATCTCCACGAATCATGCATTTTCTTAACAGAAAAAAGTATTTTTAGCATGATGTCTGTCCGTCTGTCCGTCTGTCCGTCCGTATAGATGTGTACAGCCTGAACGGCTCAACCGATTTTGATGAAATTTGGTATATTAACTTAATGCATCAGTGGGATGAATTGATCAACTTTTGGTGCAAATCCGTGAACCGGAAGTGGTAGTATTAGCGATCGACGATAGGAAGGGAAGGGTTATTTTCACACCAAATTTCACATGAGGAGATTTTTTTATATATCACCACGAATCATGCACTTTGCATTGGTTTTATCCTCGGGAAAATCATATTTATTAGTTTTTTCTTGTTTTAAAATTATATTACGTCATCCAGCCATTCATGACGTCACAGCCTGGTCTTACATATATATTATAAATAAAATAAAATTAAAAATGTTTATATTTATTATTTATGTATCCATATCTGTTTTTTATTACATTAATAGATATATTAAAATTATTTGAAATTGTTTCTGTAGGTGCTAATTAATTTACTTCAAACCGTCGGTCGGTTCGGACCTGGCCACAGGTCAACTTATTTTTAGTTGAATTATTCAATTATTAATTACTATTAATTACGTCACAGCCTGGTCTTACATATATATTATAAATAAAATAAAATTAAAAATATTTATGTTATTTGCCTATCTGTTTTTTATTACATTAATAGATATATTAAAATTATTTGAAATTTTTTCTGTAGCTGGAAATTAATTTACTTCAAACCGTCGGTCGGTTGGGACCTGGCCACATGTCAACACTTATTGGTTAAGTTTTTCTCCACCACTCGTTTTATCCTTCTTTTATATGTATTAGGATCTTCTATCTAATTTAACTTATTTGACTATAATACCGTATTTTACGTTTCAAATATTAAATTGTATATATTAAATTCTAATTTCTTATCCTTACTGGATCTAGAACCTGAATTTTCCAATAATTAATAATAGTCAATAATAATAATAAAAATAATTATAATTAAACTTAAATATAAATGTTATATTAAAGAAAACTTTATTAAATCTTTGTCTATTTCGAATTTTTTCTTTATAAACTTTTTAAAAGTTACCTTAATTATTATCTAACCTAATGAAACTATAGATAAAATTATTTCATATTTACTAAAAAAAAACTATACAAAACAAATAAAAAAAAACCTCGGTTATATAAATGAGATGTCCTAGGATTAGTAGAACGGATCCTATCAACCTTTACCTTGATTTTCTTGATCGGAAGCGCTACCAATTTTGATCCCGGAGGCTGGATTGACTCCGTCCCATAGACCCTAGCTAGAGAAATTCCCTTGCCAGGCCCGGGGTTTGAACCCGGGTCTACGAGAATGTGAGGCTTCGCTAACTTTTCATCCTGTGGCGCCTTCATACAAAACAAATATAAAATAAATAATAATAATAATAATAAATAATAAATTATAACTTTAAATCTCTTTTTTAAATAGAATTACTTTACTTTAAAACACAATTAATTTTTAACAGGGCCGGCTCTACGTGTAAACAAAAGGTGCGTCTGGGAGTTTATAAGGGTTATCAGGGCGTCATAGTTTACGCAATAAAATTAAACAACAATCTATTCAATTAAGTAAGATATAAGTAAATATTAATTTGTTTTTGTTGTTCGTAATATTAACCCTCTCGCTGCGCATCCCGCGATTTCCACGGGCAACGTAGAAGTAGCAAAATTTGCGCAACCCGCGATTACCGCGGGGATGTGTTTTTGCCGTCTATTTAAGTGTGCAACTCGCTCTTTCCCCGTTCATAGTTTCATTTCCGCTTTTCTGTAATGTTTAATTGTTTATTTAGATGTCGACAGATGCCGTTAGTTGTCCACGTTTCTGTGAAATATAAAAAGAATTTTTTTTAGCATTTTGCGCGCGCTTTTCAGAGCTGAAAGATGTCTGGCACGCAATTTTTGAACCTATTTTGATAAAAAAAATACGCAGCGAGAGGGTTAATCATTTTGTATTTTTAAAATAAAGCAATACAAATTATAAAATAAATTTTTTTTCTAATACTTATTTGTGGGGCGTCAATTGAAGACACGACAAGGTAGCGTAGTTTGCTCATATTCTCTTGGTTGAGTCCCGGGCCTAGGAAGTAAATTTCTCTAGCTAGGGTCTATGGGACGATTTATTATTATTACAGTGAGGAGGTGTCTTTAGAGCATTCGATTCAGCAGAAAAAAAGTTAAATTCTCTAAAACATAATGGATTAAGAATTGGATGAGAGGAGAGTAATCACAAAAAATACTATCCATGTTTTAAAGTATCTCTTATGGTTTTCGAATAATGCCATTAGAATTCTAATTATTTTTTATTACAAAAAGAAATCCTAACTGAATCATGATTATTATACTATCTCACCAGAAATAGTATTGCGATCACGAAAATTTTCGATGTTGAGATTTTGATGTTTTTATACGTTTTGAAGGTTCGTGAATCATTTTCACTAAGGTTGAGAAAAATGTCTGTGGGTGTGTGTGTATCTGTCTATGTATGTAGTGTGTATTTCTATCAACTTTTAAGTAATGTAGCTCATCCGGAAGAGGACCATTACCTATATAAATATATATAAATTGTAAGGTTTTAAACTCCAAATGAAATTAAATCACAAGATTCTTATATATTCAATCAACTTCTATTTTATCAATATCAAATCAAGAAGTCGAGAAATTAATTTTCAAAAATTGATACCATATAAAGTTCCACGTTGTTCATTCAATGTTGACTCAGTGAACCTTCCGATGCATGCTAGACAATGAATGTAAAATTATTATTAATTCTAGCAATTCCCACAAAGAATTATTAGATATATATTTTTATTTTAATTTCTAATTTTTAAATATTATTTCTATTTTTTATTTATTTTATAAGTATTCATTTTAATCCATTTAATAAAATTATTAGATCATGTTTATAAAGTTCCTTTTATAAATATTATGGAGTGAAAATAAATAAAAATAAATTATTTACAGATTTTTATCCCCAGTGATAGGGAACAACACCGAGTAATTAAAATATATAAATAATATGATTATATAATTTTTATTATAATACTAATTAATAAATTTACTTTTAACCCAATTTTAATAGGAGTCATTATTTTATTTTTAAATATTATTTTAAATATTATTTTGTAAAAAAAAAATATTTTAAGATTATACCTACGTACTTTGACATTATTGACACAACTTTTGTGTTTGTTTTTTACGAAACATATGAATTGAAATGTTGAATCATGACATAATTCTTTTGATGAATTTATCAAATAATAATATTTAAAAAAAAAAATTAAAATGATTATTAAAGATATTTCAAAATATTTAAAAAAAAATTCATATTTTGAAAATATTCATTATAATTCAGAAAGTGCATTTTTATTTAAATATAAATTGTGAAAAATATTATAACTGAAAAGTCTTATTTTTTAGCACCACACACATACAGTTGACTAAATATAATATAATATATATTTTAAAAACAATCAATCTAATATTTTCCAAAATTTTTAATCTTTCTCAAAATGTTGGTTTATTGAATGTCCAGATAGTTGCTTGTTTTAAAAAAAATTGCCGGAAATATTGTAATTCTAAAACTAAAATAAATATTCTGAACCGAAAACTATTTTTCTATTTTTCTCAGCTCAAACGGAAGAGGGTCATTACCTACAACGTTTTGATTTTTTTTCTTCTAAAGTGACCGTAAAAATAAAGATATATGTTTGATAGTTTTTCACATGATTAAAAATTGTATAAAACTGCTATATATATATTATTTCAGCTTGATTGAATCGCTGAGCGTAATTTTTTAACTCTGTAAATCTCAAGCGCCAACACGTGACGTGGTGCCATCAACAAAGAACCAAACACGCTCTGGTTTAATAAATATTATTTATTAATTTTAATTTATAATTTATAATTAATTAAATTTAATTTAAATATAATATATTATGTTATTTAATCTAATTCAAATTGCGAGATAATCGAGTGGAGACAGCATTACATGAAATATAAAATTTAAAAAAAAAAATTATTAATCAAGAATTGAAAATTTTGTTTAAGGGCTTAAAAAAATTAAAATATTCATAATTTTCTACATATTTTTTGTGAAATTTATTTTATCATATAATACTAGCATAACATGGAACAATTAGCTTTAAATTATAGGTATTATTTATATTTATATTTATATTTATTTATATATAACACTAATCAATAGGAAAATTTTATAAAAATATTATTTATTTTATAGAAGATGTATGTGATTAGAATACAATTTTTTTAACGTTTTTTATTTTATCTTAATTATTATTGTTCGAAGCACTGATAAAATTTCAATTTTCTAGATTGAATTGTTTTTTGATTGCGTCACAAGGGCAATGAACGCTAATAGTACCCTTAAGTGAAGGACAGCTTAGGGTGTTTGTCTGTCCCTGAGGACAAGGTTGTTCCAAGACCCGGACCATTGCCAGGGTTTGCCCTTCAACTGGGCAAGGATCCCTCAAGCTGTCCTTGAGGGCCAGGGCCGCTACAGGTGGCCCAAAGGCTGCGATCGATCCATTTTCGGGTCAACGATCGACCCAGTTGTACACTTACAGATAATCCTTTGCCTTTTTTTTTTAATTATCCTCCCCAGGCTCAAGTTAATGTGTTGTAATAATTTATCTGAGCTTGTTTTATTAATTAAATCCAATTTCATTCTCAGCACGTAATGCATTTACAATGAAAAAAAAGAACTGATAAAAAAATAAATAAAGATAAACAGCAAATGAAAAAAATCAAATTCAGATGGTTAATAAATTTTAATTTAAAATATTTATTTTTATTTAACTACATAAATGATTACAATATTACATACATATTTACAATATTTTATCGTAAAATTATATCTAACCCTGACTTTTGTACATCCTATGCAAAAACAGCGCCTATCAAGTCGGTGTCCTATGATCAGAAGAACGGGTCCTATCAACCTTTATCTTGATTATCTTGATCGGAGGCACTACTTTTTATCAGTAGCTTTCCAATTTTGATCGCAGAGACTGGAAACCCCAGCTAGAGAATATCCCTTGAACACGGGATCAAGACAATGTGGGTTAACACAGTTAGCCCACACCCTACGAGGCGTCTATAAATATTATATATGTATGTATAATTACATCAATATCAATATTATAAACATACATGTTATTCGTCTATTATATAAGCTCCTTATATATAGTATTAGATAAATAAATAGATTTTAAAATTTTGTTCCTGATAAATAGATACTTTTGGTTAAAAATTCTAGGAACCTATTTTTATAATATAGATATTTAGGAATATTAGCATTATATAAATATTACTAGCTACTTCCTTTATTTCAATAGTAGGTAAATAAAAATAAATAGTGTTAATTAATAAAGAAGCCACATAGTCTGGAAGGCAACACGCATGTCTCTCTTTCTCGTGGTTTAGAGAATATCCTTCTTGGTTGAAAAGCTACTTCAAATAAATATTAGAGGTCTCTGATCAAGATAAAAGTTGAGAGGATTCGTTGTACTGATCATATAACACCACTAACTCCCTTAGGCGTCAACAGACTTGATAGAAGGTCCAAAAAACCAGAGGTTAATAAATAAAACTTCTTTTAATTGAGAGAGATCTAAAATGGATTTTAAAGATAATAATAAAAGAACTTGATAACATTTACACAAGGATAGTTTTATTAATCTTATTCATAGTTCTTGTAATGATAAATTATTATAATTTATAAATAATATTTTATATTGTTTTTGTTTTTTTAAAGCTTTAAAAATTTATAATAAGAAACTTGATATATATATATATATATAAAAGCTTTTTAATTAGTTTCTGTCGATATTCATTATAATCTTATTATATCTTATTAATCTTATTATAATGTCGTATATTGTAGGCTTAGAAGGTTGGGTTGTGAAAAAAATGGGTTTTGGGTTTGGGACAATTCATGACAATAGTTTCTCTTCTTCAATCGAGAACCTTTCTTTATATTGTCCACATGTCTTCGTTCCAAAACGCGAGGATGTCAATATTTGAGATAAATGTTTATTTATAGCATTATAATGCTATTTTCCTATTAAAGGGAATTTTATGCTTATATATATAAGGTTAAAAGATTATACTCTAATGCAGTGGTTCTTAAACTGTGGTCCGCGGACCCCTGGGGGTCCGCGAAGCCTTTACTGGGGGTCCGCGGTCCTCGGAAAAAAATCATCGTAAAAATATATACATATATAAATATTTAAAGTTCATTGTTTAACTATATCCTCCTAGAGAATTACGGCTATAATTTAATACTATTAATAATACTATTTTATTTTATTAAATTGATAATTATGTCAATTAATTTTTTGTGAATAAATAAACATATATAAAAAACTATATATAAAATTTGAATTTTCATCCATTCATTCATTTAAAATCATTTTTCGATTGTTCCTTTAAAATAACCCCTCTTAGGGGCTCGGAAGGGGAGGCATATAAGGGAATTTTCTTTCACTTTGTTATTGGGGAAAACCAGGGGAGGGGACAGTCTTACCCGGAAAAACCCAAATTGTCAGCGTCCACTCTGGGGTTTTAAACAGTTTTAAAGCAAATGTTAATTATAAGTTCATTTCTCAACGAGTTGTATCTTTAAATTATTTTTATTAATGTTAATTATAAGTTCATTTCTCAACGAGTTGTATCTTTAAATTATTTTTATTAATTTAATTAATTATAATTAAATTATAGCTAATAATAGTTTATTATAGCTAATAATTTTTTTTAATTTTTAGTGTAATTTGCATGATCATTATTTTATAAAAACACTAAACACATTTTGCAATTTCCCAGAAAGGCTGTTTTTGAGAGTAAGTATAAGTTAGTTTTATGAATAAAAAATATTTATTTTAATAATATTTTAGAATCAAATTACGAAATATATTTATTATATAAATTAATATTCATTTAAAATGATATTAAATCATTTATTTAAAATGATTTAAAACATTTATTAAAATGATTTAAAACATTCATTTAAAATGATATTAAAACATTCATTTAAAATCATATTAAAACATAGCTAGTAAATAATAATTCGTTATATTTATATTATATTTATATTATATTTATATTATTGTAGTTCAATGTTAATAAATTACTCCATAAAATGGATCGTTGGCTACAAACTGGTTCAACACAGAAACGGAAAGAATCAGATGATGAGGCATCAACAGCAAACTCTACCAAGAAACGCAAAACTAGAAAATATTCGGATGATTATTTATCATTTGGATTTACTTATATTTGCAACAATGATGTGGAAAGACCAGTCTGCGTTCTATGTCAGGAAAGTTTATCCAATGAAAGTATGAAACCTGCTAATCTCAGACGTCATTTACAAACAAAGCACAGCGAGCATGTTAGTAAGTCTATCGAATTTTTTAAAATGAAAAAAGAAGAACTTAATTCAAGTCAGAAATTGATGGTAAAGACGGGATCTGGTGGTATGAGTAAGAAAGCAGTAAATGGCATCATATGAAGTAGCTCTACTTATTGCTAAAGCAGGAAAGCCGCATAATATAGCAGAGCAATTAATTCTTCCTGCTACAAAAGTAATTACAAATATAATGTTAGGAACTAAAGCAGCAAACGATATAAATTTGATTTCATTATCAAATGATACGGTTAAGAATAGGATTGAAGACATGTCATGTAATATAAAAGAAGAATTAATATCGAGAGTGCGCAAAAGTCACTATTACTCATTACAATTGGATGAAAGTACTGATGTCACTAATAATGCCAATTTGTTAGCTTTCATTAGATATGAGTTTGAAAATCAAATACAAGAAGATGTATTGTTTTGTGATTCACTACCTTCACGAACGACAGCTAATGACATATTTAACAGTTTGAATAATTTTATAACCGAAAATGAAATAGAGTGGCCAAAATGTGTTGGAATTTGCACTGATGGTGCTCGTGCAATGTCAGGTACAAGAACTGGATTGATTGCTCTTATTAAAAATGTTGCGCCTCAGGTTGTTTGGAATCATTGCTGCATTCACAGAGAATCATTAGCAGCCAAAAATATGTCACCAGATTTGAAAAGAACATTAGACGAAGTAGTTAAAATTGTCAATTTCATTAAGGCTCGTCCACTTAATTCCAGAGTTTTTAAAATTTTGTGTGAGGAAATGGGTAGTCAACATACACATTTATTATTACATACAGATGTACGTTGGTTGTCCCGCGGGAAAGTACTCATTCGCCTTTTTGAGCTTCGAGATGAAATACGATTGTTTTTAATAGATGCGCATTTTGAACTGACCGAATGTTTCAATGATTTTATCTGGTTAGCTAAGGTGGCTTACTTGACTGATATTTTTACAAAATTGAACGAACTTAATTTGAGCCTGCAAGGTACTGTTGTAAATATATTTAAAGTTGAAGATAAAATAGAAGCAATGATTAAAAAAATCGACTTGTGGTCGAAACGCATCCAGAACGGTGTATATGAGTCTTTTCCAACTCTCAATGATTTCATAGAAAGCTCCAGTGAAAAATTGCTTAATCAAACGCGTCAATTATTTGTTGAACATTTAATTACTTTGAAAAGCAACTTCAGGAAGTATTTTTCTACTCCTGATCCTTGCAATAACTGGATCAGAGATCCATTTAATATGGAAATTACAAATGCTAAACATTTATCTGCACCTGAACAAGATATTCTCGTGGAATTATCATGTGATACAACTTATAAACTAAAATTTAACAAAACTGAATTGAGCAACTTTTGGTTACTTCTCAGGTCAGATTATCCTGCGCTTGCAAATAAAGCACTTCAACACTTGATTCCATTCTGCACAACATATTTATGCGAACAAGCTTTTTCGGTACTATTTTATATTAAGTCTAAATATAGAAACAAATTAAATGTAGAGCCGGATCTTAGATTAAAAGTTTCCAATATTAAGCCAGATATTGAGATTCTTGTTTCAAGAAAACAACTGCATACATCTCATTAAATATGTAAGTTATATTTAATGAGATAGATGCAGTTATTTTTTAAAATATTTCTTATTTAATATTTTCTGAAAAAAATTATAAAATATTTATATGAATTTAATGTAAATACCCATTATAATTTGTGAGATTTGTTGCTATGACAATGTTTGTATTTTCTTTCTTCAATATTATAATTTCTAATAAAATGTGTTCTACAATATGCAAAAAAATCGTTATTCACCAATCACTGTTAGAAATATTCATCATATATCCTTGTCCTTATGAGATCGTAAGCCAGAAATTAATTAATAAAATGACGAAAAGTACCTAAAGTTGTGATGGGGGTCCGTCAAAAAAAATTTTTTCAAGTGGGGGTCCGTGGAGTACATAAGTTTAAGAACCTATGCTCTAATGCACTTATAAAGTATAATTTTACTTAAAATAAATAAGCTGGAGTGTCTCCACTCGACAATCTCGCAATTTGAATTGGATTAAATAACATAATATATTATATTTAAATTAAATTTAATTAATTATAAAATTAATAAATAGTATTTATTTTAAACCAGCGCATGTTTGGCTCTTTGTTGATGGCACCACGTCACGTGTTGGCGCGTGACATTTGCAGAGTTAAAAAATTAATTCTGGTACTTTCAGCGATTCAATCAAGCTGAAATTCTACATATAGCAGTTTTATACAATTTTTAATGATGTGAAAAACTATCAAACATATATCTTTATTTTTACGGTCACTTTAGAGGAACAAAAATCAAAATGTTGTAAGTAATGACTCTCTTCCCGTTGAGCTGCTTTTCTCAAAAGTTGATAGAAAACTATGAATTATGAATAATGTCCATGTACCAAATTTCATCATTCTAGCTCAAACCGTTTTTGCGTAATCTTGTCTACATACATACACACATACACACACACAGACAGACACATACAGACATTTTCTCATCCTTAGTGAAAATGATTCAGGAACCTTCAAAACGTATAAAAACATCAAAATCTCGACATCGAAAATTTTCGTGATCGCAATACTATCTCTGGCGAGTTAGTAAAAATAATGTTTAATGTTTTATTTTTAAAAATTTTTGAAAATTTCGTAAATAAATAAAAAACTCAAAATTTGAACAAAAGAAATCAATGAATAAATTTCAATTTATTCAATTTTATTTAAATTGTAAACAATATCTAAAAAAATTTATCATTATCACTTTGTTTTATTTATTTATTTGATGCTTTAAACATTTCAGGAATGTTTTAACCCGCGTCATAAATCACCTAGTAGTGGTGTATGTCGTTTTTCTTTTCAATCCCCACCCCCACTTACACCTGTGTTCATTCAGTAATGCCTTTAATTTGATATATCTATATTAAAGTTTATGTTTGCTTTGTTGAGAAATTTGAAAGTATTTTTAGCTATTTATTTCACTATGCAAATATATATATATATATATATATATATATATATATATATGTTTGTTGATACATATTCCTTAATATATATACAATTATAACAAATATACATTAGAATAAAAACGATCTTAAATTGCCGCTTTTACGTTGTATTTATATAATATATATGAGACTAATCCTCAAAGCCCTTAATAGGTAAAACAACAATAAATTAAATATATATATTCTGATAAAATATTTTAACAAATAATTAATGCTTAATATATTATCTAATTAAAAAAGAATTAATATTTTTTTATTTTAAATAAAATTAATATATTATTAATTAAGTCTGATTAATAGAGAATATTATACGAGGTCTGTTCAAAATGAATTTGGAATTTTCTCGGCCTGTGTACATTCGATTATCGAAATTTTTTTGTTATGTTGGTACACATATGTTTCTCATCTGTTTTTATTATCAGCCATATTGAATTAGTATGGGAGATGACACGGAAGAGTCGGCAATGAAACTGAACCTCTCCATAACCAAGGTCCAAAAATGGACAAAAAAATGGAGGATCAGTTTAAATGAGACCAAATCGGTACATGTGAACTTCACCAACCGAAGAATAAATTATGTGCCGATAATACTCAACAACAAAATCATACCATATGCCAATGAAGCAAAATACTTGGGAATGACATTAGATGCAAGGCTGCGCTGGAAAGCTCATGTCAAAAAAAAGAGAGACGAAATTAATATCAAATATAGAAAAATGTATTGGCTAATGGGGCGACATTCAGTCCTGTCTATTGATAGCAAATTATTGCTATATAAACAGGTCCTAAAGCCAGTGTGGACCTATGGTAGTCAGCTCTGGGGCTGTGCTGCAAAGAGCAATGTGCAAATCATCCAAAGATGTCAAAACAAAATACTAAGGGCCGTTGTCAATGCCCCTTGGTATATTCGTAACGAAGAACTTCACCAAGATCTTAAGATCGAGACAGTAAAAGAAGAAATTCAACGATTTGCAGCAGCTCATCAAATTAGACTGCAAAGGCATACAAACACTGAGGCCGTTCGACTCCTTGACGTAGCTAACCAGACGAGAAGATTAAAAAGGAATAAACCTCACGAACTAATGGATTAAACTGCTCATGTTTGCATGTTTTTGAAAGCATAACTTTATATATTTTCTTTAAATAAATATCACTTATTAGTTAAGGTATATAACTAGATTGTGATTTGTAAAATAAAATAAAAAAAAAACAAAAAAAAAATATTGAATTAGTAGATTGTTTTTGACAACTGAAAAAGTTAGTCACGTTTTGTGTGTCATCCGATTTTTTACTTATTTTTAAAAATACTACAAGGAAGTTTACAACGTTTACGCTCAAACGAATTGTAGAAAAACAAAACATGGATTCTGCATCACGATAAAGCACCAGCTTACACATTATGATTTTTTGGCCCAAAACAACACCGTAATCATACCTCAACCACCATATTCACCAGATTTGGCTCCCAGCGACTTTTTCCTATTTCCAAAACTGAAGAGACCAATGAGAGGAAAGCGTTTTGCCACAATGGATGAGATAAAGTCGGAATCGAGGAAGTAGCTGATGGCCATACCGAAAAGCGAATTTCAGAAGTGCTTCAAAGGTTGGAAGAAGCACTGGCATATCTGAGGGGAATTACTTTCAAGGGGACAAAATGAATATTGATGAATTAAATATACTTTTCGAAATAATTCAAAACTCACTTTTCTTTTGGAAATTTAGGGCAATTATTTTTCAAATTAATAAAAAATAGTGTTATATTAAATTTTTTATTCTTATATTAGTTTTTTAATATGCTCTTATTCCATCTTATAAATGGAAAGGGGGAGTAAGGTAATTTTATATCTGAAGACAATACATTAATATATAATTAAGTATAAAGAGAAATAGGACTTATAAAATAATTTTTAGCACTTATAAAATAATTTTTAGCATAATCTATCTACTTCTTTTTAACGATCCTTGAAAAGAATAACTCATTCAGTTTTGCTAAAATGGCATTTTACTCTTTTCTTTCCACTCCATCCCAATTTGTCTTGTATGAAAGCTCTTCAATTAAGTAAAGGATGAAAGAAAAATAGATAGATCACAAATGATAGATATTTAAATAAAGATCCCAATCAGAGGATTCTCCACAATTATTAAATTTAAAAATTAAAAAAAGAATATCAACTGAAAAGAGTTTTCAACATTTGGTTCTTGTCATCAGTAATAATTACAATGACAAAAAAAAACTCAATTAATTATAATAAATAATTTATCTATCATAAATTTAAGAGTTTAAATTTGTCGTTATAAGTGTTAATTGTATTTATTCTTATAAATAAACATTAAGTATATTAACTTAAAATTAATATTTATTTTTATTTTTTTCAGACCTTAATCCATTCATTAGATCTATATATATATAGTTAATTTTGTTTAACTCTTCTTGTCATTTTATTTCATAAATTCTTGATATTGAACCCGAAACCTTTTTACCGACCGACGATATTAAGGAAGGTAATGTTTTCACATCAAATTTCACATGTGGAGATTTTTAAATATCTCCACGAATCATGCATTTTTTTAACCGATAAAATAATTTTTAGCATAATGTCTGTTCGTCCGTCTTTCCGTCCTTCTGTCCGTGTGTCCGTATAGACGTGTACAGCTTGAACGGCTGAACGGATTTTGATAAAATTTGGTATATTTACTTAATGCATCAGTATGATGAATTGATCAACTTTTGGTGCAAATCCGGAAACAGGAATTGGTAGTATTAGCGATCGTTATTATCACACCAATTTTCACATGAGATTTTTTACATATCTCCAGGAATCATGCACTTTGTATAAGTTTTATCCTCGGGAAAAATCATCTTCATTAGTTTTTTCTTAATTTAAAATTATTTGACGTCACCCAGCCCTTCATGACGTCACAGCCAGCGCCTCCTTATATATTATAAATAAAATAAAATTAAAAATATTTATGTTATATCCATACCTGTTTTTTATTGCATTAATAGATATATTAAAATTATTTGAAATTGTTTCTGTAGCTGGAAATTAATTTATTTCAAACAGTCGGTCGGTTCTGTCCCTGGCCATATAGGTCAACTTATTTCTAATAACCTACTTTTGTTCATATTGATTTGAATTTCTATTCTATAACATTTATAAAATTTAGTACAGAAATGACTTTCAAAAATAAGATATCTTGGAATATTTGGAATTTAGATAAAGAATATCGAAAAAAATTAATACAAATTTTAATTTAAGAAATCAAAAGCATATCAATTCTATTAATTAATTTAATTATTTGTTATTTATTAATTGATTTTTTAATTTTCCCCTTAATTTATAATATAACTTTCAAAAACATATCATAATTAACTTTTACAGATTTTTATCATATATATATATATGATATATATATATATATATACACTGAGGTGCAAAAAAAGTGGAACGCTTAGAAAAATTTGATTTTTTCAAATAATTTTCAAGAAAAACATATATATATTATTTAAACTTTTAATTAATTGTTACAAATATTTAAAAACATTTTTAGAGTGAAACAATTTTCAAAATTCTGATAGTCCACACACTTACCAAAAATTATTTGAAAAAATCAAATTTTCCTAAGCGTTCCACTTTTTCTGCATCTCAGTGTATATATAAAGAAATTAAAAATAAATTCTTATTTAAATGAATGCTTGTGTGCGAATTGGTTTTCTAAGCTGTTTACTGTAAATGTCTTGAAATTAGGAAAAAACCCCAAATTTTTTTTTTTCCAAAAACAAATCAGTTTCTCATTATCCTTATTTCTTGCCTACCAGCTGGTAGCATCATGTTTTCTCCTGATATATTTAATTTTGTTTATTTATTTGAAAAATTGTTGATCTAAAAAGTGAACATGTTAATTCGTTGAAATCATATTTAAAGAAACACTGTAAAAACAAATGTTTTTTTTTATTTAAATAGTCTCTTGATTATTTTATAATTTAACCAACCCTGTGTTCTTATAGTTTTTGTGATAGTGAACAACTAAAATTAAACACTCTGTATATATAATATGTATAAATAATGAATTCATGAGTAATGATTGGGGAGAAGGTGAATGTCCTCAACATATTAATAAAAATTGTTTGTGAATAGTTTTTGTTGTAATATTCGTATATATTTAGAATTAATTCAACGATCGATGAAATTCCCATCATTATTCACTATTGATGTTGGTGACAAGCAAAAGGAGATTTTAGAAAAGTTCTGTATTTGTTAGGTAAATGAATTTCTTGTTTACTTTGATTTTCGTTCAATTATAATGTAAATTAAAATTTAATTGAAATTTTGACCCCTTATTTCCGTTATTCAAATGAAAATTAATTTGTCATTGAATCAATACCAAATGGTATTCATATATCATAAATTATAATTATAGATTTACTATAGAAACCATAACATTTCCAAAAAAAATAATGAAATATAATTTAACATTTTCAAGGTGGGGAGAAGAGGATTTGAAGATTTTTTATTCTTAAATGTAACTATCTATCTATTTATCTCTGTGGCTCCACGGAACTCGAAAGTTGATCCACATTTCTCCATATTTTCTCCAATCTCTCTCTCCCGTCCTTTCCTACATTATCCACTCACCGTGTCCATGGTCTTGCAACCGGTCGTTTCCTAATCGGTCTCCCCACCAATATATTTTTCGCCATTCTTTCCTCTCCCATTCTAGCCATGTGCCCTGCCCATTGGAGCCTTCTCGATTTTATAACCCTAACTATGTCTGGAGATGTATAGAGATCATGCGATTCCTCTTTACACAGTCTTCGCCATTCCCTTGTGACCTCATCTTTCTTTGGCCCATAAATACTGCCTAGAATACCCCTAAATCTACTCTCATCTCCAAGGATCATAGACCATGCCTCACACCCATCTAATACAACCGGCAAAATAATTGTTTTATATATTTTAATTATGATCCTCTTTGATAATAATTTTGACGAGATAAGCCCGTTTACTGCATGATAACAGGCGTTACCTGATTGCAGCCTCGATTTAAATTCTTATTCTTCATTTCTACATTTTCAAATACTATGTTTTGTAAGTTAAGACTTTGTGTGTTCTTAAATGTAACTGATAAATGTAACTATGTTTTAAATGTAAATGGGTTTTTTAACCGACGTAAGGGAGGTATTGTTTTCAAACCAAATTTCACATGTGGAGATTTTTTTACATATCTCCACGAATCATGCACTTTGTATAAGTTTTATCCTCGGGAAAAATCATCTTCATTAGTTTTTTCTTAATTTTAAATTATATGACGTCACAGTCAGCGCCTCCTTATATATTATAAATAAAATAAAATTAAAAATTTTTATGTTATATCCATAACATAAAAAATTAATTTATTTCAAACCGTCTATCGGTTCTGTGCCTGGCTACAGGTCAACTTATTTTAATTTTGAGAAGAATATACTATCAAATATTTTTATTATATTCATAAAATAATAAAAATCGATATGAAATCAAAATATCTTACTTACTCAAAATTATAATTATAATTATCATAATATATTAATATTGTATCGATTTTATTTATTGTTGCTTTATTACTATTTGAATGTACTAATTTAATGGTTGATTATTTTTTTAAATGGCAACTGAGATATGTCATGTCCATTTTCCTTTTTAAATTTGATGAGTTTTGAATTGAGGGGGGATCATTTTTTTTTTATATTTTTTTTTTGATATTTCATCTTAATGACGATAGACGATATATTATTATTATTTCCTTTTGAATAAAAACATAATAATTGTGTGAGAACAACATTCACATTCGCATTTACTGACGTCAATCCAGAATAAAACAGGATGTTTCTAATAAGAATGGTATGAAAGTAATGCGAGGAATTCATTAATGGTGCGTTACTCTCGAAATTCATTTAAAATGTAATAAAATATTCCTGAGTGGTGGTTGAGAGAACGAAGAGCTATCCTTTCATTTATTCGTAGACAATTCTAAGGGTGCATATCCATTTAATAGTTAGTATACGGCCTGGGAGAAACTTTACTATCCGCAAAATAAAGAAACAAAGAAAGAAAAGATGATATATATATATATACGAGTAGGGTAAAGTATACAGTCGTTGGCCCCTAAGTAGTCGTTGGCCCCCTATCACTAAAACACAAATAATAAGATTTTATTTTAAAAATTGAGCTATTAACTATGATTATGTAATCGTTTGTTGTATGGTTGTATAATCACTATAGAATACCTAGGCCAATAACTATAATAGGGGCCCAATAACTGTATTTTTTAGGATTTTTTTTTTAAAGTGCTTATTGAAAATGGCATGAGAAAATGATTTTGTTTTTATTCATCCAAATGCTCATAGTATGTATGTTCTGCAAACTTAATTTGATATAAATTGTTCCGCAATTTGCCCAGATGTGCATTAAACACTGCTAGGAGTTGCTTAAGGGGGCCAACGACTGTATGCTTCACCCTATATACAGAGACAGAGAGAGATAGAGAAGAGAGGATAGGGGTAGATATATTTAGTAAAGGACACAATAAACCAAAAAAAATCTGGAGTGTCTCCACTTGACTATCTCGCAAATTTGAATTGGATAATCAAGCTTTTTTCTGTATTTGAAAAATAATTAAAATTTTATTCTATCCGTTCATAGAATTTAAGGCTTTTAACATAATTTTCACTGATAACATTTTATTGAAATATGAAGACTTTGTCTTAAAACTATATTTTTGTGAGTTGCGCAAATTTATGAAATAGCATGCACCTGCTTTTGGCTGCATTTAACTTTTATTATAGTTTTGATAAAAATGAAATACATTACCAGGGACTCGACGGGGTCGTAGCAATTGATGTACACATTACATCTCTTATATAGGATGTTCAATGTGTATACAAATACATATATTTATATGGATAGTGCAATTTGAATATGTATTAAACAGGGATAATATTATATTATAATCATATACTCGCGCGTCAGCGAGTGTTTGGCTCTTTGTTGATGACACCACCTCACTTGCTGGCGCGTGATTGGCAATCAACGTGTTAAAAAAATTTAAAAAATTATTTCCGGTACTTTCAGCGATTCAATCAAGCTGAAATTCTATATATAGCTGTTTTATACAATTTTTAATCATGTGAAAAACTATGAAACATATATCTTTATTTTTACGGTCAGTTTAGAGGAAAAAGAAATGAAAACGTGGTAGGTAATGGTCATCTTCCGAATGAGCTACATTTTTCAAAAGTTGATAGAAAACACACACAAACATACATTTTTCTTAAACTTAGTTAAAATGACTCAGATGCCTTCAAAACTTATAAAAACATCGAAAATTTTCGTGATCGCAATATCAATATATCTCTGACGATATAGTAAAAACAAAAAGGAAAGAGAAGAAAATAATCCACCCCCTTACCACCTCCACAGATAACTTACTCCTTAAAAAGCTTCTGGTGATTTAATTGAGTGTCTAATCTTGAAATCTTTCATTAATGTGATGCCGAGCAAAACATTAGAACAAGATTACTTCTCCCGAAGCGGATTCAATTATCTTTCGAACGAATGTCGATGGCGCGAGTTTTCCCAGCGCAATTTATAATAATTTTTACGAGAAGAGGGTGGGAAGTAGTGGGTAGAGAAAGAGAGAGGGGGGAGGGGGAATAAATTAAATCTTTCGTAATTTTAGTTGAGTTGTTTTTCAGCATGGCGAGTTCTAATTTTGATCAACTTCCAATGTAATTAACGAGATTGTTGCATTAGTTTAATTCAAGAAACGTGGAAATGTGAATTAGTAGTTTTATTATTAATGCGTACTTTTAATGACAAATTCGGATTCATTCAAGAAAACATGAACAAAATGAATGTTCATAATTTCTAAAATTTTTTATTGTTTTAGGTAAAATATTTATGTTTGATTTCTTTTATAATATAATAAAATCATTTATTTTATTTTTATCATTAAAATGATGATGATGATGATGATGTTAAGTATGTTTATAATCACTAAAAAACAAATGGGAATAGAATTTCTAAATCGATCGTTGTTCAGTTGAACAGTGTTAAGTTTAAGTTTCATATTAAAAATTAATTTCTTCAATGATTAAATATCACTCAAGTCTTAAATACTATGTTAATAAATAAAAAATATATATTTCATAATTTTTATAATAAAAATGTTATTTGATTAAAATACAATAACAAAAAGTATAACCTTAGAACGTAACGGTAACATAATAATACCATTTTTCATCATGACAATGCGAGTTCACATACATCACATGCAACGAACGAGTATTTGAACACACACCTTACAGCCCCGACTTGGCACCGAATGACTTTTTCCCAATCCCTTAATTAAAAATAAACAATTTTCATCGCTCGCGAAATTTTCATCATGCCTAATAAAATGTATACAACAAGAATGTATATTGTGTATTTTGTATTCTGTTTTTAATTATTTTTAAAAAATTGCCAAAACAAAAGTTTATCTATGTGAATGTGTGTTTTCCTTTCGGTAAATTAATCAATTTTTTTAAATAATATTTTTCTTGGATATTCTCGCGCCCCCTAGGAAGGCGCGCCCTACATGTTAAGAATCGCTGGTCTAGATCTCTAAATTTGTCATTTAGGCCACTTAGCATGTTTTTATACTTTATATTAGTGATATTCAACCTGGGCGATCGACATCTTAAAGGGGGCGATTATTTGACTATACGATTTTGGAGGGCGATAGTATTTTTGGGGGGCGAAATCATTTTCAACTCTATAAAAAAGGTAAGATGATTTTGCGATCAGGCTTTTAAACATTTACGCTTTTTTTCAATATGGTTCTAAAAAAAAAGGTAAGATGATTTTGCGATCAGGTTCAGAAACTCGATTTTTCAATATGGCTCTAAGTATCACCAAGAGTACCTACCTTATATTAGGGATTATCATGCAATTTTTATCTGTTAAAATTTATAGGGGTCAAATTATGAAGCCGACCTGGGCGTTTGGTCCAAAAAGATTGAGAAATGCTACTTTATATGGTATATGACTAGGAAAGTTAAGAAATTATGAAAAACCTTAATAATTATTTAATTTTTCTATGATCAATTTTTCAATCTAATTGCTTAATATAAATAAAATTATTATTTTAATTATTCAAATAAATTCTCTTTACTGATTGAAAATTTGTTTTTTTTTGTTTTTCAGGTGGTGTTGGTGTTCATTCTCAGTATAGCTTCACTTATCATTTATTTTATAGATGCCTCAAGGTAAGAATATCAATTTATATTCAAAGTATTGAATTACTCTTTTATCTTAAGTTTATTAATGGATTCGAATTTAATAGGATTTCAAAATTAAATGAAAATATTAATTTTAAGTCTCGGAAGAAAGAGTGAGCTTTTAATTAAAATGAATGAAATCTGATCTTGATAAAATTACCTTTCTATTATTTAAATTAAAATAGCAACAAGTCCAATTTATTAATTAATGATTTTTTTTTATTTCATTTTATATTGATTAGGATATTACATTAGATGAGTTCGTCTTTAATAGTCAATTCTGGAAGGAGAGTCGAGGTTGCCACTAGTAATCGTGCAAAAAGTCGAAAGGAAAAAGGAAATAAATATTTAACTAATATTCATTATTAAATAATAGATCAATCCTATTGATGTGAGGACTAGTTATTATTGGGACAGAGGTCCTTTCGAGCATTGGACCCAGGTTTCGAAAAGGTTTGGCCCTTGGGTTTTATACTCTTCTTTTATTCACTACTACAATTATCATTTCTTTAGTAAACTGAATAAATTCACTCAAATAAAATGTTTTATTTTATTTGTTAATACCATTAAATTATTATTATACGAGGGTCATTCAATAAGCAAAAATACAAATGGCTATAGCTCAAAAACGGTTAATTTGATTCTTACAAAATTCAGACTATTTTTCAACATAATGCAGTTGTATTATCTTTCTTGCAGCTTCCTAAACTGATCCGTGATAAGCTTCAAAAATTGCATTGGGACGTTATACCTCATCCTACCTACACTCCCGACCTCGCCCCTTCTGATTTTTGCCTATTTGAACCACTCAAAGACTCCCTACATCAGTGATTCTCAACCACTGTGCCGCGAGATTATAAGGCTCCTAAACATTTCTGACTTTTTTCCTAAATTTTTTCAATTTGGTTCTAAAAAAAAAAGGCAAACCGTTTTTGGGACCACTTTTTTCAATATGGTAAACTTTTACACTTATCTTTTTTTGTGTGCCGCCAAATTTTTAAACCGTTAAAAGTGTGACGCGGTAAAATAAAGGTTGAGAATCACTGCCCTACGTGAAAAAATATTTGCTAAGAATGAGGAAGCGGTGCAAAATAAATCGAAAGAATTCTTCGCCAAGGTAATTAGGAAGCTGTACGAAAGATGGGACAAGTGCATAACTGTGGGGGGGGGGGAGGTGAATAAGAAGTTAAATTTCGAGGATTAAAGGTCGGAAAGCTCACGAGTTTTATACTCCTCCCTTCCCCACTTCTTCCTCCCTACTTTCATGACTGTGCCTCGGAGAATACAGTTCTATGCTTTTTAGTAATTTAGAATTGTTGAAAATTACAAAAATAAGATGATAGCAGTGGCGTAACTATGGGGGGGGGGGGGGGCAGGGGGGGGGCAGGGGGGGGGACATATGTCCCCGGGCGCCAAATTTAGGGGGCGCAAAATTAGGGAAGCCAATTTGGAACAAAAGAACAATTAATATTTAAAGTTAAACTGTATTTTGTGTAAGTCAATGAATATTATTTATACGCTTATTAAAATCTGTTAAACCTGTTTCGTTATTCGTCATTAATATTCTTTAAAAAAAATTAAATTAATTATATATATATATATATATATATGTATAAGAAAGGGGGCGCTAATTTCTCAGTTGCCCCCAGGCGCAAGAACCTCACGGTACGCCACTGGATGATAGCATTAATGAACTTTGAAGATTTAAAAAGCTTAAAATAATAATAAATAATATGTATATAACTCATAATATTGATAAAGTTTGAAAGAGCTCATACTACTAGTACAAATAGTATATTTTAGAGTAATTCGGATATTATATACTCGTTTTGTTTTATTTTTTGTTTTCCAGTGAGGAAGTAGAAAGATGTCAGAAATGGAGTAACAACATCACCCAGCAAATCGATCTCGCCTTCAATATATTTTTTATGGTCTATTTTTTTATAAGAGTAAGTTTAATTCATTTTTTTATTTTTTGTTTTTGTTTGCATGTTTTACAATACTTTTTTTTTATTTTTTCTTAAAAAAACATTAAAAAACTTTTTCACAACGAGGGTTAAACAGTAATCTTAAACAAGTCAAAATTTTAATGATTATTCGAAAGATGATTTTATATTGTTATTTAAAACATTTCATGAATCTCCCCCACAGGAGCAACAAGAAAGAAAAAGAGATAATATGAGTTTATACTACAGTTAACAAATATATTTGAAAACATTGCCATCCCCTAAGGATGTGTAAATATCATCTTATTCTCTTCTAACAAGTAAAAATGTTTAACTCCTTTCAATTTATGTAAAACATTTAAATATTTTTTATTTTATTTTTATCAATTTATATTGTGAAATAATAATAAAAGAAATACACACAAAAAAAAAATTTGAGCAGTGGAATGCAAAAAACTCATTACTCTATAACGCGATAAATATTTGTAGAGAGAAATTAAATCTTTGAAAATTAATTAATATTCTAACTTTTATTTAAAATAATTAAATACACATTTGAATATTATTAATATACTAGCTTTTCCTGGCTTCATATGTTGCCGGCAGCGTAAAACTCTTCTTAGAGGGACAGGCGGCTTCTTGGCGCACGAGATTAATTAATAATAATAATTTATAGGAAATTTTGTTTCAAATACACCTATCCCCCGATTTACACGGTAGATACGTTCCTGAGAAAAACGTGTAAATCGAAAATTAAAAATTTTCAAGTCAAAACTGTGTAAATCGAAAAGCTTGTAGAAAATGCATAATTTTGCTATTTAACAGTTGTGATTTTTTTCAATATTTTTAGGTGTACACAGAAATAAAAATAAAATGCATTGACAGGTTAAAATATGTAATATATTACGGAAACACTGTTTTTTTATTTAATTACAATACATTAAACAGAAAAACAAAAAATAAAACCAAAGGTGTTTTATTATCCTTCATCACTATCAGAAATTACTCTCATTCTTTTTTTCGGAATCGAAGGTTGGAATTCACTTTCATCACTTTTGTGCCGATTCGATGTTTGAAGCAGAAATATTTACATTCTGAGAGGTGGTAATAAAATCGGTTATTAACAATTGCTAGATAAAACTTTAATTTTATGCGAATAAATACAGACACAGTGTGCATGTGCAGCAAGTCAGCACATAAGCTCGGGATTCCCCGTGAGATGTGTACACAGCGCACGTGTTCAAACACAGTAGCATTTAGTAGAGTGCGATAAAAACAAAAAAAAAAACTTATTTGGAAAACCGTGTAAAAGCGAAAACGTGTAAAACAAGTACCGTGTAAATCGGGGGATAGGTGTACTTACAAAACAACACAATGTTTAAATATAAAATTAATAACTTTATTCAAATAGTCGTAATTTGTTTTTTATTTTTCCTAATATTTAATAATAACAAAACAAAATTTTTAAAAAATGAAGTTAGAAACAAATTAATAATTTTGATAGGTTTCTTTTTATATTTATTCTGTTTAATAAATTCTCTTTAATGAAACAAATAATATTAATATGAAAAATTAGAATATTTCAATTTGTATTTCAAATTTATTTTTATTTTAAATTCTATAAATATTCTTAAAATAATAATAATAAATAAGTAATTCATATTAAATATTAAAATTAAATTATTTTATTTTATACAATTTATACATTTAGTTAGTTTGTTTAACTGGTTTCCCTGATAAAAGTAACTTACACAGTTAATAATATAGTTATAATATATGATAATATTAAAAATATATAATAAAACGTCAATTTTTAGTTTAGGTACTAAATGATACTTATACGATAGAAGTTAAAATATCTAAAAATAGTTAGAATATACTTAAATTTAGAATAATAAACTAGACAGGACATTTTATGGGAGAATAAAGTTTAATTAAAAGTTTATTTATGGAAAATCAATTTGTTAACTTCATCAAATGTTGAATAGACTAAGAATGCGGTGTGTCGATAACATAAGGAATATTTTGGTGAACTAACAATAGAAATTTTAGGAAAAGGATAGGAATTGGATAAGTGGTGGTTCAGAGTTGAGAAATTCAAAATATTGTAGTTACTACGGTTAAGGGATTTCAAGTTGAATATCTGCAAAATATAGATAAAAAAACCTGACTTTTGACAACTTTTGACGACTATCAAGACAGTTATATATAAATGATGAGGTGTCCTATAATCAGTAAAACGGGTCCTATCAACCTTTACCTTGATTTTCTTGATCGGAGACGCTATCAAGTAGCTTTTATAATTTTGATCCCGGAGGCTGAGTCGACTCCGTCCTATGGACTCCAGCTAAAAAAATTCCCTTGTCAGGTCTGGGACTTGAATTCGGAACCACGAGAATGTGAGTCAGCTACGCTACCTCCCACCCTGTGGCGCTCTTTCTCACCAAAATATAGATAGAAGATATAAACAAGAAGTTTATTCTAAGTTTTGCAAACTCGAAAACTATAAGAGATACAAAATTGGTTTAATTAACAAATTTGAGAATCACTACTAGAAAATTTATTGTTTTTAATTCATCTCTGTCTAAGTTATAGTTTCCATAAGTTATTGTAATTTTATTTTCCACAACTTAAAATGAATACCCTGCATATATTAAGTATTTTTATTACTCTTTATTTCAACTCTTTTACATACTTTTCCAGCACTGAGAATATAAAGTACAAGAAAGTATTTTTTTATTTTTTACTATGATTTTTAAATGTATGTTATCTGAATACAAAAATTTTTATTATATATTTATATTTATTAAATATCTGAATATGCTATTGAATAAAAGTAATTTTATTTTTTATTTGTTTTCAGTTTATAGCAGCAAGTGATAAGTTGTGGTTCATGCTTGAGATGTACTCATTCGTCGATTACTTCACAATCCCGCCCTCTTTCGTCTCTATTTACCTGGACAGAACATGGATAGGTATGTAAATTACCTATATATATTATTATTTAAAAAAATGTTCAAATCTATATATTAATTTAATTAAAAATTTTATAAATTTAATTTAGTAAAATTAATTTAGTTGGAAGGCAAACATTATTATCAAATTATTAATTTTAATACATATGTTCATTGTTATCTCTGCAAAACTATAATAACTTTATGGTTTCGATTCTTGCTCATTAAGCATCTTTGACAAATTAATGTTATTAATGATATTACTTTCTACCGACGGAAGATAAAATTGGGTATATTTACTTAATGCATTAGTAGCATGAATCCATCAACTTTTGGTATATATCCAAAAACCAGAAGTGGTAGTTTACAAAGTATTAATTTTATATTCATTGTCGTAAATTTTTCACTTAAAATGTAATCTATATATTTAATACGATAGTGTCCGTCTCCAGAGCCTAAACTACAGGGAGTAAGGTAACCAAATTTTTCTGAGGTGAAGGGTACCTCAAATGATGAAAAATAAAAAAGAAATTAGAATCTTAGGTAACTCCTGAGCTGAGCTGCGGGTGTTCCATTTTCCAGAAATATATATAAAGGAGAGTGTTTGTATGTATGTAATTTGTTTACTTTTTTGCTGTCATAGAAACAGATATATATATAATTAGAATCTCTCTCTCTCTCTCCCTCTATTTAAAATTTTAAAATATGGAGTGTTCTAGCCAAATTAAGAAATTTAAATTCCTTATGCAACATTGATAGGTAAATGAATTGGACTAGAAGAGGAGACATGTGATTAGAGAAATTGGGGAAAAATCAACCGAAATGTAATTAAACAAAAAAATTCAAGAATTATGATACGGATACGACTTACATACAATTAACATACAAAATGTAGAATTTGAAAAAGTATAAATATTTAAATACTTAAGATCTCTAATCACGAAGGATAATAATATTCGAGAAGAATTTAAATCGACGTTGTAATTGAGTAACGCCTGTTATTATGAGTAAAGGGGCTTATCTCATCAAGGAGGATCAAAATTAAAATATATAAAACAATTATTTTTCAAGTTGATCGATGACTAGGGTGACCATATTTCGAAAACACCAAACCGGGACAAACGGTATACCTTTTTTTTAGAACTAAATTGAAAAAATTTTGAAAAAAAAATTACGAAATGTCCTAAATATTGAAAAAATTGGGAAACATCCGGTGGAAGACCAAGGACCAAGGTGGGTGGACAATGAAGGAAGGGACATGGGAGAGATGGGACAGGGTAGGATTTGGTCGTAGCTCAGGATAGGGACGCTTAGAGAAATGTGGATGCTGCGGCTAAGAACTTTCGAAAACTGTACAGAGTTAGATAAATACAATAATAATATATAATTAATTTAGTGACTAAATTAAAATATATTTTACAAGAAAACAAATACATGTCTTATCTACTTATACTGATTGAAACAAAATGGATGAAAACCTTTTACATACAGACTTTCAACCAAATACTATGTATCACTCGGGGGTACAGGGGCGGAGCCCCCGTCTAGGTGTGAAGAGCGCCGAAGGCGCTCGGAGCAGCTAGTAGTAATTAATAATTGAATAATTCAACTAAAAATATATATATACATATAATGTTGTTTGGAAATTAATTTATTTCAAATCATCGGTTGGTTCTGTGCCTGGCCACAGCTTATTTATTTCTATAAAAACTCAAATCATGAAACAACAACGACAGAAGTTTTCAAAATCATATCATAAAAGAACTATTTTTCTTTTAAATAAAATATTTTAATAATATGATCGGAAATAAAAAAAAAAAGATGATAAAATCAAATATTTAATCATGTCATCAAAACATAAACATTATTAGAGTATATTGAAGGTATCTCACTTACTTTATTATTTTATCTTATTTAAGCTTTGGCAACAGGATAGAAAGAGATTCTATAAGAAATGTTATCCTCTCTTACATGGGATCAATAAAAAGGATTTTGAAAGCTTACATATATATCAATATTCATTTTTATGGTATTCTTCCTGAAAATTACTGCTTTTCTAACCTTTACATAAATAAACATAAATTTTACAAGTCATGATATTTTTTATAAAGCTTTAAATCAAAAGTAATATATTGTATAATATATTGTTTTTACTATTCTATAAAATATATAGTATAGACTTGGTCATAATATTCACTCGTCAAAAGGAAACTATTTTAAAAAAATCTGTGTGTCTGAGTGTCTCCACTCGACTATCTCGCAAATTTGAATTGGATGAATTAACATATATTATATTTAAATTAAATTTAATTAATTAAATTATAAATTAAGTATAATTAATTAATTGACATATATTAAATTGAAATTTAAAACCTTTACATTCATTTTTAAGTCAAAATTTAAAAATTTAAAAAATTAATTAATTAATGTTTGACACCACGTTACGTGCTGGCGCGAGATTGGCAGTTAACGTGATAAAAAATTTAAAAATTTAATTCCGGTACTTTCAGCGATTCAATCGAGCTGAAATTCTATATATAGCAGTTTTATACAATTTTTAATCATGTGAAAAACTATCAAACATATATCTTTAGTTTTACGGTCAGTTTAGAGGACAAAAAATGAAAACGTGGTAGGTAATGGTCCTCTTCCGAATGAGCTACATTTCTCAAAAGTTGAACACTACGAATTTTGAATAATACCAAATTTCATTATTCTAACTCAAACCGTTTTTGCATATACACTCACACATACAGACATTTTTCTCAACCTTAGTGAAAATGACTCATGAACCTTCAAAACGTACAAAATCATCAAAATCTCTACATCGAAAATTTTCGTGATCGCAATATTACATATCTCTGGTGAGATAGTAAAAGCAAAAAAAGGGGAGGGTTGGAGAAGCCGGAATCTTTAATTTTTTTTAAACTTATATATTTAAATTATTAATATAAATGTAAATAAAAATCGATGAATAGATATATTTTATCATTTTTTTAATTCATTTTATTATTATTATTATTTTACTGATCAAGTAAAGCATAAGATAATTAAAATAAAATAAGTTTAACAGATTAGCTGGTTATGAATGAGCAGCAATTTAGTAATGTTTTCTTAATTAATTCACTAATTATTCACTTATTTAAAAATTTTCGGTATTTTCGGTTTCCTATATCCAAACCGAACTGAAATAAACAAAAAATTAGTGAAGCCCTCTGCTGGCCAAATGAATAAACCATGGTAGCTAAATCGAATGTGTTTGCAAATTTTAATAATTTTCATCTCGTAAACTAAAAGAGGCCGAAAAATATTGTACAACGAAAGTTTCTTTGGAATTAAAAAGGAATCCACTGGCAAAGTTTCATCCAAATCTCTGAAGCTTTTCCCTTCATTAAAACCAGCTTTGATATTATTCCCTGTTAAATCTTTTAAATATAATTGAAGGAATTATTTTCATGTTTTTAAGTAATTAAATATTTGTTTCTTCACTTTACTGTATTCTAACTATATATTTGAAACTTTAACTACAAATCAAGTGAAGAAGGATGCATTATTAAAAATAAAATTTTTTACAATACTGCGAATGTCATCTTTTGGATTTTTCAAGGACTTTTTAAAGGACCTTCATAGTGTAATATTTCTCTTTTATTGATTAACTTTTTAATATCCCTATTTGTTAATTTTCTTTTTATATCCGAATAGCTCACTCAGTCCACCTCAATGATATAATAATAATATTAAATTTATATTTATTATTCAGAAAATAACGTCCTATAAAATAACGATCATAAAATATCCCAGAGTGTCTAAACTTATTTTATTAGTAATTATACTTATAGCAAGCTGATTTTTCTATATAAATTAGTGGTTCTCAACCTTTTTGAACCAAACACCCACTTCGTAAGGACGGCTTCATAATTCGCCCCCTATAAATTTTAACAGATAAAAATTGCATGATAAGGTAGGTTGAAAAATCGAGTTTCAGAACCTGATTGCAAAATCATCTTACCTTTTTTTTAGAACCTTATTGAAAAAAAAAGGAAATGTTTAAAAGCCTGTTCGCAACATCATATTACCTTTTTTTAGAGTTGAAAATGATTTTGCCCCCCAAAATCGTATAGTCAAATAATCACCCCCTTTAAGAAGTCGATCGCCCAGGTTGAGAATCACTAATATAAATTATAATCATTGATTATTTTTCATTTTTGTTTTTATTTATTTATTTAGTAATGTTCCATAGAATAAAAATATGGATTTCCTGGGCTAATGATTAAGAGATATTTTTCGGATAATCTATAAACAAAAATTGGATTTATTATTTCTTTTTTATATAAATATTTGTAAAGCTCGTTTAAAATGCTACATATGTCTGGTTGCAATATTCTACACTGCCGGTCAAAAAAAGCGGAATACTTCGAATTTTATAAAAAAAATTAATAAAATGTAATTTGAATGTATTGAATAAACTTTTAATATGATATACAGTGTATTTTAACCTTTCCTAATAAGAGTGTTACTTGAATTCAATATAATTTATTTAAAAATTTTATTAAAATATAATAAAATAAAAACGAACAATTTGATATTGATTCATTTTGAATGAAATCGAATATCTTTAATATACTCATTTAATACTTGATTTTCTTTTGATAATATGCTTAAAAATTTATTATTTAATTGTTTACAATTGTTTACATAAATTATGTCGCTTAGCATAACAGATTCTGCGGCGCCTTTGCGTTAATCGAGGAGAGGCGCAGTTACAGATATGTAGCCAATGTTCTTCAAATGAAAGGATAAGCACTTTGAAGAACTCAACACATACCAGAGAGGACCAGGGTTGGGTTGTCAGAGAGGTACAACCAGGGCCGGCCCTAGAGCCGAGCCAGTAAGGCCATGGCTCGGGGCGCTTGGCTGGCAGGGGCGCCATTATGAAAAAAAAATTAATCCTTCGCAAGATATCAGGGCTTATAAGACTTAATAGTAAATAAAAAATTATGGTACGCAATAAAAAAATTGCGTTTATTTAAAATAAGTAGTAAATTATTACATTTTTAAAAATATAATGTTGATATCATACCAAGATATCTCCTTTTTAGGAAGATAAATAAAAATATTTTTTTAATAACAAACAAAAATTTTTTAGTTGATTCTTTTTTTTTGCATGTTAAAACATATGGGGCGAACTTTAGACCCTTGGCCTAGGGCGCCATAAGAGCTCGGGCCGTGCCTGGGTACAACGAACAAAGATGACTATTTTATCCAAATGCTGATTCCTAGAGACAGAATCTGTACATCGGTACAGGCAAGGAGTCGAGAAAATGTTCGGAAGGTAAATGTGAGCAGCGCCGAATCAATAGAATAAATTCTAACCACTGAATACCAGGGTTGCCAATCCTCTTATGATAAAATGACGCCAAATTGAAATTCGTCCTTATTATATTCATAACCAAAAAGCCGCCCTTCAGATTTTCCGCCCCGGGAAAATACCCGGTTTGCCGCCTTCTTGTGTTGCTAGAAGAAGACTTAATGAAGCTAACCTGATCTCAAGAAGACCTGCCACGGGCTCAATTTTAATAGTAGGTCACCGGAGAGTTTGACTTTACTTTGCCCAAGAATATAAAGAGAGTCCTTGGAGCAATGCCTTTTTCACCGATGAGTTTCGTTTTTCTATTAAATCTCCTGATGGACGTGAAAGGGCATGGAGAATACCAGATGAGCGATATGCACATTATATCTTCTAACGGGCCTCAAATCTTGGAGGCTCGGACATGGTATGGAACGGCATTAATTCCAGCTTTTGCACTGAGCTAGTTTTCACCAAAAATGACAATTTCACGGCAAATCGATATATTGAGGAAGTTCATCAAAAACATATTGTGAGAATTTTATATTTAAGCACGATAATGCCATATAAATATAAAATTATTCGTTTTTATTGAATTTTATTGTCATTTTTAAATAAAATATTTGAAATTATTGTCAGACTTATTAAGAAATTAAAAACATATCATATTATTAAGCTTATTTAATTTCATTGTATTATAATTATATTTTATTAATTATTTTTAAAGAAATCTTTCGCTTTTTTTGGTCAGCATTGTAGTTTCAAAAGCTAAAAATACAAATAATAATTCAAATTAAAGAAATAAAGAAATAAATGAACACACATGCAGACACATATATCCAATATATTGCAAATATTGCAAAAATAGACCTACTTTATAACAAAATAATTGTTAATAAGTAGATTATGTTATTTTATTACAAATGCCTTCCAACTTCCCAGTTTTTCGAAATCTCAATTTAAAAAATACCAGATATATTCAATGTTGTACTCGAGTCTTTTTAAACCTTTTAATATTAATTATGTTTTTTATAGGCCTCCGTTTTTTGAGAGCCCTTCGACTCATGACTGTCCCGGATATTTTGCAATATCTGAACATCCTTAAGACGTCCAGTTCGATTCGCCTCGCTCAGCTCGTATCGATCTTCATCTCTGTGTGGCTTACAGCTGCCGGAATTATCCATTTGGTAAGATCACAATTTTAAATGTTTTTCTAAAAATATACTCGAGATTACAAGAAACTTTTGGGAAATTTAATGTTTAGGAAGATCACTATTAAAATTTATTTTGGAATAGTTTTGAGAGAAAGCATTTAAAATCAAAAATATTGCTTCAGATACACAAAAATAAATAAAATATATAATATAGTTATTAAAATTATAAAAATGCATTTTAACTCATAAATTTTATTATATAATTAGTAAAAATTGAGGATTTGTTTTTTGCTGATATGTATTTATAAAAACAGAAAAATGGCAAACACACACACACAAATAATGTTTTACAATGTTTATAAATAAATTATAATTAATAAATAATAGATTGTTTTTTAAACAGAAAATTGTAGTCATGATTTTACAACTTTTTTCTGCCTATATTTTATTTTTATTATAGTTATTTAGTTCTTATATAAGTATGATTTTGTATTCATTTAGTTTTCATTTAGAATTTTAGATCTTGAAAATAAACAAACTTTTGGCATGAATACTTTTTAGTATTTACAAAAAGTATTAAAAAAAATTATAATAAAAATTATAAAATTAATTTAATTTTTAATAGTTTTTGGGAAATTACTATTCAACTTTCCATTCTTATATTTTCTCCGCTGGTTGCCTACATTACAGGCGCCCTCATTCACATGAATCGATTTCATATTATTATATTGCTATTATATTTTAATTAAATAATTATTACATTAGTATTATATATAGTTAATTAGTATATAAAAAAATGTATATATATAAATCTATGTTTTTCCGAACTCTTGAAAATTTTGTACAGGATTTTTATGAAATTCATAAATTAATGGGTTTTTGATGTGAAGATAGGAATTGTATAGATATAAAACTGATTTTCACGAAAAATATTTTTTTTTCTTTATTAAGGTAAATAATAAAATAAAAGATGTCAGAAGAAAACTTTAAAATGATTCAAGTGGTTTTTAGAAACATGATACATAATTAGATGAATACTAGATGAACGGTGTTTGCCATTTAAGTTTAAACTGACTTTGTAACTAACTTCATAATGTTACAGACATCATATACATACATATGACGTAAATGATGTACTTTGATTATTATTATTATTATTATTATTAACATATATTTTACATTAACAATATGATTTTTTTAAAAACAATGTATTTCTTTATAAAATAATAATTAAAGAGAATATCTTATTTCAATTAAAATTTTGAATAAATATGATTTAATAATAATATTAAATTAATTAAAATGAGAACTTTTAAAATACCAAAATGAAATAATTTCAATATTTAAATGTATTTTATTATTATAGCAATAAAAATAAAATTTAATAATTTTGGAAATTTTTAGATTAGAATTAATGTTAATATTTTTTTTCTGTAATATATTAGTCCACATGTATGATCAGGTTAATCTGAACCAAGTTAGGTATCACAGAACAAATCAGTGCGAGACTTTACATACAATTCTTATCAAGGGTTTTTTAGGTATTAAAAAATAAGTTCTTGGGTTTTTAAAAAAAACATTGATTTACTATGTACTGATAGAGTTAATATATTACCGACGGGGCCGCTTTGTGTACTTTTTCTTATCGTCATCAATATAATAATAAGATATTCGTATCAAAAAAAACCTGGCTTTTGTACGTCCTACGCAAGGGCAACACTATCAAGTCGGTTATATCAATTAGGTGTTGTATGATCAGTACAACGGGTCCTATTAACTTTTACCTTGATTTTCTTGATCGGAGGCGCTACTTTTTATCAAGTAGCTTCCCATTTTTGATCCCGAAGGCTGGGTTGATTTCGTCCCAAAGATCCCAGCTAGAGAAATTCCCTTACTCACAAGACCAGGAGAATGTGAGCCAGCTACGCTACTTGCATCTTATTAGTATCTAATTTTAAAAAGATATACTAATTGTTATACTACTTATTATTTATGAGTATTTTATATCAAAAAATCAATTTTGTAATATGTATTAATGAAGCATGGTTGAAGGGAGAGTATGTATGTATGTATATACAATGGATGCTAAACGCGTTGTTTCTCATTGACTGGTATTTTGATATTTGATGGCCAGGGATTTAAGTTGTTGACACATCATTGCTTATTCATATCTGTCCATTCGTTCAATCAATTCCCCTCTGATGGAATCCATTTAATAAGCTTAACAAATTTTAGATATACATTTGAATTTCCAAAGCTAAACAATATCTTAAGAAAAAAAGAAATATTTTTATAATAAAATGATTTTATTTATAAAAACAAAAATACACAATATAATATAAGTTTATTTTACCTAATCTTTTTGATTTTCTATCTACACTATTTTTCTTATTCAAATTTAATTTAACTACATATTTAACTTTTGTTTGTTAAAGTTATCCATTTAAATCCAGTTAATATTATTTTGTATTTACATGATAAAATTATTTATTATTAAAAATATTAAAATATAATAGATAATTCATTAAAAAAAATGGAATTAATGGACAAAGTCACTCCTTGTTAAAGATAAATAATAAATTAATGAATTAATCAAATAAAATCATAGTCATTGTGTTATTTAAATTAAAACCTATAATACAGTTTATAAGGATTTGGAAATGACATGTTGTTCTGGGAGTTGGAAGGAAACTTTTTCAAAACAATAAGTTAATCCTTTTTTAATAAATTAACAAAACTTAAACATATCTAAGCCAGAAGACGAATAATAAGTAAAATAATACTTTAAAAAGTTAGTCAGTTATACAATAATTTATATTTATGTGCAATCCAAGAGGGAGTATATTTTTTTTAGTTTCTATCCAGGTATAGGCTTGGGATTTGGGAGTAGAAAACAATATATATGGTATATCTAGAATATAATCCCAAATCCCTTGTATGTATATAATACATATATCCCCATTCCTTTATTGTTATGTTATGAAATGAAGTTTTATTTATTTGTAGATAGTATCCTATAAAAATAATATTTTATTGAAAAATTTGATCACCTTCCTTAACATCAGACCGTATCTCTCCTGGGAATTACACCTACAACTTCTAATGCAGATATATTATCCAATTTAAACTTGTATATTTAAGTTAGATATGTATCTAATATAAAGATATCTATTTTAGAAAAAATTAGTTAAAATTGAATAATTGGGAAAATTTATTTTATTTTAAACTTCTTGATCAAAATATATTAATAATATATATATAACATCAGTACTTTAACTTCAAATTATAAAATTAAATGTAGGGTACCAAACAATCTCTCGGAATTTTAAAAAATGTATTGTATTTAAATTGCTTAAGATGGTTAATGACTTACCCGATTATTACTAAATATTATGTAGTCTGGTAAGTCAGTGCTTTTTGAATTTAAATTTAACTATTATTTTGTCAACTATAGCGGCTTCTCATAGTGGTGGGCCGTGGCCCTCTAGGGGGCCGTGGAATTTCAAAAAATGTGACACATAAATTATAATAATTAATTAAGGTCATTGTTAACATTAGTAAATGCATCTATTGACTAGTAAAAGTTTTCGTATAGAAATTTAAAATTTTTTTTATTTTTTATTTATTTATTATTACATTGGCTCGGCCAGTGGCCATACAATGGAGGCATTGCCTCATAGGATAAATTCAAATGTTTGTGAACTTCATCTTCTGATTCCTCCCGCGTCAATTAATCCTAATCTTCTCCATCAATCATCATTCATTCATCATGTAAGATCTCAGTTGCATTGCCATTTTCATATACAGATAAACGTTCCTCATCCAAAGTTCACCTGGAAGCTTAAAAAGACCACACATTAGATCCGTCTCACATCCAATGCCAATTACCTGAGGGATATAGTAACTTCTGTAAGGCCCGTAAATAGGAAATGCACAGACTAAATGGTATATCGTCTCCTCCTGAAGTAGATTGCAGATAGAGCAAACCTGCGTCTGATCAATTACATAACTACAACACCCAAAAGTAAGCCTAACCTGATGTACTTGCCATTCTCAACTGTGATACAACCCTGACCATCTGAAAGTTTATATCTCGTCCCAAATAATCCTGGGGAGAGAACTCTCCATCGAGAACGATCAGTTCTTTATAATAGCTACTGAAACATGAGTTGTTAATAAAATCAATATCACTCATGATTAAGTTAGTTCTGAACGAACCCAATCCATCCAAAGCCTCTATGTATTGTATTTAAATTGCTTAAGATGGTTAATGACTTACCCGATTATTACTAAATATTATGTAGTCTGGTAAGTCAGTGCTTTTTGAATTTAAATTTAACTATTATTTTGTCAACTATAGCGGCTTCTCATAGTGGTGGGCCGTGGCCCTCTAGGGGGCCGTGGAATTTCAAAAAATGTGACACATAAATTATAATAATTAATTAAGGTCATTGTTAACATTAGTAAATGCATCTATTGACTAGTAAAAGTTTTCGTATAGAAATTTAAAATTATAAATTTAAACAATCTAAATTAAATAAAATAGGCATATTAATATTCGTTCCAGGGGGCCGTGACTTCAAAAAGTTTGAGAAACACTGAACTATAGCACCTAATTATAAATAGGAATCCTCGCAGAATTTATGGGCCAAAGAAAGATGAGGTTACTGGGGACTGGCGGAGACTGTATAACGAGGAATTGCATGACCTCTATGCATCTCCAGACATAGTTAGGGTCGTATAATCGAGAAGGTTGCGATGAACAGGACACCTGGCAAGTATGAGAGAAAAAGACTGGCGAAAAAATCTATTTATCTGAAGACTGATTTGGAAACGGTGAAGAATGTAGGAAGGGACCTAAGAAAGATGGGAGAACTTAAGAACTTAAGATAGGATAAAGAAGAAATGTGGTTGCTACGGCAAAGGACTTTCGAGTTCCGTAGAGCCACAGAGATAGATAGATAAAAACCACCTAGTTATTAACTACCCTCAAATTTTGTTCAAACTCCGTCATTGAATTGATGATAGCAAGTGTATTTTGATAAAAATGTAAAAAAATGTACAAAAATAGAATATAAAAATGTGATTATACTACATTCTTAGGCTATATTTATCCAGTTATAAAAAGATTATGTTAAAACATAAAATACCTTTTCCTCCAAAAATAGTTTTATGTATATTTTATTGAAAATTCACTAAATATCAAATTGTAGTATTAGATAATCCAGATCAGATAGACAATCCTATTTCAGCAGAAAGATACATATTTTGTTAGTATAATATGTTAAGATATATATTAAATAATTTATATTTTATGAATTAAACTTTATTATTTTGTGTATATTTTGTGCGTGACTTATTTTGTATGTTTTTTTTTTAGTTGGAGAATTCCGGTGATCCATTAGACTTTACAAATCCGCAACAATTGCCGTATTGGACCTGTGTCTACTTCCTGATCGTGACCATGTCCACTGTCGGTTACGGGGACATTTTCTGCAAGACTGTTCTCGGACGCACCTTTCTCGTGTTCTTCCTTCTTGTTGGCTTGGTGAGTGTGCAGCTACGCCGTCCTCGCCCGCCTAACAGACAAGCACACCGGAAACACGCCCAAGAAATCAGGCATCCCATTTTACCATTTTCTATCAAAAAAAATATATATATATTTCTCTTTCTCTTTCTCTCTCTCTCTCTTTCTCTGTCTATCTCTCTACTTATATATATATATATATATAAATATATATTAATTATAAGCCTAAATTCAAATTTCGATTGAGAATCTCGCAGCTTCTTCTTTTCTCAATTTAGCATGCAACGCTCAATTGTATCTATCTATATCATCCGACATGCTTTCAAATAAATATGTATATAAATACATACATATTTATAGTACAAAAACATTTTTATTATTTGGAGTGTTCACTTCTAAAATAGATAAAAAAAAGCAAAGCGGACACTCTGCAAGATTTCTAACTCGCAATGTTGTGCTTTGAATTCGTCACAATTTCTTTTGATATTCTTAAAAAAATTCTACAATCTTAAAACTCTCACACTTACTTCAATTCTTGTATATATATATAGATTTATTTATATATATAAATTTTATATATATATATTAAGAAAAAAAAATCATATCTGTCTGTCTCAATGTATGTCTTAATGTTGTTGAATGATGCTATTTTCTTTTCTTTTTTTTTTGTTGAATCTGTACGTGAGAAATTATTAATTTCTATCCAAACACAAATTATATTCTAATCATTTATCTTTTGATTAATAATCTCTCACACTATCATTTTGGCTTGGTTGTGTTCGAACTTTAATGTGTGAGTGTACTTAAGTATACCAAACATAATTTGCATTGCGTCTGGTTTCCACGATATATTTTATATCATTTGATCATCCAGACACTCTAACTAATATATCTTTAACGACCCTCACTCTCACTCTCTCTCTCTCTCCCTCATTCTCTTAATTTTTAATTCAATACCCTCTAAATCACACACACACACATATATATATATTTATATTGTATATGCATATGAAATTCTTATCTTTTCAATCCCATTCCCACCATTAATCAATAAATACATTATTTTTATTTTTATTTTTTTTTTTTTATTTTCACATTCATTTCTTATATATAAAAACATATTTATATAAATACATTAATTTATTTTATACATATACAAATAATTATAAATGTATATGTCATACTATTCCGTTTCATGCATTCTTTCATTCATATATATTTAAATTATTTTTAATAATTTAGACAAAAAAAAAAAAAAACACTAAATAAATATTATTATAAAAAAGATCCATTTATTTATAAAAAAAAAAACACTAAATAAATATTATTATAAAAAAAGATCCATTTATTGACTGAAGATGTTCTGATTAAGAAAACTAATTAATTTTCTATATTTATAATTTTATATATATATTTTAAATTATATTTTTTTTTTGGGATATAAAAAAGAATATTTATTAAAGTTTATTTATATAGATTTGTCTCTTTTTTTCATAGTTTCTCTTTTCTTCAATTTTGACTTTTTCACCAATTCTTTATACTTGCGGTATAACACCCTCACCCCTCCGAATTCTACACCACTTCCTTTCCCCCCATTAAAAACCCTTTCTCTTATTGTATTGAACAAATTCTTTGTCTCTCTCTTTCTCTCTCTCTGTTTCTCCTTTTCTCTGATATATTTATATTCTTTGTCTTCTCTTGTGTCGTTTTGTCGCGAGGCATGTTCGCTTGGTTATCGTTAGCTTTCTCTCTCTCTCTCTCCCCATTGTCTATTCCTACACTAAAATAAAAATAAAAATTAAAATATACTTCTAAAAAAAAAGAATATATAAATTATTTGAATAATTTAATTTATAACCGTTAAAAAAAAAAAATAAATAGTCAAAATAAAATTGGGAAGAAATAATAATTTAGTATTTATAAAATTATTAAATGTCGGATTGCTTAATAAATTTTTTTCAAATATTATTTATTTTTTTTTTATTTTTAGAAACTAATGTTGGAAAAATTACTAAAACAGTAAATGTCATTAAGACAAATAAAGAAAGACTATGAATAAAAAAAAGATATAAATAGTATTATATACTTTATACTATAATAAATATAAAGGTCTTTTATTATCTTATATCTATATATTTTTTTTTAAATTATACTTTAATATTTTTTTTTGAAATATCCCAAATTTAAAAATAAAAAAAAATATATAAAGTAAAATTCTACTTTTAAAATAACTAACTAATAAAAAGAAAATTATGGTAAAGAAGGCACTTTTAATAACATTAATTCATAAATTTTTATTTGGCTCGTTTGATGTTTGCTTACATGCATGTTGTTTGTTGCACATAAAATTTGCAAAATGAATGTCATGCAAAATGCATCTCATCTCACTCTCTCTTTATCTAACCCTAGCATGATTTATTATTTTATTTTATGAATATAACATATTTCCTATGATTAAATGATAATATAAATGCACACAACTAATGTTGTTAATGTTGTTTAGATTTAAATGGCGTTCGATGTTCGGTCGAAAGGAAACAATTACAGATAAAAATTATTATATTGTATATATAAAGAATGTATATATATAAATATTATATAGGGTAAATGTGCCAGTACATTTAATATAGGATAATAAGACATATCTGTTCATATTACCTAATTTTAAGGGTATCAACTACTGGTGTTTTTAGAAGTTAATGTTAAAAAAATCATAAAAAATAAAAGATATAGAAAATTGCATTGGTTTGCAGGTAAATTCTTCATTATTAACCAATGAATCATATCACCCAAAACTCAAATTGATATCTGATAAAAGTAACAGAAGATTCTAATAAAGTTGTCCTTATAGTGTCAACTACTGGTACATTCACCTTATATATATATTTAGTTTCTTTTCAAGTGCAAAATTTGACTTTCTACCGGACAATGCTGCCATTGAATTTCACCCACTGCCTGTTTCTCCCTTTTAGGCCATGTTTGCCAGTAGCATTCCAGAGATAATTGACTTGGTAGGAACACGGTCCAAGTATGGTGATGAGTACAGACGGGAGCATGGAAAAAGGTACTTGGCACACACTTTAGACACTTGCATTTCACTTTACTTATTTATTTCTATAATTTATATTATTATTAATTAATAATTCTTATTCACACACCTCTGCACAAATATCACTATCATATCTTTCTTAAAAATTTAAAAAAAAAATATTAATATAATTTATTTTTTTAATAAATATTATATATATGCACTGGGTATATATAATTTTTTTTTAATTAAAAATAATATTAAAATGATTAATCTTTGGTTGGTACCCTAGCTTGTTTTTTTCTTACATTAATTGATTATATATATATATATATTTTTTTTTTGATTTAATTTTTTGTTTTTGCTGTTTTGGAAACTGCTGCTCTCAAAACTAGAAAGGCATGAATGCACAATTTTTTTATATTTTATATATATATTTATATATTAACATTATTAATATAAACAATTTAATTATAACACATATTTTTTTAAAAAATATTTTTTCTTACGTGCCTAAAAAAATAGTCTTCTTAGCGGAACAACCAATATCAATATGTGGATCTTGATTTGTTTTTTTTTATATTTTAATAAATAAATATTATTTTTTCAAAAGTAAATAGTATAAATACTATAAATCAAATATAATTTTTTTTTGTTTTTAAAATATTCATTTTTATCTTGTTTCACTGTTACTTCTTTTCTAATTTTTCATTTTCTTTATTGTTTTTTTTTTTTATTTTTATTATAAAAAAACTGGACTTGATTCACTTAATTATGATGTATGATGCTTAAATGTTAATTGATAAATGATAATTAGGAGAGTATCAAGTCCAGCACGTTTCTAGGGCAACTGTTTTGTTGATGTTGTGTTGTTGGTGTGTTGTGTGGTTCGTCTCCTGTCTCTCTGATCGGGCATGACGTCTGGTTGTTCATTGCCGGTCGTAGGCCGTGTTCGCGAGTTGGATCCCTGAGATAACCGAGCTCGCCGGCAATCGGCCCCGCTACGGTGGCCAGTACAAACGGGAGAGACGCAGGTACCAACCGGGCCGAGTTAGGCAACAGCGCTGCGCGTGTCCCCCATATTCATCCCTTTCCATTCTATCACATTCCACACACCAATACCACCAAACACATCCTCCACACTCTCCACCTCTCCAATATTCCATCAAATCCGGACCGCCAGTGTCGAGTAGTTAGCTGAATGCCCATTGATGTTAACAGAGTTCAGATACCGAAGCAATTTTTTTTTTTTTTTTAATTTAATTTCGAAACGCAAATAATTCCATTTTCATTTTTTTTCTTTTGTTTAGACAAGTTGATTTATAATAATAATAATAATAATAATAATTAGGTAGTAATTTCTGGCTAGAGTATTTACTAACCCCTCCCCAGCTCATTTTGATAAGCTCTGGTATCATGCACACTATATCCGTCTTTCGGGCACTCGGCGCACAAAGTAGGCACTCTCCTCAACCGTTGTGTGATTAAACAGAATAAAAAAAAAAAAACTAACAACAATGCAATGGACTAACCGCGCGAAATGGCATGAATTCATACCTCCACCAGACTTTGGCGAATTTTTCCTTCCTTTTTTTATATACCAACGCGCAGTGCTCTTAAAATTTCACTTTAACAACAAAATTATTTTTATTTATTTAAAAAAAAAAAAACAAAAAAAAAGCAAAAACTATTTTTGTTTGTTTTTTTTTTCTAATTTGAATGAAATCTTTCCTGTTCTGCTGGTCGACAATATTATTTGCACAACATTTTTTTTTTTTTTTCTATATATCAAAATTATTTCAGCCAAAATTTGGTGGAGCTTTTTCAGTTTCTGCCGAAATGATAATGCAATAATAATTTTTTTTTTTTGACTGGCTCTCTAGGGTACAATAATGTTGTCCATCTACCACTGTAGCCAATGATACTGATAATAGAATGTAATGGTTTCTTGGTGGCATGCATTTATTATCTATGGATTGAATCAGAATGTTGCTAGGCTCGTTTGATATCTCTATTCTCTCTCTATCTATTTCTCTATTTCTATTATAATCTATATATATATATATATATAAATAAATAAATATATATATATATATATAAATATAATCTCTCTCTCTCTCTCTCTTGTTAAGCGTGACAAATTCTTTCGATTTTTATGCAAGACTAGTGTAGCTCTTTTTTGCTAGACCACAATGGCTGAATTTCAAACCCTGTAGTTTTGCACACAAATGACCGCTTTAGATTCGTTTCTATATATATATCATTTTATATATTACATTTATTATATTTATAATATATATATTAAACTTTACTCTCTTTCTTGTTATCCTTTAACACTTCACTAGTTTGCACTAGATACACGGTTCATGGCGTCTACACCAAGAAACATTGGCTCGTTGGTGGATGAGATTTCAATATTGTTCTTCTTTTTTTTTTTTTTATTTTTTTTCTTTCTTTATCTTAATCAATCTATGTCCGGAAACGTTTTGCTCGGCGAGCTCTCGTCTTCGGCAAAATAGTCCGAGGCCTTACTATTTTCATTTTTTTTTTTTTACTTTTTTTTTTTTTTTACAAATCCTTTAGCATGATCCTTTTACATTTCCGCGTCTCCGATTTAGTTTCTAACAAAAAAAAAAAAAAAAAAAAAAAAAGAATAAAAATCGATATAATTAATGATTATTAAATTAAATCTATATATATAATTAAAAAATAATACTATTATTAATAATAATAATAATAATAATAATAAAATGGCGAAAAGCAAAGTGCAACTTTGATGATTTAGAAATAAGCTAACAAGCCACGGTTTCTGAGTGTGTGGGTGTGTTTGTGATTTTTTCTCTAGCATTTTTCTTTCTTTTTAATTTTTCTTTGATTTAATTAAATTAAAAATAAAGAACTACTAACAATTACCGGCGCAATGTTTCTGGTGCATATATAATACATATCATTTTATTTATTTATTATTTTTTTTTCATAATTATATTGAATGGTCATCCAGTCATGGATTTGGGTAAAACTTTACCAATGGATTCCTTTATTAATTCCAAATATACTTTTCTTATGCAATTATTGCGGGTCACTACTAAATCACGATATGAAAAGGATTAGTTTCCATATCGATCGATATTCTATTTAACTACCATGTTTTATTAATTTGACCATCAGAGGGCTCCAGTAATTTACTTGGGGGGTCCAGTTCCGATTAGATATAGAAAATTTACAAAATAAATTCATTAAATAATTTTCCTATATCCAAACCGAACCGAAAATTAGGGATAAGTGAATAATTAGTGAGAGAATTAGTGAATAAAACATTACTTAATTAAATCATATTTCGAGGTTTTAAATAAGCTAATCTGGCAAACTTTTATCCTTTTTATCTCGTAAACTAGAAAAAATCCATAAGAAAAGTTTATTTGGAATTAAAAAAGGAATCCATTGGTAAAGTTTTATCCAAATCCATGACTATACGACCATTCAATATAATTACCTTTTTTTAATATTTTATTATAAATAAAAAAATGAAAAAACAAAAAAAACTGAAGATTAGATTTCTCCCTCCATTTTATATTAATTAATATCTCTCTCTCTATCTATCTATCTATCTCTCTCTCTTTCTCTCTCACTGAGTTACTCCTAATAAATAAATTCAAAAATAATTTATATATTAAATAAATTTATATGATGTAGAGAAAGGCTGGGCATTATAATAATCAAATAACAATCCTTCAATTGGATGTATTTATTTTTTTAAAATGATTCTTTTTTTTTTACTTAATTTCCAAAAAAAAAAAAATAAAAAAATATAAATATATATCCTATATTATATATATATATAGACTGAATGAACTGAATATTAAAAATGATTAATTAATTTTATAATTGCAAGGAGTGTTTCTCTCCAATTATGGTCCGCGCTCGAAGGTTCAATATATTATATATATAAATTATATATATATATATATATATATATAAGCAAAAAAATAAAAAAAATAAAATAAAAAAAAAAACAAAAAAAAAAAAAACAGCTGCCCACTGTTTCTCATTTTTAATTAGCGCTCATCATTTTTATAATCAAATTTTTTATTTTGTCATTTTTCACAACTGATTGTCCGTGTTTTGTGTCTGTTTTGTGTTTACCCCCGCCGCCGCGCTTATAGGCCATTTTCGCGAGTTGTATTCCCGAGATAATTGATCTGATCGGGACTAGGCCCAAGTACGGAGGAACATTGAAGAACGAGCGAGGCAGAAGGTGAGAAGCACCAGCATCCTTCATTCAATCAGTCAATTTGGCTGACTCTCTCGGGTACACGCAGACATGCTACGAGAATTATCACCTATCAACTTTATATTTATATATATATTTATATTTATATATATATATATATATATATTTACTCTTGATGACACCATGACACTTAACATTAAATCCACCCACTAACAAATACATCTTTCTTTCACTTTTTTCTATTATTTATTTATTTTTCATTTTATTTATTATTTTATATTCATTTTAATCAAACTACATTTAATATAACTATCTCTCTATTATTTTTATTTTTATATTCTTTTTTTTAACTTCCACATTGAGAGTGAAAATTAAATTTACATAAATGAACTACACACTAAAATTTCTAATTTCAGTTCACAAACAAACAAAAAAAAAATAAATAAATAAATTGACCTACATAATGATTCAAGTTCATTGGAAGTGTTAGACTACATTCTTTCTCTTTTAAGCAACTTTCTTTCAGTCTTCGTGTAGTTTAGCCCTAAAATATTTTGTTTTTAATCTCCATTGAACAGTTCTTTGGACTTTGAGTTCTTTTGGGCGCGTGACTTTTATATTATAATTAAAAATATTATTTTTTTTTTAATTTTTACTTATTATTATTATTATTATTTATATATCTTTTTTTTTTTACTTAAATTTATATATATCGTATATATATATATATATATATATATATATTAAAGGCAAAGCCCAGTTATATACGAAGTTTATTTAGATTTTCCCTCACCCATTCTTCTTATTATTTTAATTTTTTTTTAATTGATGAGAGGGCATATGAAACTGCAACGAAGACCCTTGCAATTTATTTCTCACTATCTCTTTCTATCTCTCACTCTGTCTCTGTCTCTGTCTCTTTTTCAATTTATATATATATATGTATATATATATATATATATACATATATATATATATATCTTATCTCTTTCATATACTATACTTTATCTTTCACTCGAAGTGACATAGGACGGTTCTCGGCCCAAAAGGTAGACTTAGCACTAAGCATGATTCTTTTTAGAGGAATGAGAACCTAGCCAATTTCTAATATATATTTATATTCATAGATAGAATTGATTAGTTGAAGTAAGTAAAAGTAAGTAAGTATAAGTATAAAGTAGCCGAGCCGGGCGGATTTGCCCATCATAAATAAAACGAGCCGCTAATGCTGCTCAATCTGCCAAATTTATTCAATGCAGGTCAAAATTTTCCAACTTAACTTTTAGCTATGCATGATTCTACTAACCAATTTGCTTGATTTGAATACCACAAACTTAACTAGGCAACCTTTCACTGGACAATAATGAGCCACTGGGCTTACAGAGTATCTAGACTTATTACACTCCTTGCTTTCTCTCTCTCTCTCTCTCTCTTCCCCCCCCCATCACCCACCCCTCAACTCTTCACCAGCCCTTAAATATACAATTTGAAGTAGATCACAATATAGAACATTTTATAAAGATATGGCCATAAGAAAGAAAAAATATTGATTGTGTAACCAGTTTAGAAATTCTCTTAGCTCAGTGGACACAGCTAATTAAGATATGAAAATATTTAATTATTTTATTTTTATATTTGAATGCTTTCTATTATTTATTTAATTAAAATATATCGCCCTTAATTATGCTTGCATCATTTAGCTTGAAAAAATAAAAACAAAAAAAAAAATAAATAAATAAAAATTACATTTATATACCTTTTATATATAAGACTTGAATACTCATTTTAAAAAATTAAAATATTATTTTATTTAAATTAATGCAACTTGCCTCTAAATTATTATTATTATTATTATTATTATTATATTTTTTTTTTTTTTGTAAATTTAATTGATCGTTTTTTATATTAACAAGGCAAAGTTGTGCATCCGTGCGACAATCTAGAAAATGAGGGCAGCAGATTTTCCTGGGCAGATGGCACACGAGGGGTGGGGGGTGGTGGGGGGGGGGTTTGAGGGATGCTCTCAGTAATGGATGAAAAGTGGCTAAAGGGAACGGGATGGAGTAGGTTTTGCAATCTGGGATAATGAGTAGTTAATTGAGGTGGATCCGAATGAATAATGACAGCAACCTCTGACACTTGGTGTGTGGGTGTGCGTGTGTGCGTGCGCTCCCCTCATAGGCACATTGTGGTCTGCGGGCACATCACCTACGAGTCCGTCTCCCACTTCCTCAAGGACTTCTTGCACGAGGATCGCGAAGACGTCGATGTTGAAGTGGTCTTCTTACATAGGTAGGCATTCACCACACAATATCTCTTCTAAATAGAATTAAATATTTATTTATACTCTTCTCTGATCCAAAAAAAAAAAATAAATCAATAAATAAATATATAAAATAAAACTAAAATATTAGAGTAAAATGGCCCAAATTACCATTTATTTTTCATCCTCTCTATTCTTAGATAAATCTCGTATGTTTATATTTTTCGAGTGTGATACTTTGTACTGTTAATCCAATGCATGTAAGTGGAACCTCCCTTGCCAATTACCCTTTCATCTAATTCAATGTTTTCTTTCTGAAATATTTTTCTTTCGAATTTCGTTCAGATATAACAACCAATAATTCCAAACGTTACTCGTTAATACAGTGTGCCCCACATAAAACTGGACTTTACTAATATATATTGTTACAAATTAACTGCATTCAAATCAAAATTTGGTAAAGTTTAAACCCTCGTTATCAAGTACAATAACTAATAATACAATGTGTCCTACATAAGACTGGGCCGACAGATAACATGCAAACAACATGCACGTATTCAATTACCGATATTATTCTATTGATTGCTTATTTATGCACACACAATAATCTTTATAATGAATCCTAATCTTTAGTACAGGTGGTGTTGAAAGTGGTATCCTTCATAATAAAAATCATTCACTGTAAGACCCGCGGATCGAGGAGGCCATAACACCTTCGAGATAACCCTATCATCAAAAACCGTCTCAATGTCTTGCAAAGAATTATGTGCAATGTGAGCTGTGGCAGAATCTTGTTGAAAATAAGAAAATCTTAACTGTTGAAAAAATGGTTTGAGATTATTTCTCCTGGATCCCCGGATCTTACAGTTTGTGATTTTTAATATGAAGGATACCACTTACAACATAAAAGTTAATACTCATTATAAAGGCTATTTTGTGTGCATAAATAAGCAATAAATATAATAATATCGGTAATTGAATACGTGCATATTGTCTGCATGTTATCTGTCGGCCCAGTCTTATGTGGGACACACTGTATTATTAGTTATGGCACTTGATAACGAGGGTTTAAACTTTACCAAATTTTGATTTGAATGCAGTTAATTTGTAACAATATATATATATTAGTAAATTTAAAAATTGTTACTGTTCAAATGCGCTATACACCTAGTTTATACATAGTTTACATCTCTCTCTATGAGATCAAGATTGTCTAATCTACGTTTACCCACACAGGTTCCTCAAATAGATTATTATTATTAATCTGACTGTGTACAATCCAAAGAATTGAAATTTTAAACACTGATTTATTTTTTATAAAAATGAAATTCTTTATGCACGAAGCATATACCAAGTATAACTTTTTAAAATGGTTAAATGAACCATTTGAAGGATACAATCAATTATTTCTAATTTATCTTTCCAATTGTAATTACTAAATTATGAAATTGATTCCTATTTTTATAAAATACTAGCCGTTCCCGACATCATATGCTGCCGGCGGCATAAAAGAATATAAAATTATTAACTTTATTCAAATCGTCGTGAATTTTTTTTTTCAATACTCAATAATAATAATAACAAAACAAAATTTTAAAAAAATGAAGTTAGTTTCAAATTAATAATTTTGACAATTTGTAACTAACTTCATAATGTTACAGAAATCACATACTTACATAGGAAAGTATATACAGGGTGTCTCAAAATAAAAGAGCAGATTTCAATGGATGTCCCAAAATGAAAGAGCATAATCCAATGGGTGTCCCAAAATGAAAGAGTAGATTTCAATTTCGTATTTCAGACGAATCTGCTCTTTCATTTTGGGACACCCATTGGATTATGCTCTTTCATTTTGGGACATCCATTGAAATCTGCTCTTTTATTTTGGGACAGGGGTAGATTTCAATTTCGTATTTCAGACGAATCTGCTCTTTCATTTTGGGACACCCTGTATATTGATTCATATATTTATTGTTTTTTTTTCAAAGACATGAAGTAAAGTAAATATTTATGGAATAATTTGAAAATATAATTTTGTAATAATAATAAAAAAGAATATTATAATCAATATATATATATATATCAAAATTATTATTTGGCTATAATTATGTTTAATAAATTTATATTTATCCTGCACTGAAGAAAGAATTAATTGAAAAATTTCAAATACCTTTTTTCCCTTTTTCCCCCTTTTTTATCTTTACACTTATCATAAAACAGTAATGCAAATATCCTATATACATTAACAGTTACAAAAACCATCAACTATTGCAATTTTATATAAGTAAATATATTAATAAAATTCTCTAAATAGATTTACACTTATTTTACAAAAACGCCAAAAAAAAGTATATCTACATTTTTAACAAGGTTTGTAAAAAATAAAATTGCATTATAGGTTTTTTTTTAACATTGTGTATATAGATAATATTTTTATTTTCTTAATGAATTTATTTTATTAATTTGTGGCCATTTTAAATTGATTATTTTATTAGAATATTTATTTTTAATTCATATTTTTTTTTACTCTATCTCTTTTTATTTTTCTCTGTCACTTTAGAAATATATACTTTTTTATTTTTATTTCAGCATAATTCATTTCATTGTAAAACAGAAAATAATAATATAAAAATTTTAATTATTATTATTAATATTATATAAATTTAAATTTAAAAATTTAATCCTTGATATTTTTATAATTAATTTATTTTTAAATTATACCAATGATTCACTAAATAAAACATTAATTGTAATAATTATAATATTATAATTTTGTTTAAACTTAAAGATCCAATTTTTATTCTTTTTGACGGATTTAGGTATTATTTTTAATTATTTATGTAATACCGAATTATATATATTTATATAATATTATATACCTATATATATTGGATATATTTATCTTTTATATGTATGTACGAGGGTGGGATGAAAAGTTTCCGGCCTGACCAAGAAAAACGATGTTTTTAAATTTTTTTTTTTTTTTTGCTTTATTTTTCAACATAATCTCTATCAACACTGATACATTTCTCATAACGGTGTTCTAATTTAGCTAATTAATTTAATTAATTAGTTAGTCATGAATCGACGCAAAAATTCGTTTGGAATACGTCTACAGCGCCAAATTGTCGGTAGAAATGGTTTTTCGAAGCAGTTTTTGGTCTAACTTTAGCAAACGCGGCACCCATGTTGCACACAGCTTTCCATGTTCAAATGGTTGTGCAAAATATTTCGCACACGTTCAGCTGACATCGTACAGATCTCAGCTAATAAAGCAAAAAAAGTTTAAAAACATCGTTTTTCTTGGTCAGGTCGGAAACTTTTCACCCCACCCTCGTATATGTATATATGTATTTATTGAAAAACATGATATTATATTAATCCGTCATTTAGTGGATGATTGATTCGTGTGTCCCTTGGAACGCATGTCCATCACTTCCCCCCTCTCCCCCTACACCTTCACACATTCATCTGCCGACTGACAAGACTGTCTAAGCGGAGAAACTCTCATTTCGAGAAGCCGATGCGTTCCAAAATAACTCTAAATTAGTGACCAATGATCAAATCTAATATCCATGTGTGTCTGTAATTAATAATGAAGCACATCCTAGTTCCAATCCAAGCGCTTGTCTTTCAGGAAAGAGCCAGATCTTGAGCTGGAAGGTCTCCTGAAACGTCACTACACGACAGTCGAGTTTTTTCAGGGCACGATGATGAACGCAGTAGATCTAGAACGCGTCAAGGTAATGACGCGGTCGCGGCGGCCATCCAGGGAGGCTGGGGCTTCTGCTCGTTGCTTGCTTAGAGAATTCACCCCCAAACTTGTCCAATCCAGCCCACTCCTTTTTTTTCCCACTCACCACGAGGAGCAGGGATGTTGCCCAGAAGGCCCTCCCGGGCCCCTCCACAGGACTTGTGTAACAGCAGATCGAGGTCCTTTGCGATTGCTGCCCGTTTAGTTTTAGATTAGGAATTAGCATTTGATTTCCTAATTATTTCTTTATACTCTTGGTGAATCATGTATGGCACCTTGAATGTCACTCTTTCTCTCCTTTATTCTTTCATTCCTTATACTATTTTCGGCAATCTTCTCTTTTATTCATTATATTTGTCTTCTATATTTTCATTCAATTAATTAGTATCACCAACTTTTCGACACCTTCTCACTACAATCACCATTCTATTCCATTATCACAAAAATTACATTCACAAATGATGAAATGTGCTTAAATTTTAATCTCATTTTCATCTATTTTAAATGTAATATTATTTTAGAGAAGATAATGAATAATCTTTCATCTTTAAACCTGACTAGATATAGATTTATTCATAGATAATAAAAAAAATTTATTGATTATAATATGAGATCGAATTTTTAAATAATTCAAATATTCAAATAGTTGAGAGGTACCGTTGTATCGATCATACAACACCTCTATTCCACTTAGGCGGCAACCGACCTGTCCTTTTATAGAATGTTCATCAGCCAGATGTTTAATCATATTGAAGGAGGAATTTAGAATATTCTCTTAATCATATTATTTAAGATATATTCAATTCTTTATAAGCTTGTTGAAGGCAAATTATAATTTTTAGTTATTTTTAAAAATATTATTGAAACAGGTTCAGATTTTTGAACTATAAAAAAATTTAAATTCAATATTTTTTACAAATTAGATATTTAAGGGAATTGAATCCTTGATATGGTAATTTAAAAGATATTATTTGTAAATTACTAATATTAGAAATAAACTTCAGTAGGTGGACTGTTTCTTCGCAAACAACTATGAGTAAATTAAATTATAATTAGTTCCTTTCAAAAGTGAACGCTAATTTATTACTGTCTGTCTGAGAATGGTGAGGGGTGAAATTAATTTTAAATATTTATCTTACATTACAGTTTATAATTGTTAATAATAAATTATAAAAAAATATTTTTCAATATTTAAAATAGTTCCATAAATACAAATCGAAATTATTATTATTTTTTTCGTAATTATTTTAAATGGTCATCCAGTCATGGATTTGGATAAAACTTTACCAGTGGGTTCCTTTTTTAATTCCAAATATACTTTTCTTATGCAATTATTACGGGTCGCTTCTAGTTCATGAGAAAAAAAGAATTAAAGTATGCATATAAATCCATCGATATTCTATTTAGTTACCATGTTTTTATTAATTTGACCATCAGAGGGGTTCACTAATTTACTGGGGGGGGGGGGGGGGGTTCAGTTCGGATTAGATATAGAAAATTTACAAAATTAATTAATTAAATAATTTCCTTATATCCAAATCGAACCGAAAAAACCGAAAATTAGGAATAAGTGAATAATTAGTGAATAAAACATTACATCATATTTCGAGGTTCATAATAAGCTAATCTGGCAAACTTTAATCCTTTTTATCTCGTAAACTAGAAGCGACCCGCAAAATTTGCATAAGAAAAGTTTATTTGGAATTAAAAAAGGAATCCACTGGCAAAGTTTTATCCAAAAATCCACTACCATTCAATATAATTACCTTTTTTTCATCTATATTATTTTATAAGTAAATAATTAAATGATTATAAAATTGATTTTAAAATTTAATATAAAATTTAAGAATTATCATAAAAAAATTTTCTAAAAACAAAAACTTATTGAATAAATCCCTAAACTTGATTTAATAAAATGATGATTTATTTATTATTATATATATTTTTTTTTAAAGAAGACAAATATTGATACTCAAAAAAAGACAAACTAATTCATATATATTAAGTACCACAAATGTTATTAATAATACTCTAAGTAAAAAAAAAAACAAATAATAATTAAATAAATTCTTAAATTCATTTTCATTTTGCACGCCATTCATATTATGATTCACTAACTGTAGTTGTACTGATTAGATTTTTTTTTAATTTATTTATTTTAAACGGTGAATGTTTTTTATTCTTTAGTGAAGCATCGCAATGACCTCGTGCATGTTCTCACCAACCTAAATCTCTCAAATGAATCTCCTTTATTTATTTATTTTTTTTAAATAAAAACAACAAAATAAACAACTAGATGTATCTTGTTTCTTAATCTTGATTCATTCTAGATACTGTTGCATATAGAAATATAAGACTGTTGGTTTTCTTGGGTTATACGTTTCATATATATATATATTTATATCTATATATGGATATATTAATACTTTTAAAATATATTATATATAAATATATATATAATTATACATATATTTATAATTTTTTCATTTTATTTTTTTTTTCCTTTCTTGCATCATTGATTAAATACTTTTATTATCTGAAATTTGTCGGCTCTGACTCTTCAGAAAACCCCCGGATTTGGAGCTTGAAGGTCTGTTCAAGAGGCATTTCACTACTGTGGAATTCTTCCAAGGGTCAATTATGAACCCAATCGACCTGCAAAGAGTGAAGGTAAATGTGGGACTTGGCCCCAGGCGCCTTGATGGACCTACTGACATCTAGAGAATCACCCCCCCCCCTCATGTTTTATCTACCCCCACCACATACACCCCCTTTTAAAAGTGCTAACGCCACTAGACTCGTTTAGATATTTTCTTTTATTTACTATTTAATCCTCTTCTTCACGAGCTATTTAGTTTATCAATCAAATTTGAATAATAAACCTTTCTAAATTTGGAAAGGTGCAGGTTTTATAGAAATTTATTATTATTTTTAGATTTATTCTTATCTCAATAAACATTAAAGCACTTTTATATAATAGAACTTTTTAGTTAGATTAATATATTATTAATTAGAATTTGATATAATAAGTAACATAACAGAGCTTCTTTATTAACATTGTAGATTATTTTAACTAATATAAAAATGAAAAATCATTTCAATTATTATTATTATTATTATTATTATTATTTCATTTTTTATGAATTTATTTGTATTACTAAGGGGAATAAATATTTTTATAACGATTTTTAATGAAGAGGATAGCATTAATTTTATTATGATGTATTATTATTATTATTATTATTATTATTTTATCCTCCCCATTTCTTTCTCTCTCTCTCTCTCTCTGTCTCTCTCTTTTAGTGACCATCTATGTCTTGAATTGATCATATTTTTTTTTTTGTTTCTTTGAATTGAATATTAATTCCCTACCGATATATAAGATAAGAATGTAAATAAATATGTATTTTGTTAAATATTTTGAACTTATCTTGATTCTGTCTGATAAACATCAGACAATTTGGAAAAGTTGTGCTAAATGATCACAGCAATCACTCATTGTGGTTTCATAATTTATGTTTTAACAGAAATTTTATCAAAATGGGAATCATACTCGTAAAGTATAAAGTTGAATTTCTGTTCAATAACTTTCTTGTTTTTGACTAAGTTGGTTAAGTGCTTGGTGATTTGAGATCTAGTCAACTGAACTTGAGGTCAAGGAATCTCCAATCTTACCAAGTTCATTTAGTTTAGGAATTAATAGTTATATTCTAATAAAAATATTATATTACTAGCCGTTGCCGGCAGTATAAACCTCTTCTTAGAGGGACAGGCGACTTCTAGCCGCACGAGATTAATTAATAATAATAATTTATAGGAAATTTTGTTTAAAATACTTGTACAAAACAAGACAATGATTAAATATAAAATTAATAACTTTATTCGAATCGTCGTAATATTTTTTACATTATTTAATAATAACAAAACAAAATTTTAAAACAATGAAGTTAGTAACAAATGAATAATTTTGATAGGTATCTTTTTATGTTTATTATGTTTACTAAATTCTCTTTTATATTAAAAAAATAATATTAATATCAAAAATTAGAATATTTCAATTTTTATTTCAATTTTTTTTCCTATTTTAAATCCTATAAAAATTGTAAATTTGTAGTTAACTTATTTATTATGTTTCAGACATTTCATACATACATACATAGGCAATTATATAAATTGATAAGACAAGAAAGAAAAAAAAATTGACTAATTTTATAAAATTATACTCCAATTTAAATTATTGAGTTTATGAAATTGGGTTGATTTATTTCCATCTAACGAGATTATTACGCAAAAATCATAATATCGAAGAGGCAAGGACTGCGAATCTTCCAATTAATGATTGTTGTACTCATTGGATCATAAATTTGAAAAATCTTATCTTTTTACTAATTTTAGTTTATTTGAAAATTATTGATAAATGATTTCAAAATATTTAACAATCAACATCAAACAAAAGTAGAAAAATTTATTAATGTAATAATTATAATTATATTAATAGTGAAATAAAATTATCAAATTTAAAACTTTTGTAATATACAAAATTTTGAAATTGTTAATATTATAAATTAGGTAGTTATTTTTTATATATTTGTTTTGATTTAATTTTATATTTTTAAAGTCTTTCTGGCATTCTAATCTCATTTTTACCGACCGACGATAGTAAGGGAGGTATTGTTTTCACACCAAATTTCACATGTGGAGATTTTTACATATCTCCACGAATCATGCATTTTCTTAACAGAAAAAAGTATTTTTAGCATGATGTCTGTCCGTCCGTCTGTCCGTCTGTCCGTCCGTCTGTCCGTCCGTCTGTCCGTCCGTCTGTCCGTCCGTCTGTCCGTCCGTATAGATGTGTACAGCCTGAACGGCTCAACCGATTTTGATGAAATTTGGTATATTTACTTAATGCATCAGTGGGATGAATTGATCAACTTTTGGTGCAAATCCGGAAACCGGAAGTGGTAGTATTAGCGATCGACGATAGGAAGGGAAGGGTTATTTTCAAACCAAATTTCACATGAGGAGATTTTTTACATATCACCACGAATCATGCACTTTGTGGTGGTTTTATCCTCGGGAAAAATCATCTTCATTATGTTTTTCTTAATTTAAAATTATATGACGTCATCCAGCCATTCATGACGCCACAGCCTGGTCTTACATATATATTATAAATAAAATAAAATTAAAAATATTTATGTTCTATCCATATCTGTTTTTTATTACATTAATAGATATATTAAAATTATTTGAAATTGTTTCTGTAGCTGGAAATTAATTTATTTCAAACCGTCGGTCGGTTCGGACCTGGCCACAGGTCAACTTATTATTTTTATTTTATTTTATTTTTTCTTTTATTTGTCATTTTATTAATTCAATTTTTCTGAATTTTATGTGGTATGTACCATATATTTTATAAGCCAATGATCTTAAATTTAATTACCCTCGTTAGCCACCTTGAAATATTATATTTTTAATTTATTTTTAATTTAAATTCTAATAGAGTAGAGAAACTATATTATATGTACTGAAATAAAACAGTTATTATTATTGTTATATAAATTTTTCTACTTGAACAAAATTAAACAAATAGATCCCCTATAATTTAATTAAAAAAAAATAATTTGAAATTTTTGCGTCAATTGTTTTTTTTTTTTTTTGTGTTCCCATAAAATGTATTGATAAATTTAATCCTGCAATTTTTCTCGAATTGCATCTTGACGTCAGAATCCATCACAGGTTCCGGGTTTGGTGTCCCCAGGTGTGTCGTTGTCGCTGTATCCATGGTTGTTGCTCAACAGATCCTCAACATTTTTTTATTTTTTCCTCCCTCCCCCCCCTCCCCCCATTTATTTATTTTAAAAATCACACTTCACTGCGCGCACTACTTTTTATACATTTATTGAAAATAAAAATACAAATTAATTTTGAGGAACATAGAATTTTGATGAAAATGGTCGTAATAAAGTTATAACATTATATAAATATTTTATTTAATTGAATTTGACTAGCAGTGAATGACTCAGTTGATGTTGCAATCAGAATTCAATTATTATATTATTTCATTAATAAAAAATTGAATGGTTTTTTTAAATTATAAAATATGTAAACATTAAATTAGAACGTTCGGAAAGTAATTTCTTTTTTTTTTTTTTTTTTTTTGTTTATTAAACTTTTATTAAACTGAAAGACAATTTTCGTATAATGTATAAATATTAACCTCTTCATTTGAAGAAAAGGTTTTACCGTCCAAAAAATTAAATAATGCTTTCGCCGTGTCTTTATCAGCTTCAACTGACCTAGTACTTGATGAATCTTTGACATCAAAATTTTGAATCTAAATTTTGCAAACCAGTTCTAGCACTGGCGTATAGTCAAAACATTTTCTCAATTTTCTTTCTGGATTGAATAACATTTTTATCTTTTCTATATGAAAAAAGTAAAATATGACGAAAATGCTACTTATTGCTCTCCTATTTAAAAGACATCAACTATAAAACTACTGCGTAGTTTTAATTGAACTTTATCACACACAAGCATTTTTATATCAGCTCTCCAAACATATAATCATTATACGGTTTAAGTGTGAAGTTGTGTTCGAAAAAATATAATTAAATCCTCTGGTGGAAAAAACAAAATTACTTTCGGAACAACCTAATAGATTAAAACAAGATCATTTTTCTAATTTTTTAGAAATATTTATACATTTTGTCATCCCCTGTTTGAAAATTTAATAAAAATCAATTCCCTACCTTCTTCATTTATCCAACTAAATTTTTTGAATTTTGAATGGAATATTTTTGACTAGAATTTTATCCAAATTTATAATTTTAATTTTAAGTTTAATTAAATTAAGCGGATTTTTTAAAAATTTGGAATTGATTGTGTAAACAAATAATAAATAATAATAAGTAAATTCATAACTTTAGAATAGATATCATGTTCTTACTTTAATATAATATATTATTAATATTATAGAGTGTAAAAACGAGAAGTAAGGCGCCACAGGGTGAGAGGTTAGCACAGCTGCCTGACATTCTCGTGGTTCTGGGTTCAAGTCCCGGGCCTGGCAAGAGAATTTCTCTAGCTGGGGCCTATGTGATAGAGTCAACCCAGTCCCCGGGATCAAAATTGGGAAAGCTACTTGATAGCGCCTCCGATCAAGAAAATTAAGGTAAAAGTTGATAGAACCCGTTCGACTGATCATAAGACATCTGATTGATATAACCAACTTGATAGACGTTGTCCTTGCGTAGAAAGTACAAATTTAGAGGGTTTTTTAATGATAAGTTTATTTATTGGAAAACCATTTGGGAAACTACTGGTGACAAAACCAATGAGACAGACAATATACAAATGAATAGGATGGAATTGGAAAAATAGAGATAGGTTGAGAACTGGAAGTGACTCTCATTCAAAATGTGATTATTGCAGACAAGAACTTTCAATTTCTATCATGCAACAAAGATAGATAGATAAATAATTAAATCGTAGACACTCATATTTTGAAATATATTTCATTTGATAAATATGTAGATTAAATGATAAATATCTTTATTCACTATATAATTATTAATTTTATAAAATTTTATTCTCAATAAGAAAATAAGCAGGTAATTTCCTCAAAATTAATTTTAATATTTTTCAATTTACTTCAAATTGTATAAAACTAAAAATTATAACTTATCCGGGTGCGCTCTATACACTCTACAACACCAACTCTTTACTTAACATTTTATCTCTCTCTGTCTCTCTTTCTCTCTCTCTCTTTCTCTATTTCTCTTCTCTTTCCATTTTTGTTCCTCTTTGATATTCTTAATTCTACTATATTCATGATAAAATTTTACTCAAAAAGTCGATGAAATTATTTTATATATACATTTAAAATCACTTTCGACACAATTAATTTTAATAAAATAAAGAGATTCTACTGAAATAATATAATAGTATACAAAAAAGACCTTAGAGTTATTGAATACCTTAAATTTTATGTAAGTATATCTTATCTTATTATACAAGCAAAAATTATATATATACAGTGGTACCTCGACATACGAGTGCCCCAACATACGAGTGTTTTGAGATACGAGCCGCCAACCGACCGATATTTTGCTTTGAGATACGAGCAAGATTTGAGATACGAGCACCCCGTGACGATGCACACGGCACCAATTTGCCCCCACATTTCTAATTTTAAGAAGCTGTACACAAAGCACATGTTCCGCAAATGCTTTGAAGTGACGGATAGTACAAACCTGTCCCTTCGAGAGTTTTGGAAAGACCATTTTAACATAGTGACATGTCTAAGAATTATTGATCAGGCCTGGCTGTGTGTCACAAAAAGAACATTAATTTCTGCATGGAAAAAGCTATGGCCTGACGCTGTAACTGAAAGGATCATTGCAGAATCTGAATCTCAAGTGTCAGAAATAGAAGAGATTGTTTCTTTGGGAAAATCTTTGGGTCTAGAAGTAGATGAAAATGATGTAAACGAACTCGTCGAGCAACATTTTGAGGAACTTACAACTGAAGAGTTACAAAACCTACAAACACAGAATGATGTTGTGACCCAAGAAAACACAGTTTCTGAAGAGGCGCCAGAAACAGAAAATGTTATCTCTTCAAAAGTAATTAAAGAGATCCTAGGAATGTGAGAGAAAATTGTTGAATTTGTAGATAAAAACCACCCCGAAAAGGTTGCAACTGGTCGGGCTTCGGAATTATTTAACGAAACCTGTCTCAATCATTTTCGCAATACCCTGAAGGGGAGGAAAAAACAAACTTCCTTAGACAATTTTGTAAAACGCTTTGCAGAACAAGATGAGCAAGGGGAGGCGAAAAAAGCAAAGACAAGCGATGATATTTAAGTTTTTTTTTAAATTCTTCTTATTTTTATTTATTTAAATGTTCCCATTATTTTTGTTGTTTTTAAATAAATGTTCCTTCTCGTAAAGACATTTGTTTGATTCAAAATAGCATACAAAAAACAAAACTAAGGTGATTTTTGGGGACTGGAACGGATTTAAAGCTTTTCTATTAGTTTTAATGGCGCGAAGTGCTTTGAGATACGAACAATTTGAGATACGAGCAAGGTCTTGGAACGAATTAAGCTCGTATGTCGAGGTACCACTGTATTTGTATTTTTGAAATATAAACCACTCGAAGGAATTTTTTGAAATTCACACCACATAGATAATATTTATAAAGAAAAAATGATCTGTATAGGTTTGATATAGGTATATAGTTTGAGTTTGAGAAAAATCATCTTTGTTCGTTTAATAGAAATTTTATTAACAAAAAAAAAAAAAATGGCGCCGGGTAACGCCGGTCAGCGCTTCCTTAGATACAAAATATTTTAAATAAAATAAAATTATAAAAATATTTAATTTAATAAAATTTTGTAATAAAATTACGAAATATATATTATGTTATATCCTTAGGCCATACTTTACTGTCTTTCAGTGCATTAATACGTTCAAGGGCTATATGTTTTATGACTATTTTTTTTTTAATTTCTGTTCTTTTAAATTAGTTGAAATTGTTTCATATATTTTGTTGCTTATTTATTTTAAATAATAATCTTAATCTTAAATATATTCCTAATTCATAAGGAATAATGTTTTTAAAAAGTACCATTATTATAATAAATAAATTTTAATTTATATATAAATCGTAAACCTAGAACTCAGTCTCATTATTTATATTAAATGGTTGTAGAGATAGAATTTTGGGAGCCTCTGAAGTTGAAAAATTCTTAACGTAAATATTCGAATGTCCTGTGGCTATGGTATTAATTATTAATATATCTATAAGATAATATACATTTATTTGACTTTATTTATTTAAATTATCTTAATTATTTCAAATATATACATATATAAATATTAAATTTTAATAAATTAAAATGATAAAGAATAAATGAACCTTCAGTAACATGTTATATTTAACATAATATATACTTGGATCATTTGTACGATAATTGTTTACAAAATGGGAAGCTACAGGAATTTAGATGAAACTTTGCCAAAGGATTCCTTTTTTAATTCCATAGAAACTTTCCTTATGTAATATTTCTTTGGAATTAAAAATGCAATCCACTGGCAAAGTTTCATCCAAATCCCTGAAGGTAAACAATTACCCATTTTGATAGTTTCTATTTATATTATATATGATTAAAATAAAAATTAAAATTATTGATGGTGTTTAATGATATTTTCACACAGGTACAATAGTTACTATTTAAAGTAATTATTATCAATTTTTATAGAAATATTTATGTAAATTATATATTTTAGTAGAATCTCCTTTGAAACAAAATTATAATTATTCCCATAATTTATACCACCTATTATTTACCTCTAAATTCATTAATTTATCTAAAAAATATATATAAATAATCCTAAACATTAAAAATTAACTTAATCACACTACCGTACAAAATTGTTTATAACCAAATCAACATCAATTCAAATTAATAAAACATTAGCTGAAAAATTCAATCCAATTTTGAGGTATAGTTTTATCTGAGATGGTGAATATATATGCGAAATGATTTCTCTGGTAAGTTGATTTCTTCTGTCTCTCATTTACTAAAAAATTCTTCATCACTTTACTTGTTCCTTGTGCTCTATTTATTGCATGTTTTTCTAACACTGCACTAAATCGTTATGTTCTTTTAAATTTAAGCATCTTTTTCTCTTCATCTTCTTCTTCTTCTTCTTCATCATCTTCTTTTTCTATTTTCATGTGATCTAAATTTGTTTTTGTTTTTATTTAAAAAAAAGTCAATTTGTGATTATTATTAATCATATATATATACATAGAGAAAAATAATAAAATATATTTTTTTATACATTTAGATTAAGTTAAATGAATATAAAATATATTTATTTATTATTAGCATTCAAATAGATAGGTATTTTGGCATGGGTCTTTTGGAATATTTTCAAAATATTAAAATAATTATTTCTATTCATAATTAATATTAAAAAAATTAAATGTTAATTTATTTTATATTTTATGAGTTTATTGGAAATATATACTTAATATCTTATTATTATTTGTAATCTGACAAACTATCGACTTTTTTCATTTTGTTTTTTGCGGGAAAAAATTAATAAAACTAACTTTTTTGGTGATTTTCAGATTAGTTGTCATGTCATGGATTTGTATAAAACTTTACCAGTGGATTCCTTTGTTAATTCCAAAGAAACTTTTCATATGCAATTTTTCCGAGTCGCTTCTAGTTTACGGGATAAATATTATAAAAATTTGCATATAAATCCATAGATGTTCTTTTATATTTAGCTACTATGTTTTATCCATTTGGCCAGTAGAGGGCTCCACTAATTTTCTAAGGTTTTTTACAGTTCGGATTGGATATAGAAAAATTAAAAAAATAATTAATTAAATAATTTTCTTATATCCAAACAGAACCGAAAAAAATAGAAATTTTGTGAATAATTAGTGAATTAGTCAATAAAACATTACTTAATGATTGCACATTTTGACGCTTATAACCAGCTAATCTGTTAAACTTACAAATCTTCATTTATCTCGTAAACTCAAAGAGACCGAGAAATATTGCCTATGGAAAGTTTCTTTGGAATTAAAAAAGAAATCGAGTAGCAAAGTTTCAACCAAATCCATGACACGACAACTAATCTGAATAATTACCAAACTACCTGATTGGAGTATAAATATCCTATTCAGAAACGATAAGATTGATTTGAATAAAAATTTTTAATTAATTTCATGAATATTTTAATAGTTAACTCATCAACAATAGAACTTCTCTTTATACTATTTTAACTGAAGAAGATTTTGATAAATTACCGAAACACACATTTTGTCTTAATCTTAATTAAAATTATTCTTTTTAAATGTTTGCGGTTCAATTTTATATAACAGTATAAATTTTATTAAGATTTTGTTATAAAAAAGCTTCAGTGGATTGGGGGGAGGAGGGGAGGGGGGTGATTGCACAGAAGTTTTCCTAAAAACGATTAAAAAAATGTAATTAATCAATCAAAGTAGTAATTTTAATTAAAATAAAATTTTAGTTTTCTAGGTAATTAGTATTAAATAATTTTGATGATTAGATTCATTTAAATTTATTTGATCTATATATATATTTCAAATAATAAAATAAATATTTTGAAAATATTCTTATTCATTTTTTTTTAATTAAATAAAATTAAAGATTGAAATTCTGAAATTAAAATACATATAATAATTTAATTAATATATATCAATTTAATATTATATGAAGAATTATGTACTAATTTAGCAATTGGGCCTTTTTCAGGTTCATGAGGCAGATGCTTGTCTTGTATTAGCTAATAAATATTGTCAAGATCCCGATGCGGAGGATGCAGCCAACATCATGAGAGTCATTTCTATAAAAAACTATTCAGATGACATTCGAGTTATCATTCAGCTCATGCAATATCATAATAAGGTATTTTTCATACGACTATATATGAGGTCTGTTGAAAAGAAAAGGTGAATTTTGAATTTTCTCGGGCTGTGTATATTCGATTATCAAAATTTTTTTGTTATGTTGGTACACATCTGTTTCTCATATGTTGCCATTATTAACCATTTTGGATTAGTAGTTTGTTTTTTACAATTAAAAAAGTTAGTCACGTTTTTGTGTGTTCTTCGAGTTTTTAAAGAATCTGTATTAAATTTTTCGTTAAAAATCGAATAAAGTGCTCCAACGCACTTAAAATGATGATGTGACATTCACCGAGTTTAATTTGTCACGAAAAAATCTTTATAAGTGGTACAAGCGCTTTAAAAAAGCACGCGAAGTTCGATCAAAGGTTTTGATTACTATTGATTACTACAATGACGTGGTGCTTCATGATTTCTTGCCAACAGGTCGTACTGCTAATAAGGAATACTACAAGTAAGTTACCCAAGTTTGCGTGAGACAATACGGCTCAAACGATCGGAATTGTGGCAAAAAAAATGGATTCTGCATCACCATAATGCACCAGCTCACACATCATTGCTTGTTCGTGATTTTTTGGGCAAAAACAAAATCATGCTTCAACTACCGTATTCACCAGATTTGGCTCCCTGCGACTTATTTCTATTCTCAAAACTGAAGAGACCTATGAAAGGAAAGTCTTTGCTACAATTGATGAGATAAAGTCGGAATCGAAGAACGAGCTGATGGTTATACCGAAAAGCGCATTTCAGAAGTGCTTCAACGATTGAAAGATGGCATAAGTGCATTATATCTGAGGGGGATTACTTTGAAGGGGACAAAATGGATATTGATGAATAAATAAATACTGTAAATCAAAATTCAACTTATTTTTAACAGACCTCGTACGTTTTTACCGACCGACGATAGTAAGGGAGGTATTGTTTTCACACCAAATTTCACATGTGGAGATTTTTACATATCTCCACGAATCATGCATTTTCTAAACAGAAAAAAGTATTTTTAGCATGATGTCTGTCCGTCCGTCTGTCCGTCCGTCTGTCCGTCCGTATAGATGTGTACAGCCTGAACGGCTCAACCGATTTTGATGAAATTTGGTATATTTACTTAATGCATTAGTGGGATGAATTGATCAACTTTTGGTGCAAATCCGGAAACCGGAAGTGGTAGTATTAGCGATCGACGATAGGAAGGGAAGGGTTATTTTCACATCAAATTTCACATGAGGAGATTTTTTTATATATTACCACGAATCATACACTTTGTATTGGTTTTATCCTCGGGAAAATCATATTTATTAGTTTTTTCTTGATTTAAAATTATATGACGTCATCCAGCCATTCATGACGTCACAGCCTGGTCTTACATATATATTATAAATAAAATAAAATTAAAAATGTTTATATTTATTATTTATGTATTAATATCTGTTTTTTATTACATTAATACGTATATTAAAATTATTTGAAATTGTTTCTGTAGCTAGAAATTAATTTACTTCAAACCGTCGGTCGGTTCGGACCTGGCCACAGGTCAACTTATTATAATTGATATTATTATTCTATAAATGTTTATTATTTATTTTTCAGGCGTATCTCTTAAATATCCCATCGTGGGATTGGAAACAAGGTGATGATGTCATCTGCCTTGCTGAACTCAAACTGGGATTCATTGCGCAAAGTTGCCTTGCTCCTGGTTTTTCTACGATGATGGCCAACCTTTTTGCTATGCGTTCCTTCAAAACGGTAGGTGTCCGTTTCCAAATAAATTAGTTGAATAAACAAATTTGCAAATCTTTACAATTTTATATAAATGTACATATGGAAATTAATATATAATTACATGATCTGAATTTAATATTGAAATAATTTTCACATTGAACTATGCAATATTTTTATTTCATATTATAGCTATAAATATCCAAGAACCCATGGCAAAATTTTTCTTGATCTTAATAATATTATGTCTTGGTATTTAATTTCTGAATAAAATTTGATATTAGAATAGATATTGATAAAAATTTATCACTTTTAATCTTAATAATATAATATACTTAAGCTATACCATATAGCTGAGTGATTCTCAACCACTGTGCCGCGAGATTTTCAAAAGTGTGCCGCGAGATTATTAAAAATTTCCGACTTTTTTCTAAATTTTCCAATATGGTTATAAAAAAAGGTTTTTTTTCAATATGCTAAACTTTTACACTTATCTTTTTTGTGCCGCCAGATTTTTAAACAGTTAAAGTGTGCCGCGGTAAAAAAAAAAGGTTGAGAATCACTGGTATAGATAGCTGTTACGGTAAAAGTAATAAATCGGTGATTATTTAAAATTACCGGTTATTATATATAATCACCACTACTGAATTTGGCAAATATGATAAATTCATTCATATTTATCAAATTTATTCCGGTTAGTTTATAAAGTCTCCAACTCGTAATGGGAAATGTCATAAAAGTTGCTTATTTTACGAAAATTCGTTCTATTATTCTGTTAATTCTATAAGCGGAATATATATTTATTTATATAATTTTCGTAAAATAAGGAAGAAGATCGACTGTGTAAGGAATTGTTATCACATTCCCCCCATTACGAGTTGGGGACTTTATAAACTAATCAGTAAATTTGATAAATATGAAATAATTTATCATATTTACCAAATTCAGTGGTGATTATGTATAATCACCGGTAATTTTATATAATCACCGATTTATCATTTTTACTATAATATAGCTATATATAAAAGAAATAAAATTAATATGTATATTAATGAACTATTTGCAACAATTTACTAAAAGTATTATTTATGGAATATCAATCGTCCTCGACTCTTCTCTTCTTTCTTTTTAATTTATTTATATGTAATATCAAATGTTTGCAATTTAGGAAAATTTAAAAAAAAAATTCTGGGCAGCAAGATTTAATTTAATTTTTTTTTTATTTGTTTTGAATTAAAATAATTTAAATAATTTTTCTAATGTATTTATTAATGATTATACACTCTAGATCTAGATTTCTAGATAGTTGTAACGAGACCAACTATTAGGTGTAAAACAAATTCTGTTTGTTTATTTTCCAATAAAACTATTATTTTGATTTCTTATATTTAAAAATATTCTTTAATAAAGGTATTTATATTGAATGGTCATCCAGACACATAGATTTGAATAAAACTTTACCAGTGGGTTCCTTTTTTTAATTCCAAATAAACTTTTCTTATGCATTTTTTGCGGGTCGCTTCTAGTTTACAAGATAAAAATTATTAGTTTCCATATAAATCCATTGATATTTTATTTAGCTACCATGTTTTATTAATTTGACCATCAGAAGGCTCCACTAATGTTCTTTGGTTTCTATTCAGTTCGGAATAGATATAGAAAAATGTAAAAATTAATTAATTAAATGATTTCCCTATATTCAAACAGAACCGAAAAAACTCAAAATTAGGAATAAGCGAATAATAAGCTAATTTGGCAAACTTTAATCCTTTTTATCTCGTAAACAAGAAGCGACTCGCAAAAATTGCATAAGAAAAGTTTATTTGGAATTAAAAAAAGAACCCACTGGTAAAGTTTTATCCAAATCCATGACTAGATGACCATTCAATATAATTACCTATTCCTTAATTATAAATTAATTATTAGAATATTTAAAATATTTATTTTTTAGCGAAAGATTATTTTTGGATAATTGGTAGGATTTGTTGATAAATAAAATCCAATTTAATGGAAAATATAATACATATTGATCTGATTCACTAATAATATCCAAACGTAATTAAATTAGTTTAAAATTTAGTTAATTTTGCTTGAGAGGAAGTGAGAGGTTGCTAACTGGAGCTGACCAACTTATTATGGATGGCCTGTGCAGTCGGACATGCAGTCGTGGCAGAACGACTATTTACGCGGCACGGGAATGGAAATGTACACTGAGACTTTGAGCCCCACCTTTATAGGAATGCCATTTGCACAAGCAACAGAGTAAGTGACAAGAGAGCGAACGCCAGGCTACCATCGCGCCATCTATTTTGTGCCTTTATTTCCATCTCCTTTTATCCATAAATGTTTAGAAGGCAGGACCGATCATCTCTCTCTCTCTTTCTCTTCCACTGTGCACCCCGGCTTCACCTTACGGCACCTCCCCCTCCCCCTCAAAAAAAAGAACAGAACTCACTCACATGGAAGATTCATTTGTAGTCATTGATATCAATTAATGACCACTAAGCTTCTCAAGCCATTTCTCGCTTTCTCTCTTCTTTCTTTCTTTTTTTCTTTTCATTTTTTTTTGTCTTTCTCTTGTCTACTATATGATTCTTTTCAGATATATGTTGTTGAAGTATTATTGTGAATATGCTCTTTTGTACTAAAGAATTATTAGTAATTTTGACCGGAGAGTATCCTATTGTGGGTTCCAGTCTCCGGATACGCAGGCTTGGCAGAATGATTACCTCCAGGGAACCGGATGCGAGATGTACACTGAAACACTGTCACCGTCATTCACTGGAATGACTTTCCCGCAGGCCAGCGAGTAAGTCGGGATTTTCCCGGTGAATTTTAGGAAGTAACGGCTCCGTCACTTCTCACCCTCCTGTTACTAAAATAGTTAACCGTACAGGGTAGAAGCACCCACTTAAACATTCATTATCAAATCAACATTATCATATACTATTTCAAAAATTCATATTTCCACTCAATGATTTTGTTTAATACACTGTGTGAAATATTTTTGTAAATAAAATAACAATTTTAAAAATTATTAAAAATATGAATACTAATTTTTTTATAATAGTTAATATTCTATTTCTATTTAATAATAATTCACAATCACGATAATAAAATTTACTGCTTTCTATATAATTTTTCTCAATATAACACAAATAATAATTTTCTTCTCTCTTCATTTATTAATAATATTTCATTTATCCATATTCGGGGGATATTATTTAAATAAAACTTTTATATAAAAAAAAGCATTATAATTTTATGTTTTTATGTGTATAATGTTTCAAAAACATTATTAAATATATTTGGAACAAATACTTATATTTAATCATAAAGTTTTTGTGATTTTGGATTTAAAAAAGCATATAGATCGGGGCCAAATTTTTTTCATTTTAATTTTAATCGTTTCAGAATTTTTTTTTTTTAGTTTTTTTTAACATTTTGGTATTTGTTTTTTCAAACCGATGTAAGATGGATTTGAATAAAACTTTACCAGTAGATTCCTTTTTTGATTCAAAACAAACTTTCCTTAGGCAGTATGTGGCGGTCGCTTCTGGTTTATAAGATAAAAATGATTAAAGTTTGCATATAAACTAGTTATGAATGAGCAGCCAATTAATAATGTTTTATTGACTAATTCACTAATTATTCACTAATTTTTGTTTTTATAACTTTGGATATAGGAAAATTATTTAATTAATTATTTTTTTAATCTTCTTATATCCAAACCGAACTTAACTATATAAAAAAAAACAGAAAATTAGTGGAGTCCTCTGGCGGTCTAATAATAAAACATGGTAGCTAAAAAGAATATCAATGGATTTATTTGCAAACTTTAATAATTTTTATCTTGTAAACTAGAAGCGCCCGCCAAATACTGCTTAAGGAAAGTTTGTTTTGAATCAAAAAAGGAATGTACTGGTAGTTTTATCCGAACCTATCATACATCGGTTAGACTAAATAATTACCAACATTTTTATTAATCTTAAGTTTATATTAATTCATTTCGATATAAGTGGGATTATTTTCAAACTTTGAAGAGGATAATCATGTATATACACCATTTCACCTTATAAATTCAAAGTTTTTTCTTAGGACCAAAATTCAGTGTAAAAAGTGACAGATCCGTTCCTTGATCCCGTTTTTGGAGTGTTGGCCTGCGTTTAGATTGTATCAATTAAGAATGGATTTTTATTAGAAGAATGAAATTCAGAATGACTCTTGTTTGTATTTTAATCACCGCCTATTTTTAAAAAAAGACCATGATAATCGATAATTAGTTTTTTCATGAAAATTGATTATTAGTTTTAGAACTAGAAGCATCAACTTTTATCTTTTTTTTTATTAATTCAACTAGTACCCAATTTTGCATGGCCTTATTATTATTAAAAAAAAAACACTAATCCTATTGATAGTTATTGATGCCTTAATTTACTACTACTACTACTACTAATAATAATAATAATAATGATATTAATTAATGATAATAATAACTATCAATTTCAGGTCATCGATACAATAATCTCTTTGTAATATATACTAATTTCTTCTTATTTCTCCCGAATTGACTTGTTGGTTGTTTTCTAAGGCACTTTGATTGAACGCACGATTAATGGTGATTTGAAATTAAAATTTAACATCACCGAAATTACTTTATTTTTTCTTCTCTTTGTTTTTTCTATTAATTATCTTTCTCTTTCTTTCTTTCTTCATCTCTGCTTGAAAAAAAAAAAATGTTTTTGCATGTCGTTCCTTGCTTGCCTGCTGTGTTGCTTATTCATTAAAAAATTATATTTCTAATAAATAAATAAATAAATACGAGGTATGTTAAAAAAGTATCGATTCTTATTTTTATCTCGAAAACAAATGAAGTCACCCACTCCTTCCGTGGAGATGTGAAGGGGACATTGATGCGCATTCGGAAATGCTTATTAAATATTGAGAACAGTTGTCAGTTTGGATGGTGCATCCAATTTTGTCATAAATTTACTGTGTTACTGAACTAGAAGAACTAGAATTCTAAAGATCAGTGGTGTATTGGGAGGGGAACGCGGGGGAACGACGTTCCCTTACCTTTTTTCAGAACTGGAACGCGTTCCAGTACTCCGACAACTCCCACTTAAATCTACTGTTAGAATTTCTTTTTTTATGTTCGTTAATATATTTTGTATAGTAAGAATAAGAAAAAATAAAAACTCATATGGAAAAAAATAGTTTGCTGAAAATAGGACTTTTTTTGTTCCCACTATGCGTTCCCTTACTTCTTATTTTAACAATACATCACTGCTAAAAATTCGATAAACTTTCGCAGATGGTGCTATGACAACCTTATGATTGAGGAATAATGATACAACCTCTTTAAAAATAACCCACTCTTACAATAGCCCCCCCACATTTCTCTAAAATGAAGACTCCCGCAGTTCACGACGAAAAAAATAAGGATCCATATTTTTTGAACACATTTATTAAATAAAAATTGAGCTTTTGGATGAATATATGTTTAAAATTAGATTTTTTTTTATAATCGTTAGATATAAATATGAATCATAATTTTATAATAATCATATTTTTGTATATTTAATTTCAGACTTTGCTTTACTAAACTCAAACTTTTATTATTGGCGATTGAAATCAAAGGGGAAGATGGCAGTGATAGTAAAATTTCCATCAATCCACGTGGCGCGAAGATCACTGCAAATACTCAAGGATTTTTTATAGCTCAATCGGCGGATGAAGTTAAAAGGTAAATTACTTGTAATTCAATCCTTCTTATTAATTAATACCTATAAATAAATAAGTTTTATATAAGTTTATTTAGAAAAAATAAGTTTCTGTTTTTTCTATCAAAAATTAAAAATTTATTGTGAAAGTAGGACATTCATTTTTTATGACTATCCAAGAAAAGATCGATTTTTTAGTAACTGCATATAATATAAAAAGCGTTGGTTAAACGAGCTACAATACACCGAAACAAGTGATGAACGAAATATTTGTAATAGTTGGTTTTTTCGTGTCTTCATTCATTTTCGGTCTTTTACTACGATCTTTGTCTTAGCACCATTTTTACTTGTGAAACCACTCACAAATTCTCTTAGATATTCTAGTCTCTCATCATATTATTCTACAAAAAATAGAAGAGATTGTTTTTTAAAATTAAATTAGTAAATCAAAAGTTCATGTAATTGACGGTTATTCAGAAAAAACATAATTATGAAATGCTTAAATAGAGTTACTAACATATACTCCAAGTCTATGTTGATACCAGAATTAAGAACTTCAAAAATTATACCTTTTAGTGTATATCTAACAATTTCAACATAATTCTCTGGTGGAGTCATCTTTTATTAAATGACGTAAACTTATTTGTAAAAAATTGTTCTAAAATAAACTTACTAATCTTATTTTATTAAGCTAGCTAAAATTGTTTGTATGTTTGTAAATGGGTTCTCAAAAACCGCTCTAATGATTTTTTGAAATTCACATCAGAGATAGAATTTATAAAGAAAAATTGAGTTTTATTGATCACATCTCTAGAAAAATTCATCTTCATTAGTTTTTTTTTAATTTAAATTTATATATGGATGACGTCACAAATGACATCCATGTAGAAATTTGACTCCCGCCTATTTTTAAAGGATATTGTATTAATATTTTTTTTATATTTAAAATATTTTAAAATTCATTATTTAATTTTGAAATAAAATTAAAAATATATATTTTAATAATATTTTATAATTATAAATTACGATATTTATTTATCATTCTTCCATCAAAAAAAAAAAAATATTCATGCACTTCGAAACATAATAATACATATTTATGTATTATTGAGGACCCCATTCATTTTAATCAGATTGATGCAATGATGCAACATTTAATAATTGTAATAAATAATTAAAGAATTGTATATCAATATTTTTTAAAGGGTCGAGCGAGAGCTCGGTGTCCTAGGTATTAATATTTCCAGCCAAACCCAATAATAATGAATTATTTTTTTTTTAACTTAATTACCGAGCCGAGGCTCGGGGACCCGGTACTATATATTATACTAGCATTATCCGGCCTTCGTTGCTACGCCCATAAAAAAGCATATAATTAAGATATACAAATAATCAACTAATTTTACTATCAATGGATAAACTATATTTTTCCCTTTCTTATTTATTAATTAACCTAATTAATTTTTAAATATAAAAACGCCTAATCTAATTTAATCTAATCTATATATATAAAAAAAGGTTTTTGTCTGCACATTGCTCAGAATTTAAAAATTTTTGCATATCTTCGCGTTTCATGACCTCTAGAATCCAAAAGTGACTTTAGAATTTTTCACGTCTGTCTGTCTGTCTGTCTGTCTGTCTGTCTGTCTGTCTGTCTGTCTGTCTGTCTGTCTGTCTGTCTGTCTGTCTGTCTGTCTGTCTGTCCGGAAAATTACTATTTTATAGACTCAGAATTGGCTGAACCGATTTCTTTGAAATTACATCACAATATTCTTATATACCTCTAGAGTAACATAGGCTATAAATTTTATTAATATCTTATCAATAACCGCAGAAATTAATTTTTTAAAGTTTATATAATTCTCCGTGTTGTTCATTCAAGAGCAGCTCGCGGCTCACTGTCGGCCTAGCGGAATCATTTCAAACAATGAATTATCATAGAGATTCCCAATCGAAGAATTATTATAATATTTCCCTTTTTATTTTAAATTCTAATATACAAATATCAATTCAATTAAATAATTTATTCTAAAAGTTCTCAATTTAATTAAAATATTTATTAGATCATATTTTTATCTTAAATTATTTTTTATTTAATTGAATATTTCTTCTTTTCTATAATATATATATAATAATATATAAATTTTATCATTGAATAATAAAAAAAATATTATTTAACCTGAATTAAAATGACTGAATTATATTATCTTTGTTTTTTATTTTAATTTAATTACTCTATTATTAATTAACTATATATATATATATATATATATATTATATAAAAATTAAAATATGATGATATAAAGTTGTTTTAAATTTTTGACATTTTTAAATTGGGTATATTTTTTAAATTTATTAAAATGTCTTTTTTATTTATTATGTTTAAAAGATTCATTTTTATTATGTGATATTAATAAAAAATAACGATGCTCTGTGCAAGTCGAATCATGTTGCACATAATTAAATAACAATTGCCAAACAAAGAATATAATATTTTTTTAAATTCTTATATTTAAATATCATTTCAATTAAATAATTTATTCTAAAAGGTCTCATTTTAATTAATTTAATAAAATATTTAAATCACCATTCAATTTTTTATTAATAGGCTTCTTTTTTTATTTTTAATTTTTAATAAATTCTCTTTTTTTGATATGATATTAATAAAAAATAATATTAAATTGTATATATATAAATATAAAAATTAGAATATTTGAATTTTTTTAAATTTTAACACATGTAATCAATCATATGCATTAAGAATGGAAAATTTTTAAAATCAACTTGCTATTAAATTCAGAAAAAAAATACTGATATATAGAATATATAGACTATTCGAATATAATTTAAAACTCTTTCTCTCCTTCTATTTTAAATTAAAAAAACGGAGTTTTAAGAAATTTAGATGCCATATGCAACATGGGGGGGTAAATGAATTGGGCTGGAAGAGGAGGCAATTTATAATTTTCTTCTAATTCAGATTTAGGACAAATGGTACAACATTATATCAAATCTCGCTAAGAACATTCAATATTTTTGTACACAAAATATTCAGAGTATTGGCTAAGCGTATCACTCACAATCAGTTTATATTGAAATTTATATAAATAAACAAAGTAAAAATTTTTATTTGTTTAAATTTTATTATAATGAATCAAAAAAAATTAAATATATAGATCACATGATTAAGAGAAGCAAAAAACTTAACAGAAAATAACTGTTGGATGGAGGTCGGACATGACAGAAACTGTAAGCGAAATCTTCATATTGCGACGAATAATTTTCAAATCCCCTAGCACCACAGAATTTAAGTTTCTTTTAAGGAAAATAACTATGATCTAAAAAAATTAATAAATGAACTTAATAATAAAAAAACAAATAAATCAATTAATTTAAATTAATACTATTAATGAATGTATATATTGGTCATTTATCTATAGTTTTATACCGTTAATTTTTATAAATTGTCTCAAGTCTCTATTTTTGCATTTTCTCAAGTTTCATTATAATTAAAAATATTCAATAATAATCTAGCAATGAAAATAAAATACCAAAATGTAATGATCAAGAAATATTATACTCTATTATAACATATACAATACTTATAAACTATAGGCGGAGGAAATATGAGGAGATATCATTGCGGGTTCAGGCCAAATCGACCAACATTAATTAAGATATTTTCATTATGACAGATATTAGGAACAAAACCGCGAATTCAATATTTCTGTTCACTAATTATTTGTAGACTTTAGTAAAACATACGCATAACTCAATAGATCCGGATAAACTTTTTCAAATTTTCAATCTTCAAATTTCTCTTGAAGGTAGTAAAGAAAGAATAAGATGCGGAAATCAATTGTAAAATATTAGGTTACTCAGACGACTTAAATATAATAGGAGATTCGGCAATTGCAATTACAGATAGCGAGGAAAATTTAATGGAGGTTTGAAATTAATAGTGATAAGAAAAAATATTTAGTAACAAAGAGGAAGAGTATTAACATACAAAATCTTAAGATACAAAATGTAGAATTTGAATATGTAGAAAAATTGAATGTAATCACGAAGGATAATAATATTTGAGAAGAATTTAAATCGGGGTTGCAATCGGGAAACGCCTGTTATCTGCAATAAAAAGGCTTATCTCTTCAAAATTATTATCAAAGGGAATATATAAAAAGATTATTTTGCCTGTTGCATTATATGGGTGGGAGGCATGGTCTATGACCCTTGGAGATGAGAGTAGATTCAGAGTATTTGAGAATAGGATTCTTCCCTGCATTTATTGGCCAAAGAAAGATGAGGTCACCGGGTATGAGGGAGACTGTATAACAAGAAATTGCATGGCCTCTCTGCATCTTCAGAAATAGTTAGGGTTATAAAAGGGAAAAAGCTCAGGATAGGGACACTTGGAGAAATGTGGTTGTTGCGGCTAAGAACTTTAGAGTATCTTTGAGCCACATAGGTAGATAGATATAACATATACAATAATAATATATATAATTAATATAGTGATTAAATTAAAATATATTTTTTAAATAAGAACACAAAAAGAAATGAATGTTTTATGTAATATACTGATTGAAACAAAATGGATGAAAACCTTTTAATACTTTCAACCACCAAATACTATGTACAACTCGGGGGTACAGGGGGCGGAGCCCCCGTCTAGGTGTGAAGAGCGCCGAAGGCGCTCTGAGCAGCTAGTATATAATAAAGGCAAATGCTTACGAGCATGTTTGTTACACTTAAACGCTATATTTTGATTAATTTATCATTAATATTGAAGTAATTATTAGCCTATGTGTAACACTGATGTATAAGCTATATTATTGAAAAGTTTCATTAAAATCCATTCAGTAGTTTTTGCGTGAAAGATGGACAAACATCCTCACAAACATCCACATTTATATTATATGTACTTATATAAGATATTAACAATATATTTATTTTTATGATTATATGATACTAATCTACCGAATCTAATGTATTATTCAATATTTTTTAACAAATTTATACAAAATTTAAATTTCTCTTTTGATTTGATATTTAAAATTATTATTTATTATTTAATTATTTTTCTAGGGCTTGGTTTTATTGTAAAGCATGTCATGAGGATATCAAAGATGAAACATTAATCAAGAAATGTAAATGCAAAAACTGTGAGTATCGACCCTTAAACCTATTTCCTCTTTTAATAAAATTTATTATTATATATTATTTTTTATTTTATTTTATTTTATTATTTTATTTAAATTATACTACTATTATTATTATTTCTGCTGTTTTCATAAAGTCTAGAAAATTTCCACTGTCTCGATATTTTGGTCTTTTTACCAGCTTGATTCTACATTATTATTATTATTATTATTATTATTATGGTTCAGTTCTCATTTGATTATGGCCCTTTATCCCAATACTCTTGACTGGTAGCCTATTTTTTTGCTGATTGCGAGCCTTTGGAGAGAATGGACTGCCCATAGTCGCGCGTCTTCGAATACATGCATGCAATTCTAGAAGATCTCTCGATTCCTTAGAATGATTCTTTTTTATTTTTCCAATTTTAATTTCTTTTATTAGTACCAAAATAAAAGTGGTTTTTGTATATATACAAATTTATTCAGCTTTTTAACAAAATAAAACAAAAATAAAATTATAATAAATATATATTATATTTTATTTTTTTATTTAGCTATTTTCAACCAAATTATATAAAAAATACATAAGAATGATAAATAATTCAGTAATTTATCTTTGATTACATTAAAGTTAGTGTGTATATATATATATTATACCTATCAGATTATTGTATTTTAGTATAATATATGTATATACATGATACACTGTTTAACTTTGAGAAAACCTTGTCTATTTTTCATTCTTCTCCAAATTGGACTAACTTTTTTTGGTTGGTCGTGCGTCGTACAAGGTTTTTTTGTTTTTGCTTAACATAATTTAGACAGCCCTTGATATTACAGGTCACTGATATTTTATTTATGAATACTTACTAATCTAGTAATTTGTTTTTTAATTTTATTTTTCATTTTGTATTCTATTAATCAGATTATTTATTTTTTTCTTTTCAGGTATGAATTTTTACAAGGAATGTTTTCGTCATTTCTTATATTTATATAAATATATTATTAATTTATATTTAGTATATTTTATTATAAATTTATTTGTATATATATATATTTATATACATATAAGTATTTTAATCAGTGGTATATTTTAAAAATATTCATTAATATATTATACCGTTTTCATACTGCAGATTACACAATTCCTAATTCGCAAAAGAATACAATACGTATTATATTCACATGTATTCATGGGTACTATATAGGTAATCTTTGACTTATTGACTCTTTGAAGAATCCTCGGCACTAGCACAGACACGAAAACATGTCTGGCTCGTTCAACAGGCCGAGATCAACTATTTATAAAGTTACATAAAGTTAAATATATTAAGTTTATGATGTCAATAAACTCATATTTATTAAATATATTTTTGAATTTATAATTTTAAAATTGTTTGCTTACGGCTTATAAATTAAACACATGAAAAACAAATTTTGGAACTGGTTTTTTTTATAAATACAGAAAATTCATAAAGTAAGATAAGGTTATTCAAATTCTAGTCCAAGTAAGAAGGGCACCTTATATTTCAGAACCATTGAATCTCTTTAGACAATCACATTACCTGCAGCGAGATTAATTTTAAATAAATATTTATTTGATTGTGTGATTCGATCATAGAAACATAATTGCTGTGTGAAAACAACTTTATTTTTCTATAAAAATTTATATTGGTATGGAGCCAAAGATTTATTTTACCATTTCGAAATTTTAATCTTATTTTTTAAGAATACATAAATAATTATAATATTTACAAGTGATTTACAATCGTTTCCTTTAGAATTAGGCCGAATAAAAGTTGGAAAATATTACGCTTTTGGATTTAATAATTTTATTATTTTTTTTACAAAAAATATTATTATATTTAAAATTTATTAAGAAACAAGTATTTTTGGTAATTGTTTAACCTAACCGATGTATGATGGATTTGGATAAAACTTTACCAGTGGATTCCTTTTTTTTATTCAAAACAAACTTTCCTTAAGAAGTATTGGCGGTCGCTTCTAATTTACGAGATAAAAATAATTAAAGTTTGCATATAAACTAGTCATGAATGATCAGACATTTAATAATGTTTTATTGACTAATTCACTAATTATTCACTTACTCACTAATTTTCGGATATAGGAAAATTATTTAATTAATTAATATTTTAATCTTCTTATATGCAAACCCTACTTATATAAAAAAATCCCCGAAAATTAGTGGAGCCCTCTGGTGGTCAAATAATAAAACATGGTAGCTAAGTAGAATATAAATGGATTTATATTCAAATTTTAATAATTTTTATCTTGTAAACTAGAAACGCCCGCCACACACTGCTTAAGGAAAGTTTGTTTTGAATTAAAAAAGGAATGTACTGGTAAAGTTTTATCCAAATCCATCATACATCGGTTAGGTTAAACAATGACCACCGTATTTTTATCTAATCCACCTCTTGCTGATGAACATCCCATGAAAGGACTGGGCGTATTAAGTTAATCCTCTGGCGTTAGAAAGAAAATAACCATCTTCTTATGCCCTGTTTCACAAGTGTTTTAAACAGATGGGCCGCCCTCTAGAAAGCATTTATATAAACCATAATATCATATTATATTATTGTTTTCTATAAATTCAACAAAACATTCTTTGGCTCTTGTTTAAAAAAAATATACCACTGATTAAATTATTATTTATTTATTTGACCAATAGTAGTTGTGTGACAAAAGTGAATGCATACATTTTTAAAATAATACATATGTTTTAATGTAACGTTCTCAGCGTAGGTGTGCCCTGGCCGTGTCCATTTCGAACTGATGTAAAAACACTGTGTTATGCTCTCTTCTTTGCAGATGTGGGCATGATGATGATGCAGTCGGGGATGGTCAAAGGGGACATGACGGGCAACTACCAAAACTATTTAGATGGTACGCCTGTCTAGTTATGCATCTCTACCCAACATATTGAAAGGGGATCCCTTCTAACCCCTTCTTTGCGTGTGCCCCCGTTCTTGGGGTTTCTCATCTTTACTCTTACTCACTTTTTTAATTTTTTTAATTTAACTTTCTTTCTCATGACTTACTTTCTTTTCTCTTGACTTTCTCTTTCGTATTGGACATTTGGTTATTTACTTTTTTTAAATATACTTACTAAAATTATATTGAGAAATTTACATCTAATCATATAGTAATTAATTATAGAAAAATTATTATTAGAGTTATTTTCGCATGAATTCAATAAACTTGGGATTGTTTAAAAAATATATATTTTTTTTTCTCGAATTTTGATAATAATTATTTTTAATTTTTCTTTTTTTTTTTTTTTTTAAAAAAAAGAAAAATATATATATATATAATTAATATATTTGCATTTGGTGGTAGAGAGAATTAATTTATTAATTTATAATTATTAGAGTGCTTGTATGGGTAAAAGTCAGGATGAACCCGGGATTAGGGGACCACGCTTGATGGGGTGCTGGGAAAGCTTTAAGTAGGGCTAACCGAGGGGCTCCTTGGTTCTCAGGGGTCTTTTCACTTATAGAGCTGCACTATGAAATTGATTCAAATATATAATTATTTATTTTTTAATTGAAAGTTTCTATCTATGAATAGAGGCTAAAACTAGAACGAATTAATTCAGAGATAGGAAACTTAATTCATTATATATTTAATATTAATTACGATACAAAAAAAAATAATTATTTAGTTGGCATATTTTGTTTAGTTCTTGCATCTATGAAGTTAATTTAATAAAAACTTTTATGGAAATATAAAAATGGCTAATTTTAATGAAAATTGAAAAACAGAAACAATGAAAATTAATTTCAAAGTTTAAAATTGGGAATGGGAATTTAATGTTAATACTTGTTTTATATTAATAGACTTATTAAATTATTTAATTCGGTATTTATTATTTATGAATGAAAATTTTTGACTATTGTTTAGCAAAATATTATATTTGATTTATTATCAAAAATGGTTTTTAAATTCTTGTAAAAATAGCAATATTAAATTTTCTTATTAAAATTTACCATGGTAGATATAATATAATCTTTGGCTATAGTAATATAATAATTTTTCTCAACTTCTCACTTCATGTCTGTCTGTCTGTCTGTTTCTTCGCTCTTAACTCAATATTTATCCGTCAGATGGCGTGAATGAAATCGATTTTTCACTTTGTAATTTCATCAATTTTAAATTGAGATAGACTTTTGAAAATTTTTATAGATATTTTTATTATTAATTTTTAAATTTTAAGACTAAGTAGTGCAGCTCTATCGAAACGTTTGGATCTCCTTTGAGTTCTTGGGGTCCCGAAGCTTGAGGCAGCCGAATGATAATCGTTGACGCATGGTGCGCTGTAATCTGTAATGCAGACGCTCAATTCATTTTTTTTTTATTTAGTATTGTGAACATTGTCCATCTTGTCTTCTTTAATTTATTCATAATTCAGTTTCATTTCACTTTGTAATTTCACAAGCCGAGGCTATAGATTTATTGTGTCATCCCCTTGAAATCTCTCTCTATATATTATTATTATTATTATTATTATTATAATTGTAAACATATATTTATCTATTTTTATATGTAGACTAAGGTTAGAATTTTGAAATACGCTTTTAACTATATATTTTAGAATAATCAAAATGTTTTTATCTATCATCGTTAATTAGAAATTTAGATTCTCGTATCACATTATGCACAAATGGGAAGCATGAATCACATGAGTTTGTCCAAGTTTGATAAAAAAAAAAAAAAAAAAAATTCGATAAGTCCTATGAATCAATGATATGTAGAATATTTTTTTTAATTTTTTAATTTTAAAGGTGTGACTGAACAAGGTTGTCTGATTTATATATTTTACATCTTCTTTTTTTGATTTCAAATTTGGTCGATCTCTTTTTAGGTAGCTACAAAGCAGCCAGCAAGCTTGCGGTAATTTTAATTCTCGATTCTTAGGGCATATTCTAGCAAGCGAATGTTTCGCCAATCAAAATCCATAGTTCCAAATGAATATCGAGAAAATTTTAAAATTTAATAAATAAAAAACAAAATATATAAAACTACAAACTGTAGGATTGTATCAAGTGATACTAAACAAATCTCTATATTTTTTTTTTGTTTTTAATATTTTTGAAATAAAACAATTTATTTTTCGTTGAAATATGTTTTAATATGAAGAAAACTTTGGAAGTCTGGATATTGATTGTGCAATTTGTAATTTTTGGGTACTGCTCCGCCGCTGTTTGTTCTTACTTATTTATGCTACCCTTGTTGAGTTCTCTTTAACTTTTCTTGTATTTATTTATGTACGTCCCCTCCATTAAATGGGACTACTTGACCATGAAAATGAATATCATTTTGGTCAAGTATTCCGATTGATGGACCAACCCATTAACCGTGCCCCTAATGCCACTGCTGCCGGGTGAGCACCTGGTGTTAAGGAGAGGGATCCAATTCACCTTAACATGAAGCGAACGAACCTTTAAACCATATACTCCAAAAATATGAATATAATCTCCTCCAAGAAACTACTAACGCTGAAATATTATTGTCTTGTTGGAGCAGTGGCTACATTCCGGAAAGGTGTCCGCGCTATTCAAATGGTTGGGAGAGCAAGTACGTATGGCTATAGCTGTGACCCGTCTCATCCTATTATATACATATCTATATCTCTATATAAATATTAAAATGAATATCCAATAATAATAATCAATTTTCCACGGAACACAATCACAGACACATTTTTGCACCCACTGCCCGGGAAACGAAACACAACACCATCGGATATGATCAATCAAAAAACACACTTTACTTTTATTTTCATTGAGTCCAAGTTTTCCGATTGTTTTTTCTTTATATTTCACCAAAATATAAATTCTTTGACGAATGAATAAACACTTTGATTAATGACAAAAAAAAAAAAAAAAAAAAAAAAAAAAACAAAAACAAAATACAATTTATTGCATGAAAAAATTGAATAATTTTTCTTTCTTTTTTTTTCTAGAAATAATTTGTGTTTCAGTTTTCTAATCGGTTTTTAAAAATCTTTAAAAAGTCATTAGGTAATGGAATTAAATTTATAGAGCTATTTATGTTAATTAATAATAATAATATCTTAATAAAAAAAAGTTATAACTATATACTTTTTATTTTGATCGAATTTATTATTAAATTTTAAATAATTCGTTATAAAGATTGAAATTTACTTATTTCAGCAATCGTTATGTAAAAAATCTGGAGTGTCTCTACTTGACTATCTCGCAAATTTGAATTGGATTAATTAACATAAATTATATTTAAATTAAATTTAATTAAATAGTAAAGTGTAAAATTAATAAATAATATTATAGTGTTTGGCTCTTTATTGATGACCCCAGGTCACGCGCTGGCGCGTGATTGGCAGTTAACGTATTAAAAAATTAAAAAATTAATTCCGGTACTTTCAGCGATTCAATCAAGCCGAAATTCGATATATATTGCAGTATTATACAATTTTTAATCACGTGAAAAACTATCAAACAAATATCTTTACTTTTACGGTTAGTTTAGAGTAGCGTTTATCGACCTTTTTGGGCCAAACGCCCACTTCGTAAGGCCGGCTTCATAATTCGCCCTCTATAAATTTTAACTGATAAAAATTGCATGATAAGGTAGGTACACTTGGTGATACTTAGAGCCATATTGAAAAATCGAATTTCAGAACCTGATCGCAAAATCATCTACCTTTTTTTTAGAACCATATTGAAAAAAATTGAAAAAAAGCGGAAATGTTTAAAAGCCTGGTTGCAAAGTCATCTTACCTTTTTTTTAGAGTTGAAAATAGATTTCGCCCCCCAAAAGCGTATAGTCAAATAATTGCCCCCTTTAAGATATCGATCGCCCGGGTTGAGAGTCACTAGTTTAGAGGAAATAATATGAAAACTTAGTAGAAAATGACCCTCTTCCGAATGAGTTAAATTTCTCAAAAGTTGATAGAAAATTATAAATTTTGAATAATGCCTTTTTACCAAATTTCATTATTCTAGTTCAAACCGTTTTTTCGTAATCTTGTCTACACAGACATTCAGACATTTTTCTCTGGCGAGATAATAAAAAATTTAAAATAAAATAAAAAAGCAATTATTACAATTACAAAGAATTCTAAATCCAAGAGAAGCTTAAATGGCATAACCCTGAGTTATAGAATGGTTATGAAAATTGAGGTCGAATCTCATCAAGGTCCGAAAAATTGATATGTTAATATTGAAAAAAATATAAAAAACGATATTTGTTTAAATAAATATATAGAAAATATAAAAGTTATTTTATTATCTGTACATTAAATATATTTTTTTAATTTAAATACATAATAAACATTACAAAATGTTTTAGAAAATATTAATGTGTTTTTTAACCCATAAATTTCAAAATATCCCTTTTTGTAAATTCTTCTAATTTCAAACTAACTTTATTGAATCCTGTTATTTATTTTTTCACTCAAATTATCAATATTAACTACAAGTTAAGATTTACAATTATGATCTTAAATTTATTAATATGATGTAAAATTGTATAATTTTCTCAAAAAACAAAGAAAATATAAAGAAAACTAGACTCAATGACCTTTTTGATTTTTATTATCAAACGCTTCTATATAAACATTTTTAATAAAACATTAAACAAAAATTAATTATACATAAAAAAAAATACCTAGTTTCCCATCAGTGTTGTTGTCTAATGTTGTCTGTGAGGTGTGTAAAAATTGTTTAAATGTATGCATGGGAATTAAAAAAAAAAAAAAAATAATGGGAATAGAAAAATAATAGAAAAAATCAAATTTTACAAACTATCAGTATAAAATCAATATATTTTATTCTTTTAAACAATTGATTATCTCCAAATTTATAATAAAATTTTAATTTTTTTTTTTTATGAAATATATTTTTTTATATAAGTACATTAAATTTAAATAAAAAAAAAAACCAAAATATTCTATTAATAAATATTCTAGGATTTGAATACCAAAAAAATGGGGTTTCTATTTGTTTATTTATTATATATTCTGATCACTGGAAGTTTGCAATGTTTATATCTTAATGTATTATTATTATTATTACTATTATTATTAAATTTATTAAATATTATCTATATATATATTTCTATAATGGATAGTAGAATGCTTTTAAGTGACTTAGATTAATGACCAGCTACGTCTAGTGATCCAATGTGTCAATGGTATTAGATCTATGTGAGGATAGTCTGCCAGCTCCATAAAGGAGACTTTATGGATTTAGATCCCCTTTATATAGTATATGTGTGTTAGCAATGTGATTATTTATATATATATTATATATATTAACATACTATACATAGGCTTCGCGCCGAAGGGCTTCCTTCCAGTTATTCATTCTTATTCTTATTATTATTCTTATTATTATTCTTATTATTATTAAATGAGATGATTCGCATCTCTTTTTCAATCTTTAGGAATATAATTGTATATTTTTTTAAAAAAAATTTTTTTTTTTTTTTTCAATAATCATTTTTCCTTATTTCTTACTTTCTCTCTTCCTAACCTCACAGCAGATGAGGAATACATGTGCGCAAGTAAGTTATAATGAACCCTTAGAAAAAAATACATACAAACATGCTAAGAAAAAATTATATCTATATTATATATATTTAACAATAAATTAATATATCATTGAAATAAAAAAAAATTAATAAATAAGAATACACTTTGGTTGAAAATAATCTGGAATTTCTTCGATTTAATATTTGAATTAGACTAAAAAAAAAAAAAAAAAATAAAAAAAAAAAATTAATTAAAAAAAAAAAAATAAATAGAAGAAATTTCCGATTGTAACATCTCAACTCTGTGAATCTCTCTCCTACATTCACTTTGCTTTCTCTCGTACCCTCACATTCAATGCTTCAATTTATTTATTTCTCTTCCATGTTATAAATATATCTTAATTTTAATTTATATTTTTGTTGAATTATTTTTATTTATTTATTATACTATACTACCTTTGACATTTTACACTTGATTAGATTCAATTGAATTTTATATTTGCTATTTGATAGCTACCAGGAAAATGAATTGTTAAAAAATCATAACTTAAGGCAATGTTATTTTATGAATAATAAGTTGATCTTTTACTAGTATCAATGGAAGTTTACGATAAAGGAAAAATTAACAACTAACTTTAATAAAAATATTATTTTGCATATATATGTATAATTATTTTACTTGTTGTATTATATGGATGTGAGGCATGGTCTATGACCTTAGGCGACGAGAGTTGATTTAGAGTATTTGAGAAAGATGAGGTCACCGGGGAATGGCGAAGATTGCATAACGAGGAATTGTATGACCTCTATACATCTCCAGACATTGTTAGAATTATAAAATCGAGAAAGCTACGGTGGGCAAGACACGTGACTAGAATGGGAGAAGATAGAATGGCAAAAAATATATTGGTAGGGAGACCGAGTGGGAAACGTCCACTTGGAAGACCAAGGACACGGTGGGTGGATACTGTGGGAAAGAACTTGAGAGAGATGGGAGAGGATAGGAATATTTGGAGGGGTGTGGTTGCTGCGGCTAAGAACTCTTTTCGAGCCACAGAGATAGATAGATGTATATATTTAATAAAAATTAAAGTACAATTTGTTTAAAACGATATTTAAATTTTTTGATATTTTTAAAATTTAAATTTTCGATAAAAAATTTGAAGACCAGAGTTCAAATACCAATATGTACATGAAAATTAACAATTTCAATATAAAGCAGTTAAATGGCTTTAACATAAACAAATATTCTTTCCATGAGAAATAAAATAGGAACTCTTTTTATTGGCAATAATAATAATTTTCAAAAAAATCAATTAATATATCTTATCTTATTATACTAGCAATAATTATATATATATTTGTATTTTTGAAATATTAAACGGCTCGAAGGACTATAGATAATATTTATAAAGGAAAATCGATCTGTATAGGTTTCAGCCTTGGGAAAAATCATCTTTCTTAGTTTTTTCTTAATTTAAAATAGGAATTTTAATAATTAAAAAAATGGCGCCGGGTAACACCGAACACACACAGCGCTTCCTTAGGTACAAAATATTCTAAATAAAATAAAATTATAAAAATATTTATTTTAATAAAATTTTGTAATCAAATTACGACATATATTAAGGGATGTATGTTTTATGACTATTTTTTTTTTAATTTATGTTCTTTTAAATTATTTGAAATTGTTTCATATATTTTGTTATTTATCTATTTTAAATAATAATCTTAATCTTAAATATTCATAGTTCATAAAGAATAATATTTTTAGAGTACCGAGCCGCGGCTCGGTGAACCAGGTACTATCATCTAAATCTATTTCAAAATAAAAATTAAATCACTATAGTAAAAAAAACAATTTTAAGTCAAAGGTAGTGATTTTTTTAATTTATATTCTTTTTGATATATAATTATTTTTAATTTTATATTCTTAGCAATGATAAAACGCAGAACTTTTCACTATATAAATTTTATAATATTATTTTTAATTTTCTTTTTTTTTTTTCTGTTGAATTTTGTTTTATTATTTATTATTTATTTATTTATTCATTCAGGTGTCCAGTTGGTTACGATGTTTCTCTTTGCCTTCTATCTTTACTTTTCTTAAGCTTTGTATGCATGTATGCATTTGATACCTGTTCTATCTATATTTTCATATTTTTCTTAATTTTTCTCGCTCTCTTTCTCTCTCTATCTTTTTTTTTCTGAATATATATATAACTATATATCTATATATAGATATATAGATATATATTTGACTCACGGCTAATGTAACACTTTGAATTATGAAAAGATATAGCATGTGCATTGGTTTTTGTTGTTTCTTATTTCTGTTTAATGTTACAGGGCTTGTGGTAAGTTATTGATATTAGTTTTTCCATTTCAAGTTGCATTAACGAAAACAAAAAAATTGCATCCTATTTTTTTTAAATGCAACCTGATTGGAAACTGCATGCCGCATGTTTAGTTGATTATTACATTATTACAATATTACTATAACTTATTATTATTATTATTATTATTATTATAATTTTATATTTTTACTCAATTAATCATAAATTAAAAATTATTCTTTAAAAAAAAAAAACAAAATTAATAAAAATATAATTGTTTTTCAAATATACGATTTTCAAAATTATTTTTTATATTAATAAATAAAAATTGCGATTTATAAATTATATAAATATTTTTTTTTAAATTTTAATCGACCTGAGAAATTTATCTGTAATTAATGATCAATTATATATGATTTATTTATATAAATTATTATTAGAAACACACAAAGTTTTCTTTCTTACTTTTCGAATGTTTTAATTTATAATTAAAAAACTATTGAGATAATAAAAACTTTAAAAATATATATTTTTCTATTTAAAAACATATGTAAATTACATTTATTAATTATATATATATTCATTTATATATTTTTAAAAAAAAAAAAATAAACAAAAAAAAAAAAATTAATTGAAAAAGAAGTAAGAAACTTGGTGTTTTAATAATTTAAAAATAATTCATAATAAATAAAATTAATTTTTGTCAAAAATATTTTAATATCTTAGGAAATTTTTTCTAAATTCAATTAAAATAAAATAAAAATTTCAATTATTTTATTTATTTTTAACAAAACTTAATAGAAAAATTAAATATTTTACTATATATATATGTATATATATATATATATATATTATATATTCGTATATATAATATATATATAAACTATATATAAATACTCGTATATATATTTATTTTCTAAAAATTTATAAAAACAAAAATGAATCTGCATATAATCATTTGTTTTTATTCGGCAATTCTTTAATTCTTATTATTTATTAATTTATTTATTTTTTATCTAAAGAGAGAAATTATTTTTTTTTAAACATCATAATGAAAATTAATCTGAATAGGTAAACTATTTTTTAATTTGATTTTAAGCAGTTTAGTTTTTTTATTTTATTTAATTTTATTATTTGCTCATTAGAATGATTGATGAGTTTGAATGATTATATGTCGATATATATACGAGAAAAAAATTGTAATATATTAATATATATATATAAATTTATATATCTATATCTATATCTATATCAATGTATATACAGATATAGATAGATTGATAAATATATATATATATTAATATATTATAAAAATATTAAATGAAAAGAAAAAAAAAATTATAATAAAATGAATTAATTAATAAATTGCAAATCCCAGTGTGAGTGAGGATCGAGTGATAGATTGTGCGTGGGTGTTGTATAAATGTATCTGGTGAGTGTGCGCGTGATTAGTCCTTCACCATTCGTCTTTCCACACCGTTTGAATTGAACATTGTTTGTTAGACTGATTGATAATGTATGGCAAATTAATTTTAATTATGAAATCGTGAAATATTGACGATTTACAAAATTGACTGCCACCATCCAATTAGTTCTAAACAAATTTTGTTCAATTCGAAACGGTGGAAGATAGACTTCAATGATTTTTAGTTCGACGCTGGGAGTCTGTGGTTTTCTTATTGCAGATGACCACCACCCTCCACCCACTTATACGCCTCCAGAGTTGCCCAAGATGGTGCATATCCGAGGTATTTTCAGAAAACAAAAAATCGCTTGATCTTTACCATATATACATTTTTATTTAAAAATAAAAATAAAAATATTTTATAAAAAAGAAACAACAAAAAAAAAATATATACCACTAATATTATAACAAAAAAGAGCTTTTATATATTAAATTTGCTCTCTATCTCTCTCTCTCTATTTATTTTATTCTATTTTTCCCCTAAATTGACTCTTTCTTGTGTAATTTATTCATTCATATTTTAGAAATTAATTAAAACTCGAATAAATTTTATATTTTATTTTTTCCGGATAAAATATTTTTCACTAGTTTGTATTATAATGTTTTAATAAATAAATACATTTCAAAAATACAAATGTAAATTGATGTGCGAGGACTTTTTGCGGGCTGAATACATTCGATTATCGAAATTTTTTTTTGATATGTTGGTACTCATTTGTTGAAATTATCAGCCATTTTTGGATTAGTAGTTTGTTTTTACAACTGAAAAATTTAGTCACGTTTTGTGTGTTCTTCGATTTTTTACTTTAAAAAAAATAATAAGGAATACTACTACTACTAAGTTATGCAACGTTTGCGTGAAGCAATACGGCTCAAACGATCTGAATTGTGGAAAAACATCATGATAATGCACCAGTCCAGACAACATTGCTTGTTCGTGATTTTTTGGCCAAAAATAACATCGTATTCATCAGATTTGGCTCCCTGTGACTTTTTCCTATTTGCAAAACTGAAGAGTCCAATGAAAGGAAGGCGTTTTGCCACAATTGATGAGATAAGTAAAAAATCGAAGAACACACAAAACGTGACTAACTTTTTCAGTCGTCAAAAACAAACTACTAATCCAAAATGACTGATAATGTCAACAAATGAGTACCAACATATCAAAAAAAATTTCGATAATCGAATGTATTCAGCCCGCGAAAATTCAAAATTTATCTTTTGTTTCGAACAAAAGTTGTGTTTAATTATTCCAAATTTTTAAAAAATTTATTGAATACTGCCCCAATTCTTTCGGAAAAAAATTAAGTTTATATATCTAAACATTAATATTTAAGGATTTATTTAAATTTGATTGTATTTATTTATCCAAATAAAAATAAAATATAAAAATATTATAATCTTGGATTTATATAAATTAAAGAGTCAAAATATTTACAATTTTAATCAAAACTAAAAGCTTAAACTATGCTTTCTCTTCCACTATATATAACTTTCTCTCTAATTCACTCACTATCTCTCTCTCTCTCTCTCTCTCTCTCTCTCCTTCATTCATCAATTTTTTTTTAAAAAAGGCATTTTCAATCGGGATTGTATTTAATTTAATTAAAAAAATATATTTTCTTTTAATCAGTCACTTCTTATCACTTTAGTTTAGTTACTATTTAACATTTCTTCTTTTTTTTAATTCTATCAATTAATTAAAATATATGTATATATATATATAGATATATATAGATATAGATATATAAATATAATATATATAGATATATAAATATTTATATATCTATATATTTATATATATAAATTTTTTTTTCTCTCTTTTAATCTTTATTAAAAATTTGTCTTGTATACTTCATTTGGAATTCGATTGAACGATCGTTTATTTCCATATCATACTTCTCTAAAAAAAATTTTCTTTATAATTTCATTTATTTTCACTTGTCCAGTAGTAAGAATGTTTGTTGAAATTCCCGATTGAATGCATCTCTCATTTCTATTTTAGATTAGCCATCTTCATTCTTATCATAACGATGCCTTGCTACTTTAGGTTGTTCTTTGGGTAGGATATCAATTTGTAAATACTATACTATATATATATATATATATATATATATGTATATATATATTTATTTATTAGATATATATAATAATACATATATCTAATATATGTATATATATATATATATATATATATATATGTTAATTTTCTCTAAAATTTTTTCAAACAAGTCTCTCTAGATTGTATTCAGAGCTTGTGTGTATTGGTACATTTAGCTCTCGTTTTGCCCAAGTTTTCGTAATATTTTAGTTAAAGCATGTCTGTCGTGTTGTGTATCGTGTTTTAGGTAGCTCTTCTTTGATCTTAAACTTGACTATTTTATTTGGGATTAGTCATTAGGTTTACTCATTTTTATTATTATATAATTATTTATAAAGGGTGGGGGGATTTGGGATGGGGTGGGTGTCAAGTAGTCATTGGCTATGTATCGTCGAAAACTAGTCCTTAAGCCTAATTCTCGTGCTTCAGTTTTAAACCCTTTTTTAGTTTACTGTAAAATAAATGTTTGGAGAAGGATTAAATATGAATAGGTATTATTAAATAATTATACTCAATTTGGGGTGTATATTGAAGAATTTATTAGCCCCAAGAAGGGAGAAAACCTTAGTATAACTAAGGAAAAAACTCCCTGAAGATTATTCAGTTGATGAAAGCTATATGCATACGAAAAGGAGTGTGTTTGTTATAAATGTTAATTGTGTATAGTAATGATCAAGAGGTTTGATATATGATAATAGCCAATAGGCCTGATATAAATTCATTGAATGATCGTTCGTAATGGCGTCACAGTAAGTTGAGCCAGCGTTGAGCGAATCATTCGTATATCTATATTAAATAAATACCTTTCGATTTGGATTAAACACATATTATAATACATTACGATTATACAATCCTGATATACATGTTGAAATGTAAATAATGAAGAATGAAGAATATTAATACAATATTGTGTAGAGAAACGTGTTGTCTTTCATCTGTTGTCTTGCCGGCCAACGGGCCAACCTCAAGCATGTCAAAAACAATATGTCACCCAGCCTAGCCACCCAAGCCAACTTGCATTCCTCTCAGCATATACGAATCATAGCGAGACTATACGAACCGACCCGAACCCTCAACATTTACCTTCGTGTCATAATTCAAAAAACGTAGAATAATATTAATGGAAAATTATTAAGTGAAATTTAGATTTGGCTTAAACACACTCCCCCCGTTGCGAATCAATGAGCAAGATATATATAGTAATTACAATAGAATGGACAATGGTTTAGAATGTTAACAACAAGTATTGATTAATTGATTGTTAAAAAACATAGTAAAGTGATGTTTTCGTTTGAAAATCCCTTGCGAATCGAGATATTCCATCATCTGCAGGAAGGACGTCGACGATGATCTGGTTGATCTCGAGTTTACCTTGAGATCATTGCCATCTGTGACGAGTTTGAAGTTCGTGTAGATATTCTAAATACCATCGTTTCCAGAGTTACTGTGTGGCCTTAGTAATGAATTGCCATATGTTGAGACGATAATCTGGAACATCAGAGATATTATTTTCGGGAAGTATTGTGAGAGATTAGAATGTGAGCAAGAGTTAATACAATAAGATCATTAGGATCGTTAGATAATGAAGACAAGAGGTGTGTATGAAATATAGATTCTATATGTCTAGCAAGTTAGTTAAGTTTTTCAAAAGTTAATAATTGATCTTTCACCACTCGTTTTGAAATGATGTTTAAAGGATTTCATTTCAGCTTCCCAGATGCCACTAAAATGTAGAGATAGCGGCGGATTAAATCGCCAAGTAATAATTTTTGCAAGGCAAAATCGTTGACAATGCCTTGATGGGATTTAGATGAGAACAATATATAAAGCTCACGTAATTGATTGTTTGCACCTATGAAATTTGTACCATTGTCAGGATATACGTGAGATGGGACACCTCGTCGACCAATGAAGCGTCTAAAAACACCGAAAAAACCGTTAGTTGTTAGATCACTCACTATTTCGAGATGTATGGCCTTTGTGGTCATGCAGATGAAGAGACATCCATATAAAAAACTCTCTGTTCGATTACAGAATTTTCATTCCTTGATGTACAGGAGACCGAAGTAATCGACAGCCAAATGAGAAAAAGCAGCTGACTCGGTGACCCGAGCAGAAGGCAGATCTGCCATCTTTCCATGCAATAACACTGGTCGATATCGAAGACAAATCATTGCATCATCGAATGATTCGTCGAACTTGACCCCACCATCCAGAGTCCAAAGTCTGGCGAAGATTGGATAGAGTAGTTTGGATTCCGGCATGAAATGTGTATTTGTGAATATCACGGATAATCAAATCGGTCACGTGATGATGAGAGTTAGATGTTTTTTCTTTTCGTGAATGAGAGTGCGGCATGTTTTAAACGCCATCCAACTATTAAAACACCTTGTTTGTCAATTGATTAATATCAACACACAGTCGAAGAATTTCAGCCAGAGAATTGGTTCCAGTTAAAAGATCGTCTACATAAAGATCCCTTTTTTAGAATTTCGAAAGTTCTAGGAGAGTTATGAGCTTCGTTATCAGCAAGCTGATTAATAGTCCAAATAGCAAGGAAATATGGAGCAGAGACTCCAAAGATAATTCTCTGAAGGTCAAAGGTATTGATAACATTATTATGATAATATAGAATCCTTTGAAACTTACGATGGTTTGTCAATACACCTGAGCGATGTCTGAAGTCATAACATAGATGTAAGATCGAAAACGTAGCAGCATAGTGAATGGACCATCTTGGATAGTAGGACCAATCAATAGAACCTCATTCAATGAGATACCTTTCTCTGATTTGGCAGAAGCAATCGAACACGACCCGCACCTTAGTAGTAGTGCTGGAGGTTTTGATTACTAGATGATGAGGCATGTAATATCCTGGCTCTGGGACATCGGGGACATATATCATATGGCCCATATCAATATTTTCTTGCATTACCTTGCAATATTCAGTTTTTAATTGTGAGTTAGCATTCAATCTCCTCTGTAAAGATAAAAATTGTCGATAAGCTTGATTTCTAGAATTTCCAAATTCAACATTATTTATATGGAATGACAATTTAACAATATATTGACCATATGGATTGCGAGTAGTGTGAATTTGATAATAAGTTTCACATATGAAATCATCAAAAGATCTAGAGCTCCTTTGATTTGTGTTTTCAATTTCCATAAATTGAGTTAATTGATTTGACAGATCAGTCAGTTGACAGGACACAAGTTGTGTTTTTTGCAAAATTCAATAACAATCATGTGTTGAAAGATTGATCTGTCCAATGGATAAAAGAGAGAAACTAGTTCCTGAGCCAATAAGAATATCTATTGAACGTGGTAAATGGAATTGTGGATCAGTTAATTTAATGTTTCGTGGAAACGTTAATATGTCACGTGGAAAAACTTGACTGGTACTCAGATCAGCAATTTGATTAACTGTCAAGAAGGATAATGATCTTTAGAATTTATTATTCATGGATTTGCACCTTTTTTGTATTAGATTTTTTGAGAAAGTTTGCATTTCATTAACTACTCCTATAGGAATAGAACATGTTTGCTTATTAAAGCTTTGGTGGTTGTTTTTATTTACAATGGAACCCCGCAAACCAAACCACACACCGACACCCGCCACCGCGAATCCATCCAAAGAGCACAAACACACACACAACGCCCCGACCGTCACCCCCTTGATCGCCACCAAACGTCCGCGGAAGTAGCAACCGAAACGCCGCGCACACGCCCGCATCCCCCGAACAAACCCACAAAAACAAGCACCAATACGCGGTCCAATCCACAAAATTCCCTTAGAGAACGTGTTTGTTTGGGAATTTAAAATTTATGTGTTAACGATTCAATAATGAAATTAGCAGTCGCACAGGTATCGTGCACTCATTGAGCTGGTATGAAATTACCTGATGAATCCTGCATCATTATAATGGCATTCATCATTAATTGGAATCTGGGATGTTTAAGATAAGTCGTGAGATTGTGTGTGACCAATCATTTAGACGTATCATTATGAAATACTGTTAAATGATGGGTAGTGTTTTGAGGATTTTATAAACATCATATATGCGTTGATCAATCGAGAGAGAGAGTTGAAAGATGGACACTTAAAGAGTATATGATAGCCAGGAGAATGGGTGTATTATAGCCAAGTAGGCCTAATGAATGAATAGTCAAGTAGGTTCAATGAATGAATTTGTGTAATGTATATGGTTAAATATCGGAAAAAGGAAGATACTAATTATATGAATGAATTAGGGATATGTATTGTAAAAAGTGTCTCATGAAAAGTTCACTAATTATAAAATTAATTAGTATGATATGTATGGAGACTATGAGGCTAAATATACTTTAGCCAAATGGGTTTATTGAATAAATTGTTCGATGTGTATGTTTCGTGGAAACAGATTGTTCATAACAACGTTTGAGAGATCGAATGTATGATGACCATGGGTCAGACATACTTCAGCCATGGGCATGAAAGTCGCAAGTAGGCGAGCAGGCGAATGTTTGTTTTATAACAACGATCACGGATCGAATGTATGATGACCGTGGGCCAGACATACTTCAGCCACGGGCATGAAAGTCGCAAGCAGGCGAGTGTTTTAATAGTGTCCCATGATGGGAATACCATAAGATACGTTTTAATAATTATATGAATGAATTGATACAATACACATGTTTAAATATTGTATCCTGGTCATAGCTCTATAAAAAGGCTACTGTTTATGTATGAATAAAATTGATACAATATATATATATTTACATATTGTACCCTTGTAAGAGTTCTATAAAGAAGGTTTTGCAAATTGCAAAATTGCTATTTCTTGTATAATTCTGAAATGTTTTAATAACTATAGTTACTATAGTATTTCTTGTATAATTTTGAAATGTTTTAATAACTATAGTAATATTATTATTAGAAAAAGAGTATTTAAAAAACAATAATTAAATATCAATAGCAGAAATATTAATTAATTATAATAACAAAAATACCAATTAATAATGTATTGATATATTTAATGTCGTTAATCTTTATAAGAATTAGTTGATGGAAGTGACAAATTTTAAATTTATAATTTTGATAATAATAAGTAAATGATGGAATTAAAGAATATAGCGTTATTAATCTTTATAAGAATTGATTGATCGAATTGAAAATTGAAAATTGATAATTTTGGTAATAATTAAATAATGGGATTAAAGAATATATCGTTATTAATCTTTATAAGAATTAATTGTTCGAATTGAAAATTTAAAATTGATAATTTTATAATGATAATAATAATTAAATAATGGAATTAAAGACTATAGCGTTGTTAATCCTTTTAAGATTTAATTGTTGGAATTGAAAATTTTAAAATTGATAATTGATTGAAAATTAAATTTTAATAATAATAATTAAAGAATAGAATTAAAGGATACAGCGTTGTTAATAAGTTAAATTTGTAACTTATCTTAATTTGATTGCGTTTCACAATGTTGATGGAGATCAGGCACTGATTTTGAAATGTTCTTCAATTTTTAATCTCGCTGTATGTAGATATTATCAATTCAAACCTCACAGGAGGCACCATTTGTATCGTCGAAAACTAGTCCTTAAGCCTAATTCTCGTGCTTCAGTTTTAAACCCTTTTTTAGTTTACTGTAAAATAAATGTTTGGAGAAGGATTAAATATGAATAGGTATTATTAAATAATTATACTCAATTTGGGGTGTATATTGAAGAATTTATTAGCCCCAAGAAGGGAGAAAACCTTAGTATAACTAAGGAAAAAACTCCCTGAAGATTATTCAGTTGATGAAAGCTATATGCATACGAAAAGGAGTGTGTTTGTTATAAATGTTAATTGTGTATAGTAATGATCAAGAGGTTTGATATATGATAATAGCCAATAGGCCTGATATAAATTCATTGAATGATCGTTCGTAATGGCGTCACAGTAAGTTGAGCCAGCGTTGAGCGAATCATTCGTATATCTATATTAAATAAATACCTTTCGATTTGGATTAAACACATATTATAATACATTACGATTATACAATCCTGATATACATGTTGAAATGTAAATAATGAAGAATGAAGAATATTAATACAATATTGTGTAGAGAAACGTGTTGTCTTTCATCTGTTGTCTTGCCGGCCAACGGGCCAACCTCAAGCATGTCAAAAACAATATGTCACCCAGCCTAGCCACCCAAGCCAACTTGCATTCCTCTCAGCATATACGAATCATAGCGAGACTATACGAACCGACCCGAACCCTCAACATTTACCTTCGTGTCATAATTCAAAAAACGTAGAATAATATTAATGGAAAATTATTAAGTGAAATTTAGATTTGGCTTAAACAGGCTAGTTACGAGAGAATAGCAAAATAGTTAAAATTTTATTTATTTATTTTTTTTTTTTTATAATAAAAAAAAAACTAAATAATATTTTTCGCGATTAATTAAATAATTGATTATTTGGTAGGGGTAGGGGTTTGCTTTAAATATTTTTTATTATCTATTTATTTATATATTTTTTTTTCTTTATTATGAATTAAATAAAAATATAGATCTCTTTTACAGGTGAAGCCGGTCGCGAAAAAGAAGATCCCTGTAAGTATTTATTGTAAATAATAATAAAGTTCATTCATTTGTGTATTTTACATTTTTCAAAATAATCTCTTCATTTTGAGTAATAAGTATGTTTTATTTAAAAATATACCTTTATTACTTCTATAGTAGGTATATTAGACATTTAATATAAAGGTTGTCCCGAATTCTTGTAGAAGTAATTTTGTTAGAAAATGCAAGTGTATAATTAAAAATTGTAAATATTTATTTATTCATAAATTATACATTATGGAAATTGTTCAAGATTTTTTGGAAATATATAATTTCAATATCCTCCTGCATTTTAGACATAAAATCTCAAACAACGAAGTAAAATCGCATGATCTGGAGAGCCAATTCTGATCTGTAAAATAATTTCGGTTCGGTTCAGTACATGGGTATGAAAATGATACTCAGAGTGTCACGTGGTTAAATTAGGATTGTCACTTTTCGGGATATGACTTGGAGAATCCTCGCCTTGGGTTTAAATATTAATTCTTTGTGTTAATTTATATGCACATGATTTTTTCTTTTGATATCGCCTTTGGCTTAATACTATATTTTTGAGAGTTGCAAAAATTTATGAAGTAGCATTTCAACTGCGTTTAGCTGGATTTAACTTTTGATAAAAATTAAATTATTGGGGCAGCATGGCTCAGTGGGTAGAGTACTAGATTTCTACACAGGAAGCCTGAGTTCGAATCCCAGCATAGAACTCAAGATTATATATTTATTTAATTTAATTTAATTTAATTAATTAATTAATAAAATAAAATAAATATAAAAATTTAATTCAATTTAACATCGGCTGCCCCACCGAAGAAGGCAAGGGGAAACCACTTCGGTCAAATTTTCCCATGAACACCCTATGACTCCTGTGGAGTTATTAGGGCCACGACACTTCCGCTAGGAAGTTATCGACAACGAAGAAAAATTAAATACATTACCACGCACTCGACGTGGAGGTAGCAATTAATGTACCCATTACATCTCTTATATGAGATATTCAATGTGTATACAATTATTGCGCATGTTTGGCTCTTTGTTGATGACCCCACGTCATGTGCAGGCGCGTGATTTGCAGTGTTAAAAAATTAATTCCTGTACTTTCAGCGATTCAATCAAGCTGAAATTCTATATATAGCAGTTTTATACAATTTTTAATTATGTGAAAAACTATCAAACATCTATCTTTATTTTTACGGTCAGTTTAGAGGACAAAAAATGAAAACGTGGTAGGTAATAGTTCTCTTCCGAATGAGCTACATTTCTCAAAAGTTGAGAAAACTACGAATTTTGAATAATGCCCATGTACCAAATTTCATTATACTAGTTCAAACCGTATTTGTGTTCATCTTGCCTACATACAGACACACACACACACATTTTTCTCAACCTTAATGAAAATGACTCAGGAACCTTCAAAACGTATACAACCTTCAAAATCTCGACATCGAAAATTTTCGTGATCGCAATACTATCTCTGGTGAGATAGTAAAAATTTATAAATTTTAATTGTAAATCTGCGTTTTTCAATTAAAATTACTTTTTATTTGAATTTTAGGACACCTCTTCTTTATAGCATTTCTCTCACAAATTAAATTATATACATAGCTTATATCAATTACCTATCCTTTCCAAAAAAAAATCATATTCATATCTATTTTAATGAAAATTTAGATTTTTTTCATTTCTTTAATGAATTTAAAATCAGAAAAAATATTCTATTTTAAAAACAAAAATAATTAGTATATTATTATATTAATAACATAACAAACATTAACTATTCAGTAATTGTCAAAGATTACTAGAATACATATATGATAAAATAACGAATGATTCAGAAATTAATTTGAATAAATGCTTTCATGAAATGATTTTTATTGTTTTTAAATCACAATTGAAATAATAATATAAATAAATAAATAAATAAAATTACTTATTAAGTTTCTTAAATTTTTTCTGATTTGATTTTCATTACCCAATTCAGAGTTTTTAGACGAAATTTTCATATTATTTTAATATTATATAAAATAACACAAAAACTTAATCCTAAAATGTTTACTCAATCGGACAAATAGTGTAAATATTACACCATTCATCATCAAAATGGCTGATAATTTCAACATATGAGAAACATATGTGTACCAACGTAACAAAAAAAAAAAAAATTTTCGATCATCGAATGTACACAGCCCGCGAAAATTCAAAATTCACCTTTTCTTTTCATCAGGCCTCGTCTATTAAAATTAGAAAAATGCGTTAAATTAAAATTTTTAAATAAACAATAATAAAAACATTAAATTAATTGAATAATTTTTGTTTATTTCTTTATTTTTCTACTTTGCTACACTTTTTATAAATAATCTTCTTTAAAAATAATTTAGTTAATCAGTAAAGGTTTACAAAAATTCAATATTTAATATTAATATTGTATGTAGTCTTCTCCATTAGGGAGAATTATTAGTTTAGTTTAGATTGATGTCGTAGACGCCTGTCGTGATTCTCGTCTCGATTTCTTTTCAGATCAGTCATTCATTTCACAAAAAAAAATCAATTCCTTTGCTTATTTCTTAAAAACCTGTAATCTTATCTATAAATCGATTATTTGAACTTGCAGATGTTAATGTAGAGGATGTTTCTCTAGTATTGCGCAATCACCGCTCCACCCCAACGGCGATGGGCAACTCGATGAAACAGCCCTTAAAAGGCGGCAGCAAACCCATTCCGAACCGAGCCACACCGGATCAACTGACATCACCTAATCAAACGACTGCGTACAATCCAACGAGCAGGTAAAAAATACAACAACTACCCCCTCTCCCACTATAACAAAAATTCACATCTATCTAATTCAAATAAAAATTATTATTATTTAATTTTAATTTTCACCAAAAAAAAAAACACTAAATTTTAAAAGAAATCAAATAAAATTTAGCATGAATTTATTTTATTTTATTTTTTATTTATTATTTTTTAATTATAGAAACTTCTTTGGATCAGTTAAGTAGATCAATTTATTCGAGGCTAAAAACTACATTTACCTCCCTTTATCTCTCTCTCTCTCTCTCTCTCTCTCTCTCTTTGTCTTCCCCCTTCTCTTTTATATCTTTCTCTCTTTTTATCGATATCTTTCTTTAATGCGAATCACTTTATATAAGCAGCGCCATCTTACTTATAGCACGTTGAGTTTATATATATATATATATATATATATACTATCTAACTTCTTCTAATTACTTTAACTGCTGTTGCGACTGAAACTCTAGTTGCTCTGCTGGCTTTTCTGGTATGTCTTTCCTTCTTGGCACCAACAGTGATTGGACGCACTAAGTAATAAAATAATTATTGCTCTTAAGCCCTTTATATTAATCAATCTAATTAATATAAATTAATATTCCCCCCTAGAGAAAGAATTAAAAAATTTAATTTAAAATTTTCATTGTATAATTATTATTTTTTAATGTTTTTTTTAAATGAAAATTGATTTGATATCGTTTAGAATGCATGGGCTAAAATGTGCTATTATGCTCCAGCGAAAGAATAACACATATATACACAAATCACAACACCTTTTAAAGAGAATTTCCACAAAACAAACCGGAAAAATGAGGATCGAATTAAATATAGAAATTTATATATTTAAAAGGGGGGGTTTGTTTATTTAGTTGTTTTTATTTTTTATTTTTTGTTTATTTTGTATACTTAAGTGAGACATCTTTAGCGAGGTCAGATTGTAGTGATGTTTGATGTGATTGCAGGACTCAAGAGGATTCAACGTACGCTGGCTATCATCTTGCATATGAAGTCAAAAAGCTCATGTACGCTTTCTTAACCTCTATAACACTTCTTTATATATAATTATATATATATATATCTGTTAGAGTTCGAAACGATATGACGTTAATTAATTATTATTGCCAAAAGGACCTCAAAGCTCGAAATATTCCCCAATTTTTTTAATGCTTAGACAGAAAACTTGATAGTCTCTTTTAATGCATGGTTATATGTTGATTTACCTAGTCCACCTGAATATTTATTCTTATAACTACTACTATTATTATTATTGTTGTTAATCTTAATGTTGTTGTAGTGTTTGTAAATATAAACTATTTTTCATTTCTTCCTTCTTTCTATTTTTCTTGCTATTGCTCTTCAAGTTATCATATCATTTTTATGCATCTTCGCTTTTGGCCGCCTTTATTTCATTTTTATTTAATTATATATATAATTACTTTTTAAACACTTACGAGCTCTTTAGATGATTTTTGATTAGTGAACTTATAATAAAAACACCGGTTGGGAAAATATAATAATGAAGCGGATATCTTGATTGATCACTAAACAATAAAACAAAATCCAAACATTTAATATCAAAATAAGAAAAAATTATTCATAAGTAAAAGGAAAAATTAAAATATTAAACAAATAATTATATATAAGAAATAAACTAAGGAAAATTATTGCTGAAAAAAATAAATTTTTCAAATCAAAACTTTTTTTATTGATAAATTTCTAATATTTTATGTTTATAATTTTATTGATTGTTTATCATTGAAAAATTTTTCAATTAAAAAACCAAAAGTCCAACTTGAATTTATAATTTATAAATTATAATCCTAAATAGTTTTACTATTAAAATGGCATAATTTAATTTTAACAAACATCAAGTTTTTTATAAATATTAGTAATAATATCTTTAAAAAATTATTTTTGTTCTGATTATGTATTTTAAAGATAAGGAATATTCAAACAACACTACCCTCTATGATAAATTTATGGTTTATTAACCTCAAATTTAAATAATCATTTTATTATTTGTTTAAATGGTAGTATAATTCAATATTTTTAATCATTTGTAAAAAAACAAAATAATATTAGTTTTACTTTGTTGAATCAAAACGACTTCTGGAGAAAAGCATTTATTTAAATAAATTTTAAAAAAAATATCATGAGCGTATATATAAACTTGCGATTATATTATAATTCATTGAATTAGCTTATTTTATTTATTTATTTTAATTATTTATTTTTTTTTAATGTTCATTTCATGTTGCATGCTTAAATTCATTATGCACTAGATTTTCTCGTAGGATTATTTTTATTTTAGAAAGCCTCGTCAATATTTTAAATACTAATAAATAATAAATTTATATAAATAAATAAATAAATATATGTATATACATATATATTCACTACACACATTTCAAACACAACAAAAAAAAAACCCAATATTTTTTTAATTTATTTTTTTAATGATTTTTCTAATTAATAAAATAAATATTCACTCTCAGTAGGTATTATTTATATTTAATTATATTTTGTATAAATATAAAAATAATTAATAAGAAAAAACAATTTAGGTATGATCAAAACATGTTTAATGGTAGTGGCTTAGCGTGAACAATTAACATGCTTGAGGGTACACTATTTCTTATTATTATTATTATTATTTATAATTTAAAAGAAATATAATAAATTAATCTATGATTTTTCTTTTAATATCTGGTAAATTTTATAATTTAATTAACTGTCAATACTACAAATTATTTATCTATTTTCTGATAATTGTTTGTCAATAAATTATTAAAATTCTTAAAATAATATTTTTTAATTAATATTATTAATAAATCAACGGATAATATTAAATATACAGAAGAGATTTGTATTTTTTATAAAAAAAAAATTTATTACATGTTGCAGAGAATAATAAAACAGGAATCTTAAATTTCCAATAAAAAAAAATCATTTATTATAATATACCTATTCATAACATTCGAAAAGTTTTATCCATTTTTTTATTTTTTAACTTCTCTTTTTTCTGTTCCATCAGGGAAAATCCTGAAAGAATAAGACAAATTTTTTATTATTATATTTTTTTTTTTTGGAACTTTGCCCGAAACGATTTTTCCTTGTTTGATATTACCTGAATAAGGAGAGAAAGAAGAAAAGGTGAAAAATTAAGAAATAGAATACTCCTAATATATTATATTTAAATTATTAAATTTACACTACAATATTTTTGAAACTAATTCATTTTTTTTATGATTAAACTATATATATTTTTAAATAATAGCTCATATATTTATCTACAGTGACGGAAAAAAATAAACGCCAGGGTGGCGCTGTTGTCGAGCAATGGCAATGAGCCTTCTTAACCGGTTGATAACCCGACAACAGCGCTTCTCTAGCGTTTAATTTTTTCTGTCATTATACATACCAAAGTTATATTTACATATTGTATTTAATAAAATACCATAAATTATAATTAATATATTTTGGTGTATGATAAATATTATATATCTTTATTTTTACCGACCGACAATAGGAAGCGAAGGTATTGTTTTCACATCAAATTTCACATGTGGAAATTTTTACATATCTCCACGAAACATGCATTTTCTTAAGAGAAAAAAGTATTTTTAGCATGATGTCTGTCCGTCCGTTTTGTATCCGTATTTTGATAAAATTTGGTATATTTACTTCATGCCTCATTATCATGAATTCATCAACATTCGGAAACCGGAAGTGGTAGTTTACAAAGTATTAATTTTATATTCATTGTCGGAAATTTTTCACTTAAAATATAGTAGTAATTAATAATTGAGTAATTAAAATAAAAATAAAAACTAAGTTAATATAATTTAGTCATTTCAAGTTTTTTATTATTTTTTTAAACTTTATATATATATATATATACATATATATACATAATGTTGATTGGAAATTAATTTATTTCAAATCATCGGTCGGTTCTGTGCCTGGCTACAATTCATCTTTATATATTTTGTTCAATGATATAATAAAAAAATAATAAGTGTTGTTACGAATTGTTATGATCCGGTTCCAAAATGTGTACTTCTACTTTTAAATATAATATAATAGATTAGAAAAATATTTCAATTTATTTTTAACTTCAAAAAAAAAATGTAAATAATTTGTTTAATATGAATTAAATAGAATCGAATCTTAATAGTTTTTTTTTCTTTCTCATGATTGGACATACAAATTCACGCTACGCCGTTTTAAGATGTTGCTCGTCCCATTATTTTTTCTTTTTTCTGAATGTCATTTCAATGGTTCTTTTTGAACGATTAGAATTCTCAATTGATGTTTTAGAGTGCATGGAGCCAGGAATAGCTTAATACATAATACATATAAATATATGTATCTATTTCTCTGTAGTTTAATTATTATATCATGATTATCTTGTTTTTTTTTTTAAATTTATTCAAATATGAAAAATTCTATGTTAGGTATGCTTTCTTAAGTAACCATATATGATATTAATTAGCTTGGTGTGGTTTGATGATTGATTTCAATAGCAATATTATACATTAATAATATACGAGGGCAATTCACAAAGTAGGTTACGTTTTGGAATTAAGACAAAACTAGTACAGGAAAATGTTTTTTTTAAATATACATTTGAAAGAGCAACTAAAATACTATTTTTCTACATAATCGCCAAAAAAGTTGAGACATTTATCGTTGCGATGAACGAGCTTCGAAATTCCTTCCTCATAGAAATCCGCCGCCTGATTGTGGTACCCATCTGCCACAAAACGCGTGAAACCATAACTGTTTCACCATAACCGAACTTTCCTTCAGTTTTCCGCAAATTTCACGCACTTTATTGTATGAAATTGTTTCTCAAAAGTTAGGCTACCATAAGTTTTGTGGCAGATGGGTACCACACTCAGGCGGCGGATTTCTATGAGAAAGGAATTTCGGAGCTCATTCATCGTTACGATAAATGTCTCAACTTTTTTGGCGATTATGTAGAAAAATAGTATTTTAGTTGCTGTTTCAAATGTATATTAAAAAAAAAACATTTTCCTGTACTAGTTTTGTCTTAATTCCAAAAGGTAACCTACTTTGTGAATTGCCCTCGTAAATATATTTTTCTTTACATACCATCTACTCTCTTTTTAATTAAAATAATAAAATTTATATAAAAATATATATAGGTATATATATTATTCTAATATAAAAAATTAATACTTCACCATGTTTATACATGATTATATAATATAAATGAATATGATATATATTTATTTTAAATTATTTATATCAACAGGATTGGATCTCAGTTGTTAAAAAGATATGGAGAATGGATGGTAGTAAATGAATTATTAAATAAATAATATTAATCCTATATTGTCCTGTTTTAGGCCAACAAGTCGAAGTTCGGGTGGAAATAATATGAATAATAATGGCGGTCTTCAAGTTGGTATTGCCGATGATCAAGCGAAAGATTTTGATTTTGAAAAAACAGAAATGAAATATGATTCCACTGGAATGTTCCATTGGGGTCCAGCGAAAAATTTGGAAGAGTGTATTCTGGTAAAATTTTGAATATTTCTTAATTAATGATGAAAATTTTATTTAGAAAATAGAAATTAACTTGATTATTCTTGTATTATATAAAGAAAATAAAAGTATAATTTTATTATTAAAAATTTTAATTGATCGATTTTATACTAATTAATATTAATTATAAAAATATTATTTTTTTTTATTTTAAAATTCAGATAATTATTATATATTTATTTTTAATTTTTTTTTTTTATAATTTATTAATTAAAATGGAATCAATTTGTAAACTCACTTCCCAAAGAATATAATTGAAAATTTATTTAATAAATTATAGAAATAGTCTCATATTAAGTTTTTTTTTGACATTTACAACTTTCTCAGTCTAAATTTGGTTGAAATTTAATTTGTAATTAAGAAGACAAAATTTAATTATTAAAAACACCTTTTGTTAATATGTTTATTCATTAAAAATAATAACATAGTTTTTTAATATTAAGGCGCCACAGGGTGGGAGGTTAGCGAAGCTGTCGCACATTCTCGTGATCCCGGGTTCAAGTCCCGGGTCTGGCAAGGGAATTTCTCTAATTGGGAAAACTATTTGAAAGCGCCTCCGATCAAGAAAGTCAAGGAAATGGTTGAAAGGACCTGTTCTACTGATCATAGGACACTTAATTGATATAACCGACTTGATAGGCGTTGTTCGTACAAAGTCAGAGGTTTTTTTAAATATTAAGAATAAAACAAATCAATAAATAATAGTGATAAATTATTTAATATAACTAAAACATCTTTATCAATATTTATCTAACAACGGAATGTTACTGTTTCAGGACCGAAATCAAGCTGCAATGACAGTGTTAAACGGCCATGTTGTTGTGTGTCTATTTGCTGATCCAGATTCCCCATTAATCGGTTTACGAAATCTTGTTATGCCCCTTCGTGCGTCCAATTTCCATTATCACGAGCTTAAACACGTAGTCATTGTTGGATCAGTGGATTATATTCGTCGCGAATGGAAAATGTTACAAAATTTACCAAAGATTTCAGTGCTCAATGTAATTATCTTTATTCACATATACTTACATCTTTCGATTATAATAACAAGTTGTTTTATATAAGTAAATAAAATGACGATTTTTGTTGTTGTTTAGGGATCCCCTTTAAGTCGTGCCGATTTACGGGCCGTCAATGTCAACTTGTGTGATATGTGTGTTATTTTATCCGCCAAAGTGCCGAGCAACGATGACCCCACATTGGCCGACAAAGAAGCCATCCTTGCATCGCTTAACATCAAAGCGATGACGTTCGACGATACAATAGGAGTGCTCAGTCAAAGTCAGTTTAATATGTATTTATTATTACTTTAATATTTAAATGTGATAATTTCATTAAATTAGTTGTTTTGGATTGTTCAATTTCAAGTGATTAACAGAACCGTGACTTAATATTTAGTCTTTTTGGGCGACCTTAAAGACAATTAATCGAATTTATTATAGTTATTTTCATTAATTTAATACTAAAATGAATCATATTCCAAATAATAGTGAATGCTTACAAAAAAATGAAAAATTGGAAAAATTGATCTACAACAATAGGTTAACATTTTTGTTTTAGCAAACGAACAGGACCATCTGTCCCCGGTAGGCAGCCCGATCGTGCTGCAACGCCGAGGTTCCGTCTACGGTGCTAATGTGCCTATGATCACCGAGCTCGTCAACGATAGCAACGTACAATTTCTTGATCAGGATGACGACGATGACCCCGATACAGAGCTCTATCTGACACAACCTTTCGCTTGTGGAACTGCCTTCGCTGTCAGTGTGCTCGATTCATTAATGTCCACGGTTAGTTCATTAATATGATTCATACTTTTTTACTTAAAAAGATATTATTATAGTTATTAATCACGTTTGCTGGTATTAATCTTATATATATATATAGGTATATATTTTAAAATCATAAAAGTTTTCTCTTCTATCGTGTGTAAATAAGCACATACACAGTTTTTTACTTTTCATTAGGAAAATTTTTTAAGTTTTTGGAGAGTAAAGTACTTATTGGGTTGTCACATAAGTTCGTTCGGTTTGGTTAATTTGCATGCCTACTTTACAGGAGAAATATTTTTTTATTTTATTTAAACACTAGACGAATCCGTTGCAAAAGGTGTTTGTAATTTCAGTTTAAAATGAATTTATCGTGGTAGACACTTTCGCCTCCTTGGGCGCAACTTATGTGGTTACGGAAAGAATAAATGAGTGATTATGGCTTTTATATATATAATGCTACTTTTAAAAGTTATCAATTAAATAGTCATTGTATTTTTATCAAAATTAATTGTGTTGTATCTCACTGGAATTTCATCAACCACAGACAATATTGTGGCCCTATCAGTTGTTACAGGCCATCCGGAGCGTTCGCAATCTTTAAGGATGAATTCTCCACTTCTAAATCTGGCAAACCACTTTTGTTCGACGCGATCGATAACTGCAGATTCCCCGTAGACATTGCATATTTTTTTAGCTGCTTGGGTTGCGTTTTTCCCTTTTCGAAAATAATACAGCATAATATTGCGAAAATGCTCATTTTGCTCTGCCATTGTACTAAACAGGAGGTCATAAACGAATTAGCAAAATTAAATAAATTTTGCACTAAAATGTAGCTAAAAGTGTGCACTACAATTGACCCCCTCCACCCAAATATTTTTCGTCCAATAGTCGTCAATATCCGTGCGCCAACCCATTATATTGTGGTATGCATTTTTTCACATATCTCCACGTTTCAAGTCATTCTGATTTCAAAAATGTGATTTTTACGTTGACGTGTGTGTGTGCTAAAATACTTAGTGATCAAAATTCCAGTCAAACAGTAAAATCGATCATAACCAAATTTTATTTTATATTTAATATTAAACCTAAATCTACTTTTCTTTATTTCAGACGTATTTTAACCAAAATGCTCTTACGTTAATTCGCTCGTTGATTACGGGTGGTGCCACTCCTGAACTGGAATTAATCCTTGCCGAAGGAGCTGGTCTAAGAGGAGGCTATAGGTTTGAATATTTATTTATTTTTTAAATTAATTTATTACAATATATTTATTATTCTATATTTGTATTTGTTTTGTTTTGTTTTTTTATTAAACTAGTACTCCAGATTCATTGTCAAATCGTGATCGTTGTCGGGTAGGGCAAATTTCGCTCTACGATGGTCCGTTGGCTCAGTATGGAGAGACGGGCAAATATGGTGATCTCTTTGTAGCCGCTCTCAAGTCATATGGAATGCTTTGTATAGGACTTTACAGGCGAGTGTATTCAATATTTTAATTATTTTTTAATATGTTGATTATATACTATATTACGCGTATATACCAACTTATATTGATTGATTTTTATAATTCAAACAAATTGTATTAGAATATTTATTTTATTCTGTTCTTATTTCTCATGATTCATTCTTATTTGATTATTTATTTCTTTAATTTAACAGATACAGCTGTAATATGTAGAAAAAAATGTTTATTAAGAGAATTTTTATTAAAAGACCACATTATTTGTATAAAATTATTTATTAAATTAAAATAATTGTACAACGTTTCAACTGCTTATTCTGCAGTCGTTTTCAAGTAACCGTACGCTTGCTCCGATTCAAGCGGACTGATGCATGCTGGGACACGTGACCTCTTATATAGGCAGTGCTATTGGCGCCAATTTTTGGCTCCAATTTTTACCGCCAATTCTTAATCTGGAGCCAATTTTTACCGCCAATTCTTAATCTGGAGCCAATTTTTACCGCCAATTCTTAATCTGGAGCCAAAAATTGGCGCCAATAGCACTGCCTATATAAGAGGTCACGTGTCCCAGCATGCATCAGTCCGCTTGAATCGGAGCAAGCGTACGGTTACTTGAAAACGACTGCAGAATAAGCAGTTGAAACGTTGTACAATTATTTTAATTTAATAAATAATTTTATACAAATAATGTGGTCTTTTAATAAAAATTCTCTTAATAATTATCAAAATAACCACAAAAGCTTTAATAAATACATTTATGAAAAAAATGTTTTTTTAAATAATATCTACGGCAGTGATTTTCAACCACTTTATCAACAAATTCTTATAGCGTGCAGACATATACTATAAAAATTATTTTGTATAATCTTTAATATTGTTAAACTCAGCCAAAATTTTGGGGAAATTGTTTCGATTGATTTATTTATTTAATTATGTCTTACTTGTACGGTGACCATCTTCTCAATTTAGCCTAACCCTAACAAAAATTATTATCAAACAAAGAGTTTTTTTTTCTACAAGACAAAAAATTTACTAAATAATAATTGAATATACTAAATAATTTGTAGATCAATTAGTTTTGTGACAACCGCCAAATATTTCTCTAGTAATTGTTTAGTCTAACCGATGTATGATGAATTTGGATAAAACTTTACCAGTGGATTCCTTTTTTGATTTCAAACAAACTTTCCTTAAGCAGTATGTGGCGGGCGCTTCTAGTTTACAAGATAAAAGTTATTAAAGTTTGCATATAAATCCATTAATATTCTATTTAGATACCAAGTTTTATTATTTGACCACCAGAGGGCTCCAGTATTTTTCAGGATTATTTTTATAAGTTCGCTTTGGATATAAGAAAATTACAAAATTAAATAATTTTCCTTGTTGAATAAGTTAATAATTAGTGAATTAGTCAATAAAACATTATTAAATGGCTGCTAATTCATAACTAGTTTATCTGTCAAACTTTAATAATTTTTATCTCGTAAACTAGAATCGACCGCCACATACGGCTTAAGAAAAGTTTATTTGGAATCAAAAAGGAATCTACTAGTAAAGCTTTATCAAAATCCATCATACATCGGTTAGACTAAACAATTACCATTTTTCTATTTTGTTTATTCTTTTAAATGTGTTTATTCAATGCATAGAGATTGAGGATAAGGTTCAAACCTCACCGATTTTACAATAATTTAGAATAAGAAATAAGAAAAATTAAATATATATAGATAAAAATTGTTTATGAGTTATATTATGTTATTTATTTATTTTGATGACTGAATCTCCATATTTGATGATTTTTTGTTAATAGAAAGGTATTCATAAAATATGCACATGTTACGATGAATTTGGTCATATTATTTAAATCATAAATAATTATATTATTTAAGGTAGTTCAAGGTAGTTAAGGTACTTTCAATTCTGGATCAAACCTTAAATAAAACTATATTCTAGTTCAGTTTTCTATTTACTTTATAATTAAAAAAAAATTCCCAATGGCTCTCTCAGGTATACCAACATTAGAAATAGGAATATTTACAAAATAATATATTTTTTATCTAAATAGTAATTTTTAAATTATAATATTAATGCTGAAATAAGAATATTTTGTATTAATCAAGAAAAATATATCATAAAATTTAAAGTTAAATTTTTTCTCTTATTCAGGTAATAATAAGTACAATTAATTTTTAAAATTTAATATAATATTAAAAACTCAAAATTATCTTCATCATCTATTTTTCATATTTTTCAATTCCTTTTCTTTTTCTTAAATAACATATTTTTTCGTTGATCTATAAATTTAATTTACTTTATTCTTAATTTTTCTTTCTTTCATATTTACTTTTGTTTTTATTTTATTTTTATTTTTTATATTTTCAGACAAAAATTTAAACTGAGGTAATATATATGTCAATATATATATCATAAATTGTGTTGATTGCTTGTACTGTTACACTTTTGCTAAACTGTTCTGTTGTTACATTTTCCATACTTCCTGCTCAACACAACCATAAAAATAATACTCTTCTCTTTTTACATGAACAATTGTGTTTTTTACGCCAAATATTTACTAATTCAAATCCAACAAATATTATCTATAACATTAACATTCGAGAATAAGTTTACTCATCTGTTTTTTATTTTTTTCCATCTTCAATGCCTCACCTGTATTCGATAAAAGATCATCATTTCAAAGACAAACTATTCAATAATAAACAATTAGTTATACTTCTTCAAGATTTTATATCTTATCTTATTATACTAGCAAAAATTGTATATAAATATATATATTTTTGTATATTTTTGAAATATTAAACCACTCGAAGGATTTTTTTGAAATTAGCACCATAGATAATTTTCATAAAGAAAAATCGATCTGTATTGATTTCAGGCTCGGGAACAATCATCTTTATTAGTTTTTTCTTAATTTAAATGACGTCACCAACACGTCATCCATATTGAAATTTCCCCCCTGTCATTCTTTTTTAATTGATATTGTATTAATATTTTTTTTATATTTAAAATATTTTAAAATTTTTTATTTAATTTCGAAATAAAATTTAAAATATTTATTTTAATAATATTTTAAAATCAAATTAAGAAATATATTTATTAATCTCTCACCAAAAAAAAAAAAATTATCCACGAACACACATGAACAATTTTAAAGGAAGGAATTTCAAATAAATTATATTATATTAATTAAAATGTTTTTTATATTAAATTATAAATAAAAAGAAAAAAATATAATCTCCTTTCTTAATTAAAATATAGACAGGTACAGGTGTCAAAATAATTTCAGAATTGATATTATTATCAGAAGTAATCCTTGGTCGAAACAGTCCATAAATAGCTTATGCTATTGCTATTGCTACTTTGAAAAATATAAAACTGAAGCCATCAAATTCTAACAACATATATATGTATTAAATAGCTACAGTAGCAAAACATGGCTCGCGAACCATATGTGGTTCTTTTCGAGTTTATTGTGGCTCAATTAAAAAATTTAAAGTCATGACACAAAAAAAGGTAATATTTTCGATTTTTCAATATGGCTTTAAAAAAAAAGGTAAGTTTTTTTCCGATTTGGCTCTTAAACATTTTCGATTTTTTAATATGGCTCTAAGTAACCCCAAATGTGTCCACCCCTGTAGTATAGAATCAAATATTTTATCAAGTAAATTTGAATATATTTTTCATCTTTAAATGAAAATCAAATTATTTTAATTAATTTGTACTATTTTAGGAAACAAATTTTTGATGGGTCATTTTTAGAAAACCCATTTAACAATTGTAATAAATAATTAAAAAAATTGTAAAATTTTTAAAGTTTATAATAATAAATTGTATAAATTTGTTAAAGGGTCGAACGATAGCTCGGTGTTCCAGGTATTGTATTTTAATGGAGACAAACACCATATAAATAAGAAAATTAAAAATAATAAGCGGGAGTGTCCTCCCCTAGACTTTCCCGCATATAAATAGGTATAAAGAGTTGTGAATGAATATTTAGAATGTGTAAACTTGGTATTGATAAAGAGCCAGTTCGTATTAGTTTATTGGTGTCAAATTTGATATTTGGTAACATTTATATATATATATATAGAATAAAGTGCTACTTCCGGTTAACTGATATTTTAAATGTAAAAAAAAAACAGATATGGATATAATATAAATATTTTTAATTTTATTTTATTTATAATACATAAGGGCTGGCTGTGACGTCATATAATTTTAAATTAAGAAAAAACTAATGAAGATGATTTTTCTCGAGGATAAAAACAAAACAAAGTGCATAACACGTGGAGATATGTCCTCACGTGAAATTTGATATGAAAATAACCCTTCACTTCCTCTCTTCGATCGGCAATACTAGCACTTCCGGTTTCCGGATTTGCACCAAAAGTTGATCAATTCATCATACTGATGCATTAAGTAAATATACCAAATTTCATCAAAATCTGTTGAGCCGTTCAAGCTGTACACATCTATACGGAAGGACGGACAGACATCATGCTAAAAATACATTTTTCTGTTAACAAAATGCATGATTCGTGGAGATATGTACCTAAAAATATCCACAGGTGAAATTTGGTGTGAAAACAATACTTCCCTTACTATCGTCGGTCGGTAAAAAGGAAACGCTACTTGTATAGGTAAAATGTCACTTCCGGTAGTCAGATCATGATGAAATTTGGTATCTGAATTTTTTTCATATTTTTAAATCTATATACAAAATATGAAGCAAATATCTCGAAGCAAACTGGTACTTTACTTGAAAGGTAAACGCAACCAGTGTAGGTAAAGTACCACTTCCGGTTAACCGATTTTGACGAAATTTTGATAGAAATCTACAAACTGTGAATAATATCGGTGTACCAAATTTCGAAGTCCTAGCCTGATTAGTTTTTGAGTAAATTTGCTTACAGACATTACATACATACATACACACACACAGACATAATTCGAAAAATGGTATTTTCCGACTCAGGGAGGTCTAAAACGTCAAGATCTATCGAAATCTCGAAGTCGAAATTTTTGACGATTCCAATACTTCCCTTATACGAAGTATGCGGGAAAGTAAAAAAGGATGAGATAATATTCTTCAATGTTATATGTGTACATATATGTAAATAACTAATAAAAAGGGCAGTTATTATTGCAAATAAATTTTTTAAATATCCGTTTCATATTAAAACACCTTACAGATTATATAATACACATTTTTTATTACATTTTCCATAATATTTTTTTGGAATAATGTTAGTAAATCCAAGAGAAGACGATAAAAAATTTAATTAACATTATTTTCAGAAAATTTTTCAGAATCTCATTTCATTATAAAGTTTAAGGGACGTGTAAAAAAATTTGCATGCTTCTTTAAATTATAAAATAGTTAAAAAATCATTATTATATTTGTGTCCAGGAAGAAAACTGCTAATTTGCTGGAATTTATTTTGTTTTAAATAACATTTGTTTTGGAAAATATTATTTTATTGTTTTCAACATTACGATTCCCACATTAATCATAACACTTGAAATAATGATTAGATTAATTTTATTTTCATGTAAATATATAGAATGTCTTCAATTATAATAATAAAAGGAAATTCAGAAATAAGTTACATTTACTTTTGTAAATACAACATCTATTTAACCATTAAATAACTTCAACAGGAATACATTGTTTAAAGCAGGGGTCGCCAAACTGGTCTTAGAGACCCCAGGGGTCTATTTAACAACAGTAGGGGTTGATCTGACCCAAGGGATCGAATGGGGGTCAATTGGGACTCGAAGGAAAAACAGTTCTTAAAACGCAAATCACACATCCCTAACTCTATGTAAAATTTTAAATTTTTTTGATAATTGAATTAATATCATTTTCTTGATAAAAAATAAAATAATAAATGTATATACATATATTTATTCTGATGAAAACAAGTAAAAAATCTGGAGTGTCTCCACTCGACTATCTCGAAAATTGAATTGGATTAATCAACATATATTATATTTAAATTAAATTTAATTAATTAAATTATAAATTAAAATCAATAAATAATATTTATTAAACCAGCGAGTGTTTGGCTCTTTGTTGATGACATCACGTCACTTGCTGGCGCGTGATTGGCAGTCAACGTGATAAGAAATTTAAAAAATTAATTCTGGTACTTTCAGCGATTCAATCAAGCTGAAATTCTATATATAGCAGTTTTATATAATTTTTAATCATGTGAAAAACTATCAAACATTTATCTTTATTTTTACGGTCAGTTTAGAGGACAAAAAATGAAAACATGGTAGGTAATGGTCCTTTTTCGAATGAGCTACATTTCTCAAAAGTTGATAGAAAACTACGAATTTTGAATAATGCCCATGTACCAAATTTCATTATTCTAGTTGAAACCGTTTTTGCGTTTATCTTGTCTACATACAGACACACACACATACATACATTTTTCTCAACCTTCAAAACTTATAAAAACATCTAAATTTGGCAGTTAATGGTCTCTGGCGAGATAGTAAAAATTTTTTAGCTACTTTACTTATTGTTTCTGATTTATTAAATATTAATACTAATATATAGATAGCTTTATTTTAATTACCTAGAAATTACTTTTAAGGGGGTCGATGGAGATTTCGAAAAATTATATAGGGGTCGATGATCAAAAAAGTTTGGCGAGCCCTGGTTTAAAGCATTGCTCCCAAAATAATAAATTCGAAAGATAGCCTGACAAATAAATGAATATTTACCTAGACAATTATTTCTTGAAATACTAATACTTTTTTCTAATATTATAATCTTAAAGAGTCAATAGAAAATTATAATTAAATTTTTTATTCTTATTTATATATATCAACATAGATTATTTATTTTAACACATTTTAATATAATTTTATAAAAATTTGAAAACCTTTAACAAACGATAATAAAAAATTTATATTCCAATTTTACGAAGGCATTCAAACATGATTCATGTTAAGAATATGATAATTTTATTTTTTTACTTGTATTTAAATTATGTACATGATAGGTCCATTACATTACATTTATATATTTTTATATTGATATAATGAAAAAAAAATTCGTCAAATTATTATTTTTTGATTAGATTTATTCATATATTAAATAAATAAATTTTTATCAACAGATTTCGTGATACAAGTTCATCTTGTGATGCATCCACCAAACGATATGTGATTACAAATCCACCAGATGACTTCGCATTGCTGCCTACAGATCAGGTGAAAATCCGCCCACTCTAAATATTATTATTTTATTTTTTATTGGATTGAATCAGAAAAGTTAAAATTAACTGTGGGAGAATAATATATAATATAATATTGGACAAAATTAAAAATAGGAATTGGATGAATTGGATGTAAATCCCTCTAAATAGGATCGGCATGGAAACCAAGAACTTTCGAATTCATTAGTACCTTAAATGATTAATAGATTAGAAGAATAAATACGAGATTTGTTCAAAAGAAAAAGTTGAATTTTGAATTATTTCGAAAAGTATTTATTTATTCATCAATATCCATTTGGTCCCCTTCAATGTAATTCTCCTCAGATATAATGCACTTATGCCAGCGTTTCTTCCAATCGTCGAAGGCACTTCTGAAATGCGCTTTTCGGTATGCCATTAGTTCGTTCTTCAATTCCGACTTTTATCTCATCAATTGTGGCAAAAGGCTTTCTTAACATTGGTCTCTTAAGTTTTGGGAATAATAGGAAAAAGTCACAGGGAGCCAAATCTAGTGAATACGGTGGTTGGGGCATAATTTTTGGCCAAAAAATCACGAACAAGCAATGATGTGTGAGCTGGTTCATTTGTTGGTATGATTTGTTTTTCCACAATTCCGATTGTTTGAGCCGTATTGATTCACGCAAACATTGCATAACTTCCTTGTAGTATTTCTTATTAACAATACGACCTGTTGACTAGAATTCATGATGCACCACGCCATTGTAATCAAAGAAAACAGTGAGCAAAACCTTCACATTTGATCGAACTTTAAAGCAATTGTACCACTTATAAACATTTTTTTGAGACAAAGTAGACTCGCCGAATGCCACAGTCAACATTTTAAGTGCGTTGGAGCACTTTATCCCATTTTTAACGTTAAATTCAATAGGGATTCTTTGATCCATATTTTTTTTTAATTAAAAATCGAAGTACACCCAAAAACGTGACTAACTCTTTTCCAGTTGTTAAAAACAAACTACTAATCCAAAATGGCTGATAATGTCAACATATGAGAAACATATGCGTGTCAATATAACAATCGAATGTACACAGCCCGCGAAAATTCAAAATTCAACTTTTTTTTTGAACAGACCTCGTATAAGGCAATATTCGTATAATTTTAATCAATTTTTTTAATATAGGTGTTCGTGTTAATGCAATTCGATCCTGGTTTGGAATATAAACCTAACCGAGGCACCCGTGGGAAAACGGACAACTCCTGACTGTTGCTGTGTAGCGCCCTAACGGACGGGCCCTACTCGTACATCTGAACGGCCGACACGAGGGAATCCCCCTGATGCTGGTCGAGATGTCGCTGAAGGCGGGCGCTACACACCTCACCACACTCTCACCAAAACACTTTCTTATTAGGCAAGCATTGAGAATGCTCAAAAAAAAAAGAAAAAAAAAAAGAGAAAAAAAAATACACACATACACACCACTCGAGAACAGAACAACTCTATGGACTGTTTATTATAAGAGCACAGATAAACTGTTCCACCCTCTAACTCTCCTCTAGATTAGTGTATCACACGCAAAACAAATAAAAACAAAAAAAAAGTCAGAATTCGCATCTGACTAAATAATATTATATATCAGTGTCTTCTAATAACAATCATCTTTTAAGGAACGTTTTTTATTTATAATTTATTTAAAAATAAATATATATCACTCGAAATTATTCAAAGTAATTTTTCCATTGCGTGATTTTTTTTATATAAAAAATAAAACAAAAAAACAAAAAAAAAACATTCACACTAATCTACACGTTCTCAATCAATAATCAATTCACTTATGAAGTGTGCTGATATAGCTAAAATATATGGCAATGCGCGTGAGAGAGTGAGAGAGCGAGTGAGAGAGAAAGTGAGAGTATATTATATATTATAATATCGATATCGATATCGATCTATGTATATTGATGTCTATATCGATATCGATCTATGTATATCGATGTCTATATCGATCTATGTATATCGATATCGATATATTTATATTGGTATCTATATCGATATAGATGTATAATATTAATTTAGAAAAAAATACATTTATTAAATATATATATATATATATTACAAAAAATAAAAATAAACAAACCGATCGATTTTTAGAAAAAAAAGCATTTGTTATAATAAAGTTTTATGAAAAAAAATTTAAAAATAAAAAAAAATAAATAATAAAACCGCGAGAAAGTATGTACTTGCAGCTGAAGAGTTTTAATTGTTTTAGCGATCGATGTTGTTTAAAAAAGAATATTGAGAATGACAAAAGAATGGGTCATTGGGAGAGTTTGGGAAACAGTTTGTTGAAATAAATATGTTATTTTATTATTTTTTTTTTTGCTTTTTTTCTATAAAAAGAAATAAATATATATAAATAAATTTAAAATAAATAAATAATTCACTTGATGTGTTTGGCTAAAAGATAATCAATCACAATATCACTTTTTGGAATCTGTTTTTATTTATATTGAATTTAGATAAGATTCATCAAAAAAGAGCTTTATAAAGATCAATTTATCAAGTTATATATATTATATAAAATAAATATATTAATACATAATTAATTATTTATATATAAATATATGAAGAGAAAAAATATATAACGTTTGATTAGTTGATAAATTAAGACAATCGCTTTTTTAAAAAAAATCAATTATTTAAAAAATATTATTAAATTAAAGAAATAGTTATTTTTATTTTTAATTTTATTTCATATTTTAGTATATTCATCTAAATATTATTATATATAATTATATATAAATATATTTTTGTTCTAATTGTTTTGATTATATTATACAGTATATTACTTTTAAAAAATAGATATATATTTATTATATATTTCATTTTATTATTATTATTATTTTTATGAAATTTTATTTGTTTTTTGTTTTTTTTTTATTTGTAAAATATTGGTCATATTATAAATTACCTAAAAATATATTTTTTAATTTTTAATTTTTAATTTTTTTTTTTTAATATATTGTATAAACTTATAGATAAATATAATTTTTTAATCATTATCTTTGAAATCATTTTAAGTTGACTTTAATTTTATTTTATGAACAGTTTTTTTTTTAATTACTATTCTATTAATAATTTAAGTTTTATCATACCTGAAAAATTATATAATTAACATATAAAAATATAAACAAATTTCTTTTAATGAAATAGCCTTATAATAAGTAGGAACCTATTTTATGCAAATTGATTTGAATAAAATAATCAAACTTTGAATATGGATTGAAAACAAATTATTTCTTTTTCATATTAAAAAAATACTTCCCTTACTATCGTCGGTCGGTAAAAAAGTACAGATAAAAAGTTTTTATTTTATTTATTAATATATTTTTTTTAAAGTATAAATAAATTGAATTTTAAAAAAATATAAGCACTGAATGGTTGTCTAAGTTTCATGATTTTCGCAGAATATATATAACATAAAATGTTAAAATTATTTTTTTCATTGCTAATTTGGTAGAATAAAAATAATACATATTATAAACATTTGATTAATAATTTATATAAATGCTACACAATATTATTATCTTTTTATTTTTTGAATATCCCTAAATATAATAATAATAAATCATTTGATTTTACCCTAATATTTTTTGTTAATTTTGTTAAAATAAAAATAATTGATAAAATTGATCTTTAATTCATGTTTAACATTTACATACATTTAAAAATATTTTTAAAAATGTTTAAAAAAATAAAATAGATACTTTTTGATTGAATGTATGGATGTCTGAGTGAGAGATTGAAAGTGAATGAAAAAGATTGAAAGATAAGAAAAAACAACACTATGCTCATTTTGATCTTATTATTTATTAATTATTATTCAATACTTCATTTTCCTAATGGTCCTAAAAGTAGTATGAGAGTACTCTCTTTTACTAACCGAATGCAAGTTTTATATATATATATATATACATAAATATATATATATATGTATATATATATAAAAAAATAGAGAAGTGTTTCACCAAAAATTTCAAACTATATAAATATAATATTAAAAAAAAAAATAGAGTGGTTAAAAAAGATTATAATATATTGAATATATTAAAATACTTTTAAATATTAATAATTATATTAAACGATATAAAAATAAAAATATATAAGGTATATTTTGATTAAATAGAATTAAAAGAAATTACGAAAAAAGTCTATTTTGATTTTTATATAGAGTAATTGGCGATTCACTTTTCTATGATAAATAAATCCTTTTTTATTCATGGGATTCTGAACAGAGTAACAAAAAATATATAAATATATAAAAACAAAATAATTAACAACCCAAGGTGCTGTGTGTTTATTCTTTAAGTTTGTCAATGAATGGGTGATTTTTTTTGTGACTTGTATGAATGAATAATTGAATATATATATATATATATATATATATATCTTTATTAGAGAAATGTTTGTAATTAACAAAAAGAAAAAGAAAAAAATACCAAAGTTATCAATCCTCAATATATTTAATTAAATTTAATAAAATAAATAAATATTTAATGACACACCGCAGCAGTTTTTAATCTGAAATATTTATTTTATTAATAATATTAAAATTATATTCTTTCAAGTACATACCAAGTTGATCCGATGTGATAACATTATTTGTAAAAATTAATTAATTAATAAAGATTAATTTAATTTTTTACTCTTAAAAAATATTTGATATAAATAATTTCATTTCAATCTTTATCTTTAAATAATGGATTTGGATAATTTTCCAGAATTCTCTGGATAATAAACATTTATAGGCCATTTCATAAATATAAAATTTTCATTGATTTTTAACGCGCGTTTGGTCCTAATTATAAGTTCATACTCTTATCATACATATCGGTAAGTATACTACATCTTAAATTTTTCTGACCACACTAAAAAGTTTCAATTTAATATTTTTGTGCTTAATAATTACTATTTTGATATATTGATAGTTGGATCAATAAAAAAAATTTTTGTCATATTTAAAAAAAAATAATAAATATATTCAGATAAAAACTGCTAGTATAAAACTTATAACATTAAACCTAAAACTTATATATATTTAATAAAATATGAAAATTGAAATAGAAAAAAAAAAAATTTCAAAAACAAATAAAATTTTCTCTTTTAAATATATCCAATCCTAGTACCTTCACATATACACATTCAAGAGACAAACACAAAGAAAACTAAAAAAAATACTACATAATACAAACAACATTTCATCAATTTCACTTCAATTTTTTTTTTTTAATTTTTAAAAAATTTATTCTATTATTAATTATAAAAATAAACACTCAACAAAAATAATAATAATAATGAAAATATAAAAGAGAGAGAAAATGTAAAAAACTAGATAGCCACTTTTTTATTTATGGGAAATAAAAAAGCCGTTATATATAATTATATATATAATTGTATATATATATAAATATATATTTATACATATATAGCAACATAATTTATGAATAATATTCTAATAATAAATCTTCTCTAAAAAGAGAAAAGAAACCCGAAAGCCTAATAAATTTAAGAGTTCCCAAAAATAAAAAGCTGCTATCAATAATTACGAATATATGTATTGTAAAAAAAACATAAATAATTCCCATTATATATATATATATATATATATATATTGTGGATTGATAAAGCATAAAAATCCAGTTCTTGTTATCAACATTGGTTGAGCTTAATTATTTTATTGTCCTTAGTCAAAAAGCAATTGCGTTCGTGTTAATAAAAGTGATATTTCTAAATATAAAATATTAAGAACAAAAAAAAAATCAATCGAAAAATTTATATGTGTATATAAATATAAATATATATATATATAAATTTGAATATATTACATGTTTATTTCTATTTTATCTATCTAACCAGTCTTATATTGTTAATAAAATGGTTGGTTATTCAGTTTGAATTGTCATTTTTTAGAAAAAATTTTTTTTTAAAAATAATAATAATTCTTTATTGAGAAAATTATTTTGAATTAGTTCAACTATTTTATTTATTATTTCAATTATTATATATAACAAAAATTATTTATTAAGAAAAATTAAAATTCAAGTATGTAAAATAAATAAAAATTATAACTTAAATTCAACTGTTATTAAATTAAAGATCAATTTTAATGATATTGTATTAAATTTTTGTAAAAATTTCTGACTCTTGAAAAATTCTATTGAAATTAATTCTATATTCTATATTAGACTGGTTATAAAGATTATAATAATTACATATAAGGTCCATAATATATATAAATTATTATTATGGAGATAAATATGTATCTATATTCTGGATATAAAATATAAATATTTATATAAAAATAAAACAAATGATATGTATATATATATATATATCATATATAAAAACTTGTTGGCATATCTTATTAAATAAACATGAAAATATAAATAAATATTAAAAATAATCGTGTAATATAAATAATTCCAGTTGTTTATATTTTTGCCTTGATACACATAAAGGAAAATATTTAAAAAAAATATAAGAAACAGGGTGTAATTTTTTCCCTGAATTGATGCTATAATCATATATATATATATATATATGTATATATATATGTTAAATTACATTTTTGCACTATAAAATAAAAAAAAAATTGTGAATTTCAGAATAAAATTTTTCAAAAACATCTTCAATAATCATTCAAATTAAAAATAAAAATAACATTATTTGTTATATATTTTTATTATATAATAATCGTTAGTAGATATACATATTATTATTAGAAAAATTTTATATAATAATAAAATATTTTATACTTATTGACTTAAAACTGAGGATTGTGTTTTCTAAAAAAATGTTATAAATATTATTTAAAACAGTTTAGTATGTGTTAATATTATTATATATATATATATATATATATATAATATAATAATTTAATGTGATTATTGATATGTTGAATTTGAAAATATTTATTCCAGAAAAGCACAGAATATGTAAATATAAATAAAAAATATTCATAAAATACTTAAAAATTGATTGTTTAAAAAAAAAGGTTTTTTGCACGGGTCTATTTTGTACATACAGAGCTCTAAAAATAAATAAATAATGTTATTTATTTATTTGAATGAAAAAATTATATAAAAACATGTATATAAGATGTACCTGCTAAGCCAAATCGCCTGTTGTTTGTAAACTTTGTTATATATAATATTGTAAAATCTAAAAAAAAAAATGAAATTGAAAAAAAAATAAAAAAAAATATAAATAAAAATAACTTCCTACAAAAGTGAACAAGCAGTCTGAGAACTTGCATAAAAACTACATCTACAAAAACATTTTTATTGTTTGTTAGGCTTTAATATGAAGAAACAAAAAAAAAATATTATATTTGAAAGAGCAGATTATACATGAAATATTGTTCGTTTGTTAATGTTTACAGAATTCTTGACAGCAATAGAACACAAGCACAGTTATTTCATCTAAAATTGTGTTGTTTTAATTATTATTTTCTTACATGAAAATAGTTATAAATTTTTCCTTTCATCTATATATTTCCTAGAAAATATATTATACTTATAGAAGGTGACAGAGAAGAGGTATTCAAGTCGATCAATGGATCAAGACCATAAAATTAATCATGTTGAAAGAACTAAAAAAATACTGAATTTCTTTCTTCCATATAAACATATGCGATTCCCCAAATAATAAAAAATGATCTTGATAAATTAACTTACCTACTTCTTTCCTGTGACTTCATATATTATAATATATATATATATACTTTAAAAAATCCTTTCTTCTATTTTTAAAAATTTAATAATCAATTTTATCCTTTATTTATTTTATAATTTTAGGAATTACTTACTTTTTTATAATCAAATTGAATTATTAATCACGTACACAATATTTTAAAAATGGATTATTGATTGTTTTAATATTTAAAGTAATACTAAAACCGTAAATTTTGTTATTATTATTAAAATATTTTCTCTTTACAATATAAGGAAAAATTTTGAAAGAGAGCTTTATAAGAAAACCAGAATAGAAAAAATAACTCAAACGATAATCAAACGAGGTGATTCTCAGTCTTTGCCCCCCCCCCCCCCCAGGTAAATATATCTTATAATGATAATGCGTAATTTTAAATTTTGATTCTCAATTAAGATGGTCATATAAATTATCAATATTTATTTAATTTTTTTATTAAAATTAGCTTTTGCATTCTAGTCTATCATCGGCAAGCATAATTGAAGATGTTTTTTAAAAGAAATTACAAGTACTTATCAAGCTAAATTTTCATAAGATGGTCCTTAAATTTTAAATTTATTTTGTTATTATTAACTATTTTCTAAAATGCGTGATGCCTGATGCCTGATGCGCAATGCGTGATTTGGCAACAATGGATTAAGATCGCGCGCATGCTCCTTAGATATTTTTATTCATTATCTCTATTACGCTTACTCTGATAACGTAACATGAAAATAAATAATATCTTAAATATATTCGAACAGTATAAAACCAAATAATTATCTTTAAAACTAAAATGAAATCAGAAAATTTTACTGAGGAAGAGGACACGAAATTAATAGATTTTGTAAGAAACAATCATATTCTTTATCAATCTAAACCACATTTAAAAACTGTTTTGCCTTTAAAAGATAATCTTTGGCTTGAAATAGCTACTACTTTGGATAAAGAAGGTAATTTTTAAATAAGTTATATTTTATTCTTTTGATTATAATAATTTCTTTGTTAGTGTATTTTAGTTTTATATTGAATTTGAAAATAGATTTCCTACATATCATGCAATTGTTAAAAAGTAAATACTAAGTAAAAAAAAATTATAATTTTTTAATACTTAAATAAATTTTAGTACTTTATAATGTGATTTAAATTTTATTATAATTAGATATTTTAGCAAGTTAACAAATTATTAAAACTATGATTGTTATGTTTATTCAGGGAATTTTGTAAATAATACCAGATATTAAAATATTTTCCTTTTATGCCTCCATACATAATATTTTCATACATTATTATAATAGTATGTACCAAGTTCACTAGAGCTGATCTCCTAAAAATAAAAATAATTTTTCTCATCGAAATTTCAGTTACATTCTCAATTTTCACAACTCACGGCTCTGTACTATATATTATTTCTACTTATATTTCATGAATAATTTATTGAATACTTTACCACTACTATTAATAAAATTGAAAAAAAATAATATTTTTTATAGTTATTATTTGCAAAAAAAGATGGAGAACAATCCGCGATTCTTATAGAAGACTTAGAAACAAAAAGAAAACAAATACAAATTATTATTCTAAATATAATAATGAAAAACTTAATTTTTTGGACGATATTGCAACAGAAGAGTAAGTTATTTAGTAAAATTTCACTTTAATTATTTTTTATTTTAAATATATTTGTAATTGGTTTAAGCTTTATGATACTTGATGACGTTTTTGAGAAAGGAGAAATAGATACAACTCTTAAATTAACTTCTTCTTCTTCTGAAGAAATACATCCTGAAGGTATCCTTGATGATTATTCATCAGTTTCAAAAAAAAAAGAAAAAAGATCTAAAAAAGTATCTTTGAATGTTAATGGAAATTTAACAGTAAAAAAAAAGATTTCCAAAAATAATTTTCTTCAAGAAAACGATATTAGTAAAACTCCCAAAGAAACTCATGATCAGTTTGCTAATCCAACACATTTCAATAAATCATTTGATCACCCAATAGAACTTTTTTTTAAAAGTATGGGAAAAATTGTAATGCAATTTCCACCAAATATCATTGCAGAAACGAGAGTGAAAGTTTGTACAATTGTATCTGAAATGGAGTTAAGAGCTTTGAAAGAAGATCAAAATGATAAAATCATAAATCATAATTGGACAATATAGATTTATTATAAAAAACAATCAGAAAGTAGAATATTGCCATCCAAAATTTGCCACTTTCTCAAAAGGGGTAAAATAAAATATTTTTTATAACATTTTAAAATATATTGTTATTATACTAATACATTTTTGTGATTGATAATACTTAATGTATGGTGAAATAATAAATATCTCATTCCCAAAGAAGAAAGTTGGTTCTCTTTTAAGACATTATTTTTATCCACTTTTTCTATTTATAATCTATTTTTAACTTATTTTTTGTACTATATTATATACTTATGTATAAAAAGCATTATTGTTAAAAAAATAAAGAAAATGTTATACTTTTAGATAAACACTAACAATTTTTTACCTAATTTTGGTTAATTATGTAATTTAATTGTAATTAAATATATATATATATATATATATATTATTTTTAAAAATGTTTTACCTAGATACGACTTTTTTTCATATTTCATGTCTTTTCATAGTTTAAGATTTTTCCGTTAGAGGTAGTCGTTATAGCTTAAATCAAAATAAAATAATATAACCTTTTAAAACATGTGTTTTTGACATCTCTGTATTTAGTTATTTTTTTAACTAGATTTATTAATATTTATTAAAATACATGAATTAAAATTTATAAACGTCTATAATGGAAATGTAAGTATTATGCTATATTTCAAATATTTTTGATTTATTCATTTGTATTCATATATTTTAATTATTTATTACTTATTTTAGAGTCAACGCTAATGCTGCTAATTTATGTAATTATGAAGTTTTGAAAATCGTCGAAGAAATAAAAGAAAATAAAGTTGGCAAAAAACAACACAAACAACTTGCTACTATTGCTTATGAGGTATTCATTAATAAATATAAAATTACGAAAAATGTTCCTCATATATTTTAAAATTATTTTAGACCATGAAATATCTTAAGGAAACGCCATGTATTCATCAAACTCCTGAAAAGATAGATAAATTTTTATTAAAATTAAACGAATTTAAATTAACAAAAGCTGAAAAATTAATGCTTTTAAATAATCCACCAACATCTCCTCTTGAAATACAAGTGGCAAGTAATCAATCCATCTTTAGTTATATTTAACTATATTTCATAACTAATTGTTAGGAATTGTTCGCAGGAAAATTAAAAATACCTAGTAATAGTTTCATAAATAAATAATTTACTTATAATTATTATTGATAAAATAACTAATAAATTCTATCCTAAATGTTGCAAGTTCAATCCTCAATATCTTAAATTAGTTAAGAGCTGATTACTCTTTTATTGTAAAAACCCAGTTCATGAAACATGAACTTTTGTTTATTGCTTAAAACATCTTTAAGGATAATTTTGTTTTATTTATATGAATTAGGCTTTTGTGGATATGATTGAGTATTATTATTAAAAAATATTAATAAATTTATTTTTTATATTTTTTATTTAAAGTTGGTTGATGAAAGTGAAGATAGATTAAGTGAAGAAGATGTTGAGAATCTATTAAAAATTGTAATTGAATGTGAAATGCTTCCACCGCAAGAAACCGATGAAGGTGATGAAGATGGAACAGAAGATAATCAGGAAGAAGGCGAAGAAGTTGAAGAAGGATAATATATATATATAAGTATATATTAATTTTATTTTTCAATTTTTTACACTTTATTAAAGAGAAAAAAAAATGAATTTACAATATATTTATATAAATATGTTATCTCTTTTGATCTCCAAAATCTTCAATAAAGTCTTCATCAATCTGTAAATAAAAATGGTATTCCTTCTTTAATTTAAATTATTTTTAAAAAAAGCTGTTTATGGAAAATAATTATGGAACTTTTCTTCATTATGTTATTTCTTAAATAGACATTTTGAAATTGAAAATATTATTTTGAATTTTAATATATATAGCAAATAATGATTAATAATATTAATTTCAATGTAAATCTTTTTGAAAATTAATTAACATTAACATAGAATAATATTAAAAAATACATACTTCAGGCCACTTTTCAGGAATAATATCAAATAGATCATCTTTTACATCTCCTTGTATAACAATTTCATCATCTCCAGTTACAGATGAACCGCAGGCAAATTTTGTTCCAAAGTATTTTGCTGCCACTTTAAGATCTATATCTAAAAATTAAATAATATTTAAATCATTTGGTATCAAATATTTAAATAGAAAACAACTTAAATAAAGAAGATCAACTAATAAAATTTATTAGTTTTTAAGAAAATAAAATAGGAAATGAATAAAATATATGTAAGATATTTACCAAAAGTGCTAAGTCCAGTAACAACAGTAACAGATTTCTTCTTGCCACGAGGAGCTCTAAATACACACACTTGTTTTGGCACATCCTCTTTTTTCTTTGCCTTCATTATTCCTTTGCCTCCTCGTTTTTGTCTTTTCTTTTCTTCTTCTCCGCCTCCATCTCCATCTTCTTTATCTCCTTAAAAATTATAAATTTAGAATTATTTATAAAATTTAAAGAGAATTTAATAAAATTAATTTAATTGATATACAGGGTTATTCAAAAAGAAAGAGCAGATTTCAAACATTTATTTATTCCAAACTACAGAGAGATAGAAACGTTAATGGATAGAGAAAAGTTTACATGGTTTGTATGGCTTCAAGTGCAGACGATGTTTTAGAACTCGCCATACCGTTGTTTGAGGAAATTTAACTTCTTTGATTGCTTGCGATGTGGATTTCTTTGAACTCCATTCGTAAAGTGTACGAATATGCTCGACATTCTCGTTCGATGTGCGTAGACGTCCAGTGCTTTTCCCTTTGCTGATGCAACCATCTTCTACGAATTTTCGATGCCACTCATAAATTTGCTTATGACGCAGTGGTTGTTAATTAATTGGACGGCGAATTTCTTTTTGAATAACCCTATCAATTAAATGGTAATTGTTTACAAACTAGGAAGCTTCAGGGATTTGGACGAAATTTTACCTGTGGATTCCTTTTTTAATTCCAAAGAAACTTTTCTTACGCAATATTTCTCAGTCCCTTCTAGTTTACGAGATAAAAATTATTAAAATTTGCATATAAATCCTTTGACATTCAATTTAGCTACCCAATTTATAATGTTTTATTCACTTGGCCAACAGAGGGCTTCACTAATTTTCTGAATTTTTCAGTTCGGTTTGGATATAGGAAAATTATTTAATTAATTAATTTTTTAATTTTCCTATATACAAACCGAAAATTAGTGAATAAGTGAATAATTAACGAATTAGTCAACAAAATATTACTAAATGGCTGCTCATTTATAACTAGTTTATCTGTCAAACTTTAATAATTTTATCTCGTAAACAAGAAGAGACCGAGAAATATTGCATAAGTTTCTTAGGAATTAAAAAAGGAATCCACTGGCAAAGTTTCATCCAAATCCCTGATGCTCCCCAGTTTGTAAACAAATACCAATTAAATTAATTTTATTAAATAAAATAAAAAGTATATAAAAAAATTAAATATATTTTACAATAATTTCATTACCCTTGTAATAGAGATGACATTTTGTAATGTCAAAAATAAATTCAACAAGTCGACCAATAAATATTTATAAATTTTTGTATGAAATAAAAATAACATAAGAATAAAATTTAAACGATTTTGAAAAAAATTATAGATAATTTTATTACATATTAGGTTGTCAAATATCTCCCTTCCGCCTTTTTGTCTTATGAATTTCGCGGCTATGTATAAAGCGCTTCAGAGCTCGTATCTGGCAATACTATACATCATTTAAAAGGTCTTGACATAATCTACAAAACGACGCTATGCATGATTAGTTTGGATATTGCGTTCAACAGTTATAGTCGTGTAAACATGGAGTTCACTAACGCTGAAATTCGCTCTATTTTAAAGTTTTCCTTCGTTAAAGGCAAATCCGCTAGAGAAACGTTCCGTGAGATTAATGGTGTTTTGGGGGATGGTACTCTATCATTTCGAACCGCGGAGGAATGGTTTCGACGATTCAGAGCCGGTGAAAACGACACCATGGATAAGCCAGCCGGCGGAAGACCCGTGACGACGAATACCGATCAAATCATGGAAAACATCCAGTTAGACCGGCATGTGGCATCTCGTGACATCTCCCAGGAGATGGGAGTTAGTCTCCAAACCATTTTAAACCATCTGCAGAAGGCTGGATACAAAAAAAAGCTTGATGTTTGGGTGCCGCATGATTTGACGCAAAAAAACCTTCTGGACCGAATCAACGCCTGCGAAATGCTGCTGAAACGGAACGAACTTGACGCATTTTTGAAGCGGAGTGACTGACGACGAAAATTGGATCACATACGACAATATCAAGCGAAAACGGTCGTGGTCGAAGGCCTGTGAATCGTCCCAAACAGTGGCCAAGCCGGGCTTGACGACCAGGAAGGTTTTGCTGTGTGTTTGGTGAGATTGTAAGGGAATCATCCACTTTGACCTGCTCCCATATGGCCAGACGCTTAATTCTATCATCTACTGCGAACAACTGGACCGCTTGAAGCAGGAGATCGACCAGAAGCGTCCAGAATTAGCCAACAGGAAGGGTTTAGTGTTCCCCCAGGATAACGCCAGACCACACACTTCGTTGATGACTCGTTAGAAGCTACGGGAGCTCGGATGGGAGGTTTTATCGCAACCACCATATAGCCTGGGCATGATTATCACCTGTTCCTGTCCATGGCGAACGCCCTTGGTGGTGTAAAGTTGGACTCAAAAGAGGCTTGTGAAAAGTGGCTGTACGAGTTCTTCGCAAATGAGGGGGTTTCTACGAGGGGGGTATTATGAAGTTGTCGTCTAGATGAAAACAGATTATCGAACAAAATGGCGCATATTTGAACTAAATCCGATCACCGTAACATTTTTTATAAAGCATTGAATAAAGTGCAAAAAAGCGGAAGAGAGATATTTGACAACTTATGCTTAAATATGTATAAAATGTATTTTATTTTCTCAATAATGACAAATATATTTTTCTCTAATATAATTTTACGTCTAAATTTGAAGGATTTAATCACTATTACAGAAACTTTTTTCTTATGAAACATTTGAAAATATTTAATCTTGAAAGAGAAAAGTCTTACCTAATTGTAATACTCTTTCAAACTCATTTGGCATATTCCTCTCTAGCCAGAGTTTACATTTGTCATATTCAGGATAATATTCACAATACTAAAAATTGTCATCAACATAATATATTTATTAATTTAAAAATGTTTTATTACTTTAATCAAACTTACTTCTATTGGCATTGAACAATTTCCACAATAAAGTACATTAAGTGGGTAAGTAACTCCTGGCTGTGGACCCAATTTAAATCCTTCATTTTCACCCATTTATATATATATATATATTATTTTAATTATTATTATTATTTCTTAAAACTTCTAGTTGCAAATATTTATCTAAATAGGATTATTCCAATTTTTGTTATCAAATTGACTTAAAAATATTTTATTTAAAAAATTAGAATTGATATTTTTTAACAGTATATATATATTAATTACAATATAACTATTTTTAATATATAAAATAAATACTTTACTTATTTAATAAAATTATATCATTGAATAAATCTTATTTATTATAAACTTTCGGTAGTTAGGTTGGTCAACTTGAAATAAAATTAAAGAATATAAATGATAGGGATTTTTTTATTTTAGCATTGGTAAAATAGATACCAAATTTAAAATGTCATTTGTATTTATAAAATATTTAATAAATTATATAATAATTTTTATATGCTGAAATAAATGTTTTTATATATTTCAATATTTATTCTTATCTATTATTTTTCAGTAAGAATAAGTTTGTTGAATGATATTATAATTTTAAATGTTTGAAAATTATTTTAAACTTCCAGTGTTTATTTCAAAAAATTAATAGAAATGACATTTTTCATTTAAATTAATTACTTATAAAATATCTTTCAAATTTTTAAATTTAATTTGTTTATTTTTGAATATTCAAAAATTACTAATGTATTCCTAACTTCAAGGAACGCTTTTTTTTTGTCATTCGCAGTGGCGCCTCTTATGGCTGAAAAGAGACTAACACACCTATCCTCTCTGTCAACAATTGTGTTTATCTCAGTTTCCTCAGTTTATCTCGGCAAGGAAACTAGCCTGTCTGTCTGTTAACCATTCCACTATTCTTACATGATATTTACATTTTTACATCTGAATTTTAAATTATTGAACATAATTCTCTCAATTTAATTCTCCAAGATTTGCATCTTTTTTATAATTTTATAAGTATATAATCATGTCAATAGAAGCAATACCAAAAGATTTAAGAGGCCTTCGAGCATGTTTGGTGTGCTCTTTAATAAAGGTAGAACACAACTTTTAATACTAATATTTTATTTATTATCAGTTATTTTATTTACTCACTAATATTATTTATTTTTTTTAGTCATTTGATCAATTTGAATATGATGGATGTGATAATTGTGATGATTTTTTAAGAATGAAAAATAATAGAGATAATGTTTATGATTGTACAAGTTCTAATTTCGATGGGTAAATATAATACATATTTTTTACTTTTTATATATCTAATTTACAGTTAATACCTATATCTATCTGGATATATATATAATTATTTTAGTTCCTAATAGTTAAGATTACATTTGAGTCATTTAAAATATTAAATTTATTATGGATATATTTAAATGACACTTTTGATACATTTATTTTCAAACTAATACATCAATAAGAGTTGAATTAATTAGCATTATGTAGTATAATTTTAAAAATATGAATAATTAATGTGAACTCAATGTATTAAAAAAAAACTTATTATAATGCTGCATTCCCAAGTTTCCTTAAGTTCTCAATTAATTGATTGACCTAATAAAATAATTTTAAATTTAATATTAAGTCAAGTTAAAATAACTTCAAAATAAGAAATACTTTCTCTTTTTTATTAAATTTAAATCCTTTACTTTTGAATAATGCATAAATTTAAAACATCTGTGATAGTAAACAATTTTACATAAAAATGAATAGTTTAAAAGTTTTAAGAACTAAACACTAAGAAAAAGAAAAAACTTGCAATTATGTCTAATTATTAATTACATAGACTTAAAAATAGGCATTGTAATTCATATAATAATTATTTACTCTTCTTTTTTTTGTTAGAATGATAGCTGTGATGGGTCCACAAGATAGTTGGGTCTGCAAATGGCAAAGAATAAGTAAATTAAAAACTAAAATACTATTACTATTAGTCATATCAACTAATATATAATCTCATTTTTAATTATATATTTTTTTTATTACAGATCATTTTTGTAAAGGAATGTATGCAATATCTGTTTCTGGACGATTGCCAGCTAGTCAAATTCGAGAAATGAAAAGTCGTGGAATTACATACAGATCAAGAGATACAAGTCAACGTTGAAAATAATTTATTTTTAATATAAAATTTAATAATTATATTCACAATTGTACATTTACTATATTGTATTAAATTATAATAAGACTTCTTTATATTTTATTAAATAAATGATTATTGTATTTTTTAAAAATAAATAAAATATTTTATTTTTATTAATAGAAATAATAAATTATTTAAATTTAATACAGCGATTCTCAACCTGTGGGACACGCGGGAATTTTTTAAAAAATTAATTTATTTACACAAATCACACAAGGAAATAGAAAAATTATTGTATTTAGCAGTTAAAAATAATTTAAAAACAGAATACAAAATCCTTAATATATATTATTGTTGTACACATTTAATTATAGGCCGGGGAATGAAAATTTTCATTGAACACTGGGACACGAATACTGATAGGTTGAGAAACACTGCTTTAATATGTTTGAAAGCCAATTTTTTTCAAAGAATAAAATTTAAGAGATATTAAATTCAAATATTGTAGGGAAATATATTGTATTATTAAAATGTAACGTTTGATATGCAACGATGAATTGCACCAAAAAATTAACACTATATAAAAATAGATTTCACGAATCTTGAAGCACAGTTATCTCATCTAAAAGTGTTTTAATTTTTATTTTCTCACATGAATTTATACATTTTTCCTTTCATTTGTATATTTTCTAGAAAATATATTATACTTATTGAAGGTGGCAGAGAAGAGGTATTTAAGTCGATTTATCAATGGATCAAGACCATAAAATTAATAATGTTGAAAGAATTAAAAAAATACTCAGTTTCTTTCTTCCATATAAACTTATGCGATTCCCCAAATAATAAAAAATGATCTTGGTAAATTAACTTACCTACTTCTTTCCTGTGACTATTCATATATTATAATATATATATATATATACTTTAAAAAATCCTTTCTTCTATTTTTAAAAATTTAATAATCAATTTTATCCTTTATTTATTTTATAATTTTAGGAATTACTTACTTTTTTATAATCAAATTGAATTATTAATCACGTACACAATATTTTAAAAATGGATTATTGATTATTTTAATATTTAATTTAATTAAATATTTAAAAAAGTTTTGTAAATGAAACACTGATTTTACAAAATCTGACAAAAAATTTAATTTTGTATTTTATTTACTCGTATTCACAGTTTTAGAAAGAAAATATTTTTTTCCAGGTATAAGTAAATCATTTTAGCATTCCTCATGGAATGAGGATAGCTTATTAAATTAATATGGAATCGAATTTACTAAAAGTTTCATTATATTCATTTTTACCTAAACTTAATAATAAAGGAGTTATTTATAAAAAAACTACTTTAAGATTTCGTAAGCTTTTCGTCCGCCCGTAGTGGCAGGATATATTGAAAAAATTAGTCTTCGCTTCATAATTTTTATGAAATTAGCAATTAATGTATTAATAATAAAAATATTTAGAATTTGAGTAATATTTTTATTTAATTTATATTTAAATAATATTCAAATTGGAAAATTGTGACAATCAACTAGTGATCTTATATTAACTCTTTTGTTTTATGAATTAGGAGAAATAATAAAATATTTTTTTTATTTCTTATATTAAATTCTGTACGAAAAAATAAGCAATTTTTATTTTTGTTAAAATTTTTTTAAAATAAAATAAACTTACTTTTTATACACTAAGTTATACTTTAAGAATTTTTTTTTCAAATAAAAAGGATTATATTTTTTCTATTTGTAATATAGTACATAATATATATCAATTTGAATTTTTTTTCTCTATATACCAAGATTACTTAAATATTGAAGACTATCAATTGATATAAATATTAGTTATATTATAGATCCATTCGAGAAAGTAAGTAACTCGAGTAAATCTCTGCTTTAATTGATAGCCACATGTGAGTGAAGAATCTGACGCTACGATTCCCACTTGAATCCATAAACCATTTGACTCTTGTACAGCTAAAGCCCCACCAGCATCTCCCTTAAATGATAAAATAATTTATTTAGTTAAATATATAAATAATATTTATGGGAAAATATGTAATTATTATTAGATAACTTACAGTGCAAATTCCACTACTAAGAGTATTCGCCTGAGCACAGATTTGAGAATCGGTAAAAAGGCCAGACGGTAATAAACATACCGAATGATCAACAATTTCCAAATCATTATAATTTAGAGCAAAGTTATAATTATTATTACCTATAATTAAAAAAAAAAGAATGAGTAAATACCTATATATGAAGTTTGATTTATTTTATTTGTAATTTCTTTATATAAATTTTTATTTTATTAAAAATATTATCTATATTTGAATCTATCTTAGAACTATTGATAAATTAATAAATTATATAAAAAAATTAAGTATTAATTATTTTTATAATACAAATTATTATTATTTTATATTAATTTAAGTTTATGTTATTTTTATATTTTATTATAATTTTAACTATCTCGCCAGAGATAGTATTGCGATCACGAAAATTTTCGATTATACGTTTTGAAGGTCCCTGAGTCATTTTCACTAAAGTTGAGAAAAATGTCTGTCTGTCTCTCTCTCTCTCTCGTAGTTTTCTATCAACTTTTGAGAAATGTAGCTCATTCGGAATAGGGTCATTACCTACTACGTTTCCATTTTTTTCCTCTAAACTGACTGTAAAAATAAAGATATATTTTTGATAGTTTTTCACATGATTAAAAATTGTATAAAACTGCTATATATAGAATTTCAGCTTCATTGAATCGCTGAAAGTACGGGAATTAATTTTTACTATCTCTCGCCAGAGATAGTATTGCGATCATGAAAATTTTCGATGTCGAGATTTTGATGTTTTTATACGTTTTGAAGGTTCCTGAATCATTTTCACTAAGGTTGAGAAAAATGTCTGTGTGTGTGTGTGTATGTGTAACGGTTTGAGCTAGAATCATGAAATTCGGTACATGGGCATTATTCAAAATTTGTAGTTTTCTATCAACTTTTGAGAAATGTAGCTCAACTGGAAGAGGGTCATTACTTACAACCTTTTGATTTTTTTTCCTCTAAAGTGACCGTAAAAATAAAGATATATGTTTGATAATTTTTCAAATGATTAAAAAATTTATAAAACTGCTATATATAGAATTTCAGCTTCATTGAATCGCTGAAAGTACCAGAATTAATTTTTTAACACTGCCAATCTCACGCGCCAACACGTGACGTGGTGCCATCAATAAAGAGCCAAACACGCACTGGTTTAATAAATATTAATTATTAATTTTAATTTATAATTAATTAAATTTAATTTAAATATAATATATATTATTTAATCCAATTTAAATTGCGAGATAGTCGAATGGAGACACTTCAGATTTTTTTACTATTATATTTATAGGGTTTCGAAATAAAACACTATGTTGAGATATAGAAATATTTATTTATCGCAATTGTATGTGAGCAAGTTGAACTGAGGCAGCTGAATGACTTGTGACGACGAGATCTCTTGTCTAAGTCCCGCGCGAAGCTGGCACACAAAACATTTTTGGAAAGTCACGTGAGTCGTCATATGTGGTCTATGTCGTGTGTGTTTTGTGCTTGCTGCCACACCAGCCCCCCACGGAGAAAGAAGGGTCAGTAGGCCCTTCTAGGCCTTGTATGTTGTCGTGGGTTTCACACGCCGTCCACTGCGTGTGACGTAGTCTGTCATCGGTGTCGTTGTCCTGGTGGTGTCGGTGGTCGATACGTATGCCGGTTTCAGTCTGTCTATGGAGACGCGCGTGTCCGAGCCTTGGACTCGGATCACGAACGTCTTCTCATCGCGTTTGATCACTTGGTGGGGGCCGGTGTAAGGAGGCTGCAGCGGCGCGCGTATCTTGTCGTCTCTTAGGAATACGTGGGTGCAGGTTGCCAGGTCTTTGAATACAAAGACGGTTGGCTTCCTGTGGCTCGATGCTGGAGACGGGCGTAGGCGACGCATCTGCTGCTGTAGCCGTTCGATGAAGTCGGCGTGGGGTATCGTCTGCGCGTTCGTGGGTGGAGGGATGAGCATCTCACCGGGCAGGCGTAGCGGTTCGCCGTACACCAATTCGGCGGAGGTGGTCTTGAGGTCCTCCTTGAAGGCGCTGCGTATGCCGAGGAGGGCAACGGGCAGCGACTCCAGCCATGTGGTGCCGGGGTGGCACATGATGGCGGCCTTGAGTTGCCGGTGTAGACGCTCGACCATCCCGTTGGCGCAGGGGTGGTAGCCGGTGGTGCGCGACCTGCTGAAGCCGGTGCGGTTACCCAAAGCCTGGAAGAGCTGGCTCTCGAACTGGCGCCCCTGGTCGGTCGTGATGGTCTCGGGGACTCCGAACCGGGCGATCCAGCCGGCGAAGAGGGTAGTTGCGACTCTGTCGGCCGTGATGTTCTCGATGGGCCAGGCTTCCGGCCATCGTGAGAATCGGTCGATGGCTGTCAGGCAGTAACGATATGGGCCCGCGGTTGGTAGGGGGCCGATGATGTCGATGTGAATGTGCCTGAAGCGCTGGGTCGGGATCTCGAACGTGCTCGGTGGTGATGTGGTGTGCCGGCTCACCTTTGATCGTTGGCAGGGTAAGCATGGTTGCCGTCGACAGGGCCTCTTTACAAGCCTCGAACGCTTGAGTGAGCGCTGGCGACCAGGGGATTGGCTGAGAGCTTCGTAGCTTCGTCAAGGCGTCGTGGAGTGGGGCTTGGTGCGTGGCGGCGGAGGGGATGAAACGTCGATAGAAGTTTATGACTCCTAGGAAGCGGCGGAGGTCTTTAGCTGTTTTGGGTGGGGGGTAGCCTTGTAGGGCGGCGATACGGTCGGGAAGGGGGCGTGTCCCCTCGGCGCTGACCTCGTAGCCCAAGAATGTTACTTTGTCGGCGCCCAGGACGCTTTTGGGGGCGTTCACGATGATCCCGTGGTCGGACAGGCGTTGGAAAAGGGCGCGGAGGTGTTGCTTGTGCTCCTCTTCGGTGCGCGAGCATACAAGGATGTCATCGACGTAGGCGTAGGCGAACTCGAGTCCATTGATGACCTCGTCGATGAACCTTTGGAACGTCTGACCGGCGTTTCGGAGGCCGAACGACATGTATGGGAATTCATACATGCCGAACGGGGTCGTGATAGCCGTTTTAGGTACGTCGGCGGGATTCACTGGGATCTGTGTGTAAGCCTTCACCAAGTCAATGACTGAGAAGACTTTACAGTCCCTGATGTTCTGGTTGAAGTCATGAATGTGCCGCACCGGGTACCTGTCGGGGATCGTCCGTGCGTTGAGGGCCCTGTAGTCTCCACAGGGGCGCCAGTCATCGTTCTTTTTAGGGACCATCAGCAACGGCGAGGCCCAGGGGCTCTCGGATCGGCGTGCGATTCCGTCGCGCACCATCTCGTCGAAGATGGTTTTGGCAATGCGTAGTCGGTCCGGGGCGAGGCGACGTGGTCGACATGACGTTGGTGGTCCGGGCGTGGTCCGTATGTGGTGGACGGTTGTGTGTAGTGGTCCACGTTGTACGCCGTCCGGTCGGGTTGCGAGTGGGTACTCGGCCAGGATGTCGAAGAATACGGACTCACCCGGGATCATCGTCTTGACGCTTGCTTGGCGCACTTTATTACTGGAGCCTGTGATGGAGAGGCCAGTCTCGCCGTCGATGAGCAGACTACGTCGGCAGTCTGGTAGCAGTCGGAAGTGCGCCAGGAAGTCCGAGCCGAGGATGGGGGTGGACACGTCGGCGACGACGAAGTTCCACTTGTATTTGTGGCGTAGGCCCAGGTCCAAGTGTAGCTGGATGTTGCCGTATGTTTTGATGGTGGTGTTGTTCGCGGCGCTGAGTTCGTACGTCGTCGCTGAACGGGGTCCGCAGACGCGGGAGCGGGGCCAGCAGGAAAGGTCGGACCCGGTGTCGACCAGGAAGCGTGTGCCCGTGTCGCGTGTACTGATGATCAGGCGGTGGGTGTTGGTAGTACCAGCGGCTGCCGCCTTCAGGCGCTGGTGTCGGTGTTTTTTGGCGTGAAGGAGCAGGGTGGCCTACACTTTCGGGCTTCGGCCCCGAAGCGAGCGTGGTAGTAACACTGGCTGTTCGGGGGGGCGGCTGGTTGCTGTTGGCCCGAAGCTCGTGGCCTTGAGGGTGCCGGCCTGGCCAGATTTGCCGCGAGCTGCTGGATTTGTCGCTCCAAGTCCGTTAAGCGTTCGCTCAGCGAGCGGGCTTCGGCGACCTGTTGTTGATGCGCGACGTTAGTTGTTGTGCGCTCATGCGCACTACAGGCTGCGTCAGCGAGCTGCGCAGTCGTTTCGAGCGGCAGCTGGGGCTGTCCCCCGATTATGGCCTGCGTGATGGTGGGTAGGCGTTGCAACCAGAGGGAGCGCGTGAGGTCCTCGGGGACGGCGTTGGCCTTGGCCAGTGTGAGCATCTCTCGGAGAAGCTCCGACGGCTTCCGATCTCCAAGGGGCGCTTCCTCTAGCAGTTGTTTCAGCTGCTGTTGTTTGGTCGGGGCGAGGCGGCTGATGAGGCCTTCTTTTAGCTTGGCGTATTTGCCGTCGTTGGGGGGGTCCTCGATAATGTCGTGCACTATGGCGGCTTCGCTGGCTTCAAGACGAGACAAGATGTGGTAGTACTTTGTCTCGTCCTGGGTTATGCCCGCAAGGGTGAACTGAGCCTCTGCGACGGCGAACCATGCTCCGGGCCGTTCGTGCCAAAATGGCGGGAGTTTGACCGCCGTGTGTTGGATCGCTGGCGTACTCATTTCGGGGTCACCAATATAGGGTTTCGAAATAAAACACTATGTTGAGATATAGAAATATTTATTTATCGCAATTGTATGTGAGCAAGTTGAACTGAGGCAGCTGAATGACTTGTGACGACGAGATCTCTTGTCTAAGTCCCGCGCGAAGCTGGCACACAAAACATTTTTGGAAAGTCACGTGAGTCGTCATATGTGGTCTATGTCGTGTGTGTTTTGTGCTTGCTGCCACATATTCTTTCCTAATAACCTTTTTGGTGTTTAGATTCTTTATATTTATTTACAAAAATTACAAAATTTCTAAGGGGAAGGAATTTAAAAATTTATATTTTAATCAATTTAATTATTTTAACTTATTTTATCTAATATTATTTATATTATTTAGTCAAAACCAAATCAGTTAATTTATTTCTTAATTTTTCTATATTAGGCCTAAATATATTATGAGCCTCTCAGAAGCCAACCCGATTAACACGAATTTTTAAAATTTTATTAGTAATGTAATGTAAAGTAATTTAAGGTAATCTGCAACATATGAAGTGAATATTGAACTTGATAATCTTAAAATTGAATCCAATATACATTTTTCTGTAATCAATAACTCTATATTTTCCTACAAGCTGTGAACTTTGGGCTTCATTTTTACTATCTCGTCAGAGATAGTATTGCGATCACGAAAATTTACGATGTTGAGATTTTGATGTTTTGATACGTTTTGAAGGTTCCTGAATCATTTTCGCTAAGGTTGAGAAAAATGTCTCTGTGTGTGTATGTATGTAGACAAGATTACGCAAAAACGGTTTGGGCTAGAATGATGAAATTTGGTACATGGACATTATTCAAAATTCATAGTTTTCTATCAACTTTTGAGAAATGTAGCTCAACCGGAAGAGGGTCATTACCTACAACGTTTTAATTTTTTAAGTTTCTGTTTGTTTATATGTGGAGTTAATCGTTTTGGCTTTTTTGCGTGGTACATATATACAATTGTTGAATATCATGAACGTTTATTGAGAATTTTGGATTCTGTTTTAAAATGATTTTTAACTACGAGGGTCGTCCACAAAGTAACCGCTGTTTGAGTGTAGTCTTGTGCATGAGATAGTGACAGAAAAACTTGGCTATCACAAGTTTTGTGCTCGTTGGATAATCTCTCGGGCGGCAGATTTTTATTCAAAAATTTTTATTTCAAAAACTGTTAAAAAAGATATGATAAGTGCTTGAATTTATTTGGTGAATATGTAGAAAAGTAGAGAAAAGCTGTAGTTTTAAAATGTATATAATACAATTTTTGTATCTCAATCGGTTTATTTTTTATTTCAAAACGGCGGTTACTTTGTGGACGACCCTCGCAATTGCTAAAATAAGAGTTTTTCTATGTGTATCTGTGCTTTTCCATCAGCCAATTAATGAATTTTTTTAAATATTATTTTCTCTTGGATGGACTTTCCACCCGAATGAGAATCACTGGGTTAATATGTTATGATTAAGTAAAATGTATCCAAATTTACCATTATCTACGACGCTCCATCCACTCACTCTTCCATAAATTCCAAGAAAATTACCACTTTTTAATGAAGGTAATTTTATTTCACTTATAAATGCTAAAATTTAAATAAAAAAAATATTAAAAAAAAATTATATATATATATATATATAATAATGATCTATCTATTTTAATGAAATTTATATGAAATGAAAGACTTAATTGCGTTTCAGTCTGCAAATCAGAAGGTTTTTTTTATTATTATAATTAAGGTACAAAAAATATATAAAATTTATTACAATATTACCTGCAAATCAGAAGAAACAACATTTAAAGCCTTTTATTATATTTTGTTTACCCAAATATTGCCTCTTCAAGATTCTTTTAGGCATATCATATCACAAATCAAACTCAGATACATCTGTCAAATATAAAAATTTTAACTCCTCTCTTTCTATCCAATCAGAGCGCCACCATCGGTGCGCGGGGAATATTCAAAATAATAGAGTAATATTACATCTCCCCCCTTAAGGGAGAACGTAGTTCGAATTAAGAATCAAGTGTATTTAACAATGGGGTCAGTTTCTGTTTCTTCTTTTTCTTTCTTTGCCTTTAGCTTCAGCATCTTCTTCTTCTTTCTTTGCTTTAGCTCCGGCTTCTTCTTTTTCTTTCTTTGCCTTAAATTCGGCTTCTTCTTTTTCTTTCTTTGCCTTAGAATCGGCTTCTTCTTTTTCTTTCTTTGCCTTTAATTCGGCTTCTTCTTTTTCTTTCTTTGCTTTAGCTACAGCATCTTCTTTTTCTTTCTTTGCTTTAGCTTCAGCATCTTCTTTTTTTTTTTCTTTGCTTTAGCTTCAGCTTCTTCTCTTTCTTTCTTTGCCTTAGAATCGGCTCCTTCTTTTCCTTTCCTTGCTTTAGCTTCAGCTTCTTCTTTTTCTTTCTTTGCCTTTAATTCGGCTTCTTCTTTTTCTTTCTTTGCTTTAGCTACAGCATCTTCTTTTTCTTTCTTTGCTTTAGCTTCAGCATCTTCTTTTTTTTTTTTTCTTTGCTTTAGCTTCAGCTTCTTCTCTTTCTTTCTTTGCCTTAGAATCGGCTCCTTCTTTTCCTTTCCTTGCTTTAGCTTCAGCATCTTCTTTTTCTTCTTCCCTTTTTGGTACTTCTATCTTCTCTTCTTCTTTCCTGGTTCTTCTATCTTCTCTTCTTTCTTTTCTGGTACATCTATCTTCTTTTTCTGGCACTTCTACCTCTTCTTTTTTTTTTTTTTTTTTTTTCTATATTCAATTCTTCTATTAAAATATTATCATATTTTTCTTTATATTCGATTTCATTTCGTTCCACTTCTTTGAATTGCATGTAAAGTTGATTAATAGTATCAAGGTCTCTCACAATATTAGCTTTTTTATCGTTTAAATCGTTTAAGATTAATCTAAATTGATTGATAGATAGTTTATTGATTTCATCAATTTGATTTATATCCAATTTAAAATTCTTTAGTTCGTTTAATAGATTTATTTTTAATTTCATCTCATTAAAATATTGAAAGTACTGTTTAAACTTAAGTCGGATTGATTAAAAATTTCTAAATCTTAGGAAATTAAATTATTTTCAAGATTTTTAGGCAATGAATTATAAGTTGATACGTTAGTAACAACAAAGCCTTGTTATCAATAAGTTTTTGTTTTACATTTTCATATTCTTCTATTATTATTATATTTATTTTTTTTTTTTTTTTTTTCATTAATTCAGTATTTAATTCTTCTAATTTTAAAATCTGTTCTAAATGTTTTGTGTTTTCATTATTTAAGTTGATATATTTATTTTCTAATTCAATTTTTTCTAATGTAATTTTGTTCAAATCATCATGTAATTGTACATGACTTTCAAAATTTTTTTTTTTTTTTTTTTTAAATGGTTGACTGTTTCTATTGAAAATTGTTCTTTTCGAGATCATTTTGTAAAAGCGTTATTTCACCCTGTAATTTTTCAATTTCTTCTAGATAATATTTTTCTTCTTGTAACACTTTAAGGTTTCTTTGCAAATCATATACTTTTTGTTTAAAGTTTTCTTCCAATTCATCACTATATTCTTTAAATTCATCTAGTTTATTAGTTAATAAAGTGTTTTCCTTTTCAAGGTCATCAACTTTTTCTGTGAAATCAGAAAGTTCTTTATTATTTATATTTATTATTTCACACTTACCATTCACATCTTCTAATCTAATTAATAAGCTGTTTTTTTTTTTTTTTTTTTTTTTTTTTTTTTTTTTTTTTAAATTATCTTTTAATGCAACATAATTATTAATAGATACAGAATAGTTCTTTTCTTTAGTGGATAATTCAATCTTTAGTTCTTCATTATTTTTTTTTTTTTTTTTTTTTTTTTTTTTTTGAAGTAATTGAATATTTTCTTGAATTATATTGTGTCGGTGAAGCAATTCTTCATACTTTAATTTATGATTATTTTCTTCTTTCTCTTTTATCTTCGATTGTGTATCCGTATGGACGTTTAGAACAATATTCGTCTACCATTAGATCGATATGTGCCTCGTAATCTTTTACAGTTCCAATATCGTATTTGTCTTTAGCAAAGATTGATTTATATGTATCAATTAAAATTTTTTTATTTCTGATTGTTGACTAATATTTAGGTGATCTAACGTAATTTCAAAATTACTTGTATTTAGATGTTCATTAAAATTTATTTGTTTAATATTGTCTATTAGGATACTTTCTTCTTTCTTCTGTGCGACTCTTGAATCTTCAGAAATGTTTATATGTTTATTATTTTTTTTAAAATTTATATTTTGTGTGATTTTTTTTTTTTAAATTTTCATCTTGATTTAATTTGAACTCCTTTATACAGTCTAGTCCAATTAGAAAATCGTAACTAAAATTTCTATCTTCTACGATGAACACATTCATGTATTTCTCAATATCATAAATCTTTATTTTTAATTTTACCATTCCATCTGTTTTCCTCTCACCATTAATTGTCCTCAAGTTAACTAATTTTTAAATCACATGTCAATAATTTCTTTTTCTTTTTAACTTCAATTACCAATTTTTTTGTATTCATATCTTTATTTTAATATAATATGTTATTATATGCATATACATACTATAAATAAAACTTTATATATAATTTTAATCAATTTTCTTCATTTTATTTGCTTTAGGAAAAACACATTTAATGTTAAATATAAACTATAATTTTAACTTGCTTTAAATTAAAGGGTATTATTATGATTATTAATAAAATTATTTTTAATTTATTATTGAATATTATTAATGTAGAAATATGTTTTTTTTTTTTTTTTCTATTTTTTTTTTTTTTTTTCAATAATTTCGAATTTATTAATGACACATTTGCTCCTGAGTCATAAATTGCTGTAACTTCCGTTGAGTTATTTAATAGTAACTTGATTTTAATTAATGGTGGCACTATAAAATTTTTGGGTTACCTTCATTTAATTCGACTTCTAACTCTGAGTGGTTGGCAGTATGTAGTTGATCTCTATTGAGATTCCCACTATTTGTATTTTTAAACCAGCAAATTGATTACTTGGTTTAATGATTTATATTCACTCGTTTTTCTTTTATTATATTCCTTTTTCATGTCTTCTTTTAATGAAATTATTTCATCTTTTAAACATTTATTATCTTCTTTTAATGAAATATGCTTGATTCTATTTGTATTTTTATTTATCTAGTTTTAATTTTATTTATTATCTATTTTAATTCCACTTTGATTTATTTCAATTTTATTTATTATTTATTTTATTTACCTTAATTATTAATTATTTTGATTTATATATATTCAGTCATTCTTTTTTTTTTTTTTTTTTTTTTTTTTTTTTTTTCAAATCTTAGCTTTTCCATTATTTTTATTTATTTATATTTTATCTTGGCAAAAATGTTGTTTTATAATAATGATCTATCTATTTTAATGAAATTTATATGAAATGAAAGACTTAATTGCGTTTCAGTCTGCAAATCAGAAGGTTTTTTTTATTATTATAATTAAGGTACAAAAAATATATAAAATTTATTACAATATTACCTGCAAATCAGAAGAAACAACATTTAAAGCCTTTTATTATATTTTGTTTACCCAAATATTGCCTCTTCAAGATTCTTTTAGGCATATCATATCACAAATCAAACTCAGATACATCTGTCAAATATAAAAATTTTAACTCCTCTCTTTCTATCCAATCAGAGCGCCACCATCGGTGCGCGGGGAATATTCAAAATAATAGAGTAATATTACATATATATATATCAGATTTATCAGGGATATAATCACGTATTTTTGTGAGATTGTTTTCTCGACGTTTCAGTCCAGTTTTCCCACATTTCCTCAGTCAGCCTCGGGCTGTTGTCCAGTGCGGACGTGTGCGAGTCTCAGGATTGCCCAGGATTCTTCGGAGCTCCACAGCAACGCAGTGAGTACAAAACCATCTAACCTATCAACCCAAAATCCCGATATTAACCCTTGGTCACACAGACTAAGACCCAAAATCCCAAAAAATATTCCCACCTAAATAATCTCTTGAAAACGTCGAGAAAACAATCTCACAAAAATAGGTGATTATATCCCTGATAAATCTGATAGTAATAATAACAATAAAATTCACGGAAATCTAAACCAACATATATATATATATATATATTGATTTAAAAATTTTAATAAATACACTGCCCCGCAAAAATTTCAATTTTTTCCACTTCATTTCTTTATTTTATAATTCAAATCTCATTTATATATTAAAATGTATACAACTATACTGATAATTTATCTTATCTTCTTATACGAGTAAAAATTGTTTCTCTGTTTCTCTGTTTCATTGTTCTCAAAAACCGCTCTAACGATTTTTTTGAAATTCACAACAGAGATAGTATTTATAAAGAAAAATTGAGTTTTATTGATCACATCTCACGAAACTTTATTAGTTCTTCTTAATTTAAATTTATAATATATTGATGACGTCACAACCACCGCCTGTGAGATATATATATCTATTCTTAAAATAAAATTAAAAATATTTATATTATATTCATATATTTGATTTTTTAATTTCATTAATAGTTTTACATTTAAATTATTTGAAATTGTTTCACACAACGTTTAAAAGAAGATTTATCTTTATATTCGATTCGATACATAGTAGGAGAATTAAATGACATCATCAATTTATTATAGAACGAATCCGTAAATATATTTTTAATATTATATATTAGCTATTGATTATATTGTAATTCCACTCTTAATTATATACTTACATGAAAAAGGAAATCCAATTATGAGATCAAAATTAAAATTAAAATATGATTTTTTAGACATCCTCTAGGCATTTTTAATATTAGATTTATTGATTAAAAGAAAACAAAAACAAAATTAAATTATAAATATAAATAAAACATAAAAATTATAAATATTATATACATATTCTTTGACCAATTATATGTTGCATGTTGTGAGTATGTGATTACACAAATTGGGAAAAAATCACTCAAGTTAGGCTAAGCAGACGTCTTAAATATTATAAGAGATTCGGCAATTGCAATTACAGATAGCGAGGAAAAATTAATGGAGGTTTGAAATTAATAGTGATAAGAAAAAATATTTAGTGAGACAAAGAGGAACAGTATTAACATACAAAATCTTAATATACAATTTAAATCGAGGTATCAATCGGGAAACGCCTGTTATCATGCAGTAAAGAGGCTTATCTCATCAAAATTATTATCAAAGGGAATCAAGACCATGGACGCATAGGAAGGACGTAAGAGAGATAGGACAAGGGCTCAGGATAGGGACATTTGGAGAAATGTGGCCAAGAACTTTCGACTATCTTTGAGCTATATAAATAGAAGAATACTACTTTTAACCAAATACGATGTACCACTCGGGGGTACAGGGGGCGGAGCCCCCGTCCAGCTGTGAAGAGCGCCGAAGGCGCTCGGACCAGCTGGTACTATTTTAATAAAGAAAATAACATTTTTAAGCAATTAAATTAAATCTATTATTTATTAAATTAAATAATTTTAAAATAAATAATAAAATAAATAATAAATAATAAATAAATAAATTATAATAAATAATAAAATAAATTAAATTAATTAATTAATTTAATTTGTTTTTTTTAAATAAAATTAAATTAAATAAATTAAATAAATTTATTTATTAAATTAAATCTATTATTTATAAATTTGTTGTGTAATCGCAACGCAAATGCTCCAAAGATTGCTCAGAAACTGCATACAGTGAGAAATGTTTCCATAAGTGCTGTTACAGTTAGAAGAAGATTAGCTTAGGCAAATTTACATCTCAGAAAACTATTGACAGGACCATTGCTCTCTGTGGAAAACCGAAGAGCCCGCCTTGCCTTTGCCAGAAAATACAGTCACTGGACAGAGACTGACTGGAAAAACGTTATGTTTTCAGATGAATCCAGTTTCAATTTATTTGGACCAGATTTTTAATATAAATAAGATTTAAAGTATAAAATAAAGAAATGAAGAGGTAAAAGTTAAAATTTTTTAGATGTGCCACTTTTTTTGCGGGACAGTGTATATAAATTCAACATATGAACGAAATAAATGAAATAAACAAACATAATTTCTTTTAAAACTTTTAATCCTGTTTTGCCAAATTTGTGAATTTTAAATTTATTAAACATAAATTTATTATTAAATTATTTAAAATACTAATTAATCATAATAATACTAATAATTGTGGAGTCTAGTTAATATGACCAAATAGTAAATTATAAATCAATTTCATTATATGTAAATATTTTTATTAAATGTATATGTATATATATAATATTTAAATATGTTAATATCTAATACATGCATTTTTGATTTCTTTTATTATTTATTATTAATTTTATTAACTTTTAATTAATTGAGTATTTACATTTAAAACTTTGAAGGTCTTTGTTTCGAAAAAATAGTCCACTATTGAATTGGATTTTATTTTCAAAATTTTCATATTAAAAAAACTTACAATCTGATAGAATAATATCATTAAACAAATGTACTCTTATATATATCTAAGGTAAAAAAAAAATAAATAAGACTTTATTCACATTAAATTTATATATATGTATATATATATATATATATATATATACATACGAGATCTGTTCAAAAGAAAAGGGGAATTTTGAATTTTCGAGGGCTGGGTTCATTCGATTATCGAATTTTGTTTTGTTTTGTTGGTACACATATGTTTCTCATATCAGTCATTTTGGATTAGTAGTTTGATTTGAATCTGAAAAAGTTAGTTACGTTATGTGTGTTCTTCAATTTTTTAAAGCATCTGTATTAAATTTTGCGTTAAAAATGGAATAAATAAAGTGCTCCAACGCATTTAAAATGTTGGCTGTGGCATTCGGTGAGTTTACTTTATTTCAAAAAAATGTTTATTAGTGGTACAAGCGCTTTAAACAAGCACACCAAGTTCGATAAAATGTGAAGGTTTTGTTCACTGTTTTCTTCGATTACAATGGCGTGGTGCATCATGAGTTCTTGCCTACAGGTCGTACTATTAATAAGGAATACTACAAGGAAGTTATGCAACGTTTATGTGAAGCAATACAGCTCAAACGATCGGAATTTTGGAAAAACAAATCATACATTGTCGTTTTGGCCATAAACAACAACGTAATCATGCCTCAACTACCTTATTCACCAGATTTTGCTCCCTGCCACTTTATCCTATTTCCAAAACTAAAGAGACCAATAAAAAGAAAGCGTTTTGTCACAATTGATGAGACGATTGGAAGATGCTCTAGCATAAGTGCATTATATCTTAGGGGAATTACTTTGAGGTGGACAAAATGAGAATATTGATAATAAATAAATACTTTTCGAAATAATTCAAAATTCACATTTTCTTTTGAACAAACCTTGTATGTTATATAGTGGTGTATATTGTTTCTATATATATTATATTTCAAGTTATCAATGTACATATAAGATGTATATTTTTAACAAATTGTTACCTCCGAATTCGAAAGGTTTTTCAAGTAAAACAAGTCCAAGATCATATAATATTTCATTCGGTTTATATAATGGGTGAACCATTTTTTTTGCAGTTATTCTTGTTTCTCCATTTAATTTATAATCCATTGATCCAGCTCGTACAAGAAATGGATCCTGATAAAATATACAATGTGCAGAAGTTAGAACCCACACCTTTGAAATTAATGAACCACCACAATAAGAGACATCCGTCTCGAGGGTCACCCGCCATGGAAATTGACCATTAATAGCAACCTTTTCATTAACAACATCTACATTCTCATCTGAAACAATTTTAAATTATATTCGTACATTCTTATTTATTTTTATTAATTTAGTGATATCATATCATCAGTTTTCATGCTATCTTAAATATACCATTTATTCTAACTATTCAAGTTTAAATGACTTTTTTTAGTGGTGAAATTTACATTTCTGAAACTATAATTCATGGAATTTTTTAATTATAAATTGATAATATATTATGAATTAAAATAAATAATATATATATATATATATAATACTTATAATATTTTCATCATTTTCTAATTTTAAAATTGCTTGTGTATTATAATCATCCACTATACCTTCCAAAATATGATTTGCCTAGAAAATATAATAAATCATTTTGTATTTATTTATAATATAAATTTTTTATATATAAAATTTAATATATTATTGTAGATTTTATTGTAATTATTATTAGAGAAAATAATAAATTTACCTTTGTTGTTAAAAAAATTAAATAAATATTTAATATGAACAATTTCATTATTAATATAAATATACTGATTTTTTAGGAATATATTTGTATTGGAAATTAAATCTATTTTAATCACTACGTCTACATAGATATCATAAGATAAAGAGATAAAAATACATAGGTATAAGTTGTATATTTTATCATCATTTAAGTATATACTACTGATAATATCTTATATAGACTATCTTGCTGTAATCAATTCTTCATTACATCCCCCCATCCCAGACAAAATGGGTGGCTAGGATCGTCTTTCTCTAAAACTCTCCTATTTACTTGGTTTTACATAATTGAAAATAAATTTTTAACCTAAATCAATTCAACTTGTGGGGCGCGCCTGCCTAGGGAGCATTCAAGAGAAAATATAAAAAAAAAAAAAACTGACTGAAAGAAAAGCACATTAGTAATTACATACACCCATACCTCGATATACGGCCCTCTTCAAATAAGGCAAGTCATAGCCACACACGTTCACATGTACTCATACAATTTGTTTTTATAAATTATCATAAAGAGATAATATCTCTTGATAAATAATAACCTCATGTGAATAGAAATCCCAGACAGAGCAAAATGCTGAGATGCACACAACACCCGTGAGATCTTGTTATCGTACGAACATGATGCCTTCGCAGCTGCGAGGTGATAAACAGACTTTCTTTTGAATAGCAAAATTGAACACCGCTGATGATAGCTAAAATCCGTGAGAACAGAACTTGAAGGATTTTCACAAACACTAAAATGATAATTTAATTATTATCGAACCACCTCGCTACCCCCCTCTCTTCTTCTACTAGAGAGGAACATGGTATGCTCGAGGAAAGACAGTCAGTAGCAGTCACCATGTTCATTCAGTAAGTCAGACAAGATGTAGGATGTAGTCAGCTGGAGTATGATTTTGGCATTCTCTTTTCGGCCCTTGTATGATTGAATTGTAATTAAACTCACGAATAAATCCGTTCTTGATTCTTAAATATATTGGCCTTTTATTGAAACATAACTGGCACGTTTTCGATTTACGGCCTAAAATATTTCTCTATAACCCGGTATGATTGTGTAACCATGCTTCATACTGGTAATATGCACACCCATTAATCACTAAGTGTTGGTGATTTGAGTGATCTTACGAAACCCCCTCCCCCCTGTTCACTCCTTTGCGCTTTGGAATCGTTCAAAGAGCGATTAATCAATTGTATTAATTGAGATTGTAAAAATTATTATTATTTTTGAACCAGGAATTAATTGTAATACTGCTAATTATATTTTTTTCTATGATAAATCCTTCTAAATAAATATTAAATTGCTGTTATTTCTTTCTTTTTTTTAATTAAATTGTTATTTTGGTATTGTTAAATTATTTTTTTTATTATTTAATTTTTAACCATCTGTTTGGTTCATATATTATAAGATTTTCCCCGTAACCCCGGTCCCTTCTGCAGAGCCAGCCTAACCTTAGATCTGAGCAGAGGGGAGGCGGTTACAAATATTAATCGTTCTTACAGGGGGGGGGGGTCTTCGTAGGATCACTCAGGATCAGCAACACTATCGTGGATCCTCATTTTCATTTCATGGACTCCCAAATTTTTTTTTACCTGATGTAGACCCCTTGCAGGTCGTCATAGACCCATGGGGGTCGATATAGACCACTTTGGGAATCACTACTCTACAAGGAGGTTTAATCTATAACAACAATATTATATTCTTAAAAAAAAAATATTATTAAGTAAAAATTATATTTATTTCTAATGAATTTTACATAAGTATGTTTTTAATTTGATTAAAAGACATTTACATCAATAATTGCATTTTTTTTAAAGAAAAATATTAAATATTGTTTAATAATAATAATATTTTATTGACTAGAATTCAACTAATTTGTAGGAATATTAGTCATATCCGATATCCAATCGAGAAAATAAGTCACTCGCGTGAATCCCTGAGGCAGGCCATATCCACATCCCTTAGATGATCCAAAAGAGACAATTCCCGCCTGCGTCCATAGGCCATTCTCTTCCTGAACAGCAAAAGCCCCACCTGCATCTCCCTAAATAAAATAAAAAATCAAATTATAAAAGATTTATTAAAAAATTAAAATTCTTCCTATAATATAACAAAACAAAACCTCAAAGTAGTATATAATTAAATATTTTGAATTATAATTAATTTTTATCTTTATATAGGGTCAATATTTACTAGGTTCGAATTAAAATTAATTACATTTCTAAATATTAATCAGAATATAAATATTTTATACATCAAACGATTATATTCGAGCAAATTTTTTTTCTATCCTATTTGATGAAAATATTATCAAATAGTATTAGATTGGAATGAGAGTTTTGCAGGTTTTAGGAGGTATAACTAAAAAAATAAAAATAACTTCTTCAATAATCATTCAAAATTGGTGAGGAGACCGATTGGGAAACGTCCGCTTGGAAGCAATTAAATAAGCTTAATATAAATAAATATTTTTTCCATGAGAAATAAAATAGGAACTAATTTTTGATTGGTAATAATAATAATTAAAAAAAAATCAATTAATATATCTTATCTTATTATACTAGTAAGAATTATATATATATATATATATATATATTGGTTTAGGTTTGCGTGAATGTTATTGTTATTATTACTATCGATTTATCAGAGATATGATAACGAATTTTTGTGAGATTGTTTTCTCGACGTTTCGGCACCCATTTTGGCGCCATTTTCAAGAGATTATTTAGGTGGGTATATTTTTTGGGATTCTGGGTCCTAGTCTGTGTGCCCAATGGTTAATATCGGGATTTTGGGTTGATGGGTTGGATGGTTTTGTACTCAATGCGTTGCTGTGGAGCTCCGAAGAATCCTGGGCAATCCTGACTCTGGCACACGTCAATAGCCCAGTTGGCCTCAAGGATTGCCCAGGATTCTTCGGAGCTCCACAGCAACGCATTGAGTACAAAACCATCCAACCCATCAACCCAAAATCCCGATATTAACCATTGGGCACACAGACTAGGACCCAGAATCCCAAAAAATATACCCACCTAAATAATCTCTTGAAAATGGCGCCAAAATGGGTGCCGAAACGTCGAGAAAACAATCTCACAAAAATTCGTTATCATATCCCTGATAAATCTGATAGTAATAATCTTATATATAAAATTATCGTGTCACAAAACTTTGAAATGATACTCCTCCGAAACGGCTGGACCGATTCTAATGAAATTTTTTATGCATATTCAGTAGGTCTCAGGGCATGTCAGACTTCTTTTATTAAACCGCTAATTGGTAAGCTGTGTCCAGGGGGAGGTATTTAAATAAAATTAGTTTAGTTACAATGCTAGATCATAGAGGCGCTGGTGGCGATAATTTGGCGGTAATTTAAATTCTGAACAATGTGCAGATAAAAATCTTTATATATATAGATATATATATTGATATATATTTTAATATTTTATTAAATAATTTTATTTTATTAAATTAAATTTTATTTTTTTTAATTAATAATTATGCCAATTAATTTTTTCTGCATAAATAAACATATATAAAAAACTATAGAGATGGGACAGGGTAGGAGTTAGATGGTTCTAGCTCAGAATAGGGACACTCGACACTCGGGGGGGTACAGGGGGCGGAGCCCCCGTCTAGGTGTGGAGAGCGCCGAAGGCGCTCGGAGCAGCTAGTATATATATATATTTATATTTGAGATATTGAACTGTTCGAAGAATTTTTTTCAAATTCACCTCTTAGATAATATTTATAAAGATAAATCGATCTGAATTGGTTTCAGCCTCGTAAAAATCATCTTTCTTAGTTTTTTCTTAATTTAAAATAGGAATTTTAATAATAAAACTCCGGGCAACGCTTCCTTAAATACAAAATATTATAAATAAAATAAAATTTTTTAAAAATATTTATTTTAATAATATTTTTTAATAAAATACATATTATGTTATTTCCACAGGCTATTCTTTTCTGTCTTTCAGTGCATTAATACGTACGTTTAAGGGCTGTATGTTAATGACTATTTTTTTTTAATTTATGTTCTTTGAAATTATTTGAAATTGTTTCTTATATTTGGTCGGTTATTTATTCTTATTTATAATAATAATCTTATAAAACTTATTAAAATCACTTACTGTGCAAATACTATTATCACCAGTTCCTTTGGCACAGATTTGTGAATCAGAAAAAATTCCATATGTCTCTAAACATACTGATTCATCAACTATTTCCAAATCAACATAATTTAAAAAAAGCGAATAATTTTTATTTTCTAAAAATTAGGAAAATTTAAAAAAATAATAGAATTTATTTACATTTATTATATTTATTATAGAGAAAATATTAATGAATCGATTATATTTACCATTATCAATTACACCCCACCCGCTTATCCTTCCAATGCCAGAAAAAATAATATTTTTTGTTGAAGGTAAATTTATTTCACTTATATAAGCTAAAAAATAAAATATAAAAACGTTATTAACTTATTTAAATAATTATTTAATTTATAAATAAAATGAATTTTAAAAATACAGTTTAAGTTGGGGTTAGAATTTCACCAAATGAATATGAATATTGTGTAATTTGAAAAATATTGGTTCAATTAAATTTTTTTTTAATTAAATCATTGAAAAATTTTTGTGAATTTTTTTCATCTTAAAAATTAATGAAACATTTATATTAAAGTATAATTCTTAAAATAAATACCTATATGATAATAAATAGACAGTTAATAGTTAATATATTCAGAATATTAAATTTTAAAATATATTCCATTCAATTGAAAACGATACAACTTAGATAGGTTTAAAAACGAGGAACATAAATTAAAATTGCAAATTGAAATCAAAAATAGATTTAATAGTTTCAATATTTAATGATATGACGAAACGAAAGACCCGAAAGAAATAGGGGACAAAATAAAAACAAATCTTAAAACGGCAACTTCAAATAGTATAGGTTTTAAAAATAAGGAATGTTTAGAAGTAATAGAGTTTATGAAACAAGCAAAATTACATTAATTACGTTAATAGTAATCGCGAAGTGGATAGGTTAGAATAGTGGTAGTCAACCTTTTTGGACCAAACGCCCACTTCGTAACGACGGCTTCATAATTCGCTCCACCCCCCTATAAATTTTAACAGGTAGAAATTGCATGATAATCCCTAATATAAGGTAGGTACATTTGGTGATACTTAGAGCCATATTGAAAAATCGAGTTTCAGAACCTGATCGCGAAATCCTATTACCTTTTTTTTAAGAACCATATTGAAAAAAAAGCGGAAATGTTTAAAAGCCTGATCACAAAATCATCTTACCTTTTTTTAGAGTTGAAAATGACTTCGCCCCCCAAAAATAACTATCGCCCCCCAAAATCGTATAGTCAAATAATCGCCTCTTTTAAAAAATAAAATATTAGAAATAGAGAAAAGTATTCCAACAAGAATAGAAGAGAATTTATACTTGGGAATTAAAAATATTAAAAAGGGTTATCAGGCACGGTTAGACTTAATTAGAGATCTTAATAATAATAATAATTTAAAATCAGATTTGGGCAATATTAAAAATATCTGAAAGAACTATTTTGAAAAATTATTAAAAATTAAAAAAAATTACAAAAAATTAAATTTATGTAATAGGACAGAAACCTTAACTGTAGACTCAGCAGAAATGAATCTTGAAGAACCAATGTTACATGAAGTAGAAATCATAATGGGAAAATTTGAAAAAATAACAAAACAGAGAGACTACGTAGATGGGATCCCAGCAGAATTAATAAAATATAGTGGAAAACCTTTATTAGGATGTATGCATAAATTAGTCCTTTCAATTTGGTACATATGGAAAAGAAACATTAGAATGGCATGAGGCAATAATTATCCCACTTTTTAAGAAGGGAAATAGAATGGACTGCAATAACTACAGGGGAATATCTCTTTTGACGACATCGTATAAGATTCTCTAGAATATTATTTCAATGAAATTACGACCATATGCAAAGGAAATATTAGGAGAATATCAATGCGGGTTCAGGCCAAATTGATCAACTTGTTCATAAAGGCAGATATTGGAAAAAAAACGCAAATTCAATATTTCTGTTTACCAATTATTTATAGACTTTAGTAAAGCAGTAGATCGGGATAAACTTTTTCAAATTTTGATCTTAATGGATATTTCAAAAAAAAAAAACAAAAAAACAAACTAGTAGGTATGATTCAAATTCGTCTTGAAAGTAGTAAAAGAAAAGTAAGATGCGAGAATCATTTTTCAGACACTTTCAAAATTCGAAATGGGTTAAAATAAGGAGACGCACTATCACCAATTTTATTTAATTTAGTACAGGAATAGGTGATTATAGACAAATTGTGAGAAAAATCAAACGGATTTCAATTAAACAAAAAAAATTCAAGTATTAGGTTACGCAGACGACTTAAATATAATAGTAGATTAGGCAATTGCAATTAAAGTTAGCGTAGAAAAATTAATCGAAGCAGGAAAAGAGGTGGGGGCTGGAATTTAATAGTGCTAAGACAAAATATTTAGTAAGAGAGGGGAACAGTATTAACATACAAAGTCTTAATATACAAAACGTAGAATTTGAAAATGTAGAAAAATTGGATGACTATGTAGGAAGGGACGTGAGAGAGATGGGAGAGGGTAGAGGTTGGATAGTTGTGGCTCAGAATAGGGACATTTGGAGAAATGTATTTGCTACGGCCATGACCACTTTCGAGTTCCATAGAGCCACAGAGATAGATAGATTCCATTCTTTGAAAATAATTATTATTTAAAAATTAAATAAATTAAATTAAATTAATTAAATTAAATTTAATAAATTATTATAGATTTCACAAATTAAACTTTATAATTTTTCTAATAATAATAATAAATAAAATAAGTTGACCTGTGGCCAGGTCCGAACCGACCGGCGATTTGAAGTAAATTAATTTCCAGCTACAGAAACAATTTCAAATAATTTTAATATATCTATTAATGTAATAAAAAACAGATATCGATATAACATAAATATTTTTAATTTTATTTTATTTATAAAATATAAGTAGTAGCTGACTGTGACGTCATGAATGGCTGGATGACGTCATATAATTTTAAATCAAGAAAAAACTAATAAATATGATTTTCCCGAGGATAAAACCAATACAAAGTGCATGATTTTCGTGGTGATATATAAAAAAATCTCCTCATGTGAAATTTGGTGTGAAAATAACCCTTCCCTTCCTATCGTCGATCGCTAATACTACCACTTCCGATTTCCGGATTTGCACCAAAAGTTGATCAATTCATCCCACTGATGCATTAAGTAAATATACCAAATTTCATCAAAATCGGTTGAGCCGTTCAGGCTGTACACATCTATACGGACAGACGGACGGACAGACAGACATCATGCTAAAAATACTTATTTCTGTTAAGAAAATGCATGATTCGTGGAGATATGTAAAAATCTCCACATGTGAAATTTGGTGTGAAAACAATACCTCCCTTACTATCGTCGGTCGGTAAAAATATTAATTTTTATTATTAATTTATTTTTACAATACTAAAATAATTTCAGTTTACCTCCAAATATGAATGGTTTTCCAAGTTGTACAAGTCCTATGTCAAATAATACTATAAATGGTAGATAAAATGGATGAGTATATTTGCTTGTAGATACAAACGTTTCTCCATTTAAATTCAAATCAATTGTGCCTGTACGTACAAGAAATGTCTTCTGATCATAAATGCAATGGGCAGCAGTCAGAATCCAAGAATCGGAGATTAACGAACCACCACAAAAAGAGTTGTCCATAGTCAAAGACACCTGCCATGGAAATTGACCAATAATTGCAGGCTTTCCATCAATAATAAATGGATTTTCACCTGAAGTTAATAAATTAATAACAATTAACAAATGTTATTTATAAAGTGATTGTATTTTAAATAAAACTACTTGGTACCCGGCATACGTTACAATATCTGTCAAAATAATAATCCATGTTTTTTAAAATGTAAATTATTATAAGGCCTTATCATAAACAATATAGAGTTGTTTTCATATCAAGCGTGTTTAGGTCACATAACATGAATTACTACATGTATTATTAATTAATTAAATTTTTGACATTTCAATAAAAAAAAAACTCCGACTTTTATAAATCCTAGGTCAGTGCCTATCAAGTCTGTTATATCAATTAGGTGTCCTATGATCAGTAGAACGGGTCTTATCAACCTTTACCTTGATTTTCTTGATAGGAGGCGCTACTTTTTATCAAGTAGCTTCCCAATTTTGATCCCGGAGGCTAGGTTGACTCCGTCCAATAGTTCCCAGCTAGAGAAATTCTCTTGCCAGGTCCGGGACTTGAACCCGGGATCAGGAGAATATGAGGCAGCTTCGCTAACCTCTCACCCTGTGGAGTCTTAGTGACACTTCAATTGTTATAAATAATTAATCAATTAAATTAAGATAATAATAATGTATATTTAATACTTATTATATGCAAACAAATTTTTTAACAATTGCAGGTGGAGTAATTTATTATTTATTATTATTATCAAGATTTTGAAAATAAAATTAGACCGATTTTATTTCTATTTTAGTTATCCTACCTCAGGGATTTTAAATTTATCATTAAATTGAATCAGAATGGGATTGGGTTTAATGCTGATTCCCTTGAGATTTTGAATAATTCAAAGATGAAGAATGAATTTATCAAACATTGTTCAAGACCATCATGGGGAATTCAAAGATTTGGTTGAAGAAAGACCAAAATTAACTTTAGAGTTTGTGGGCTTGTTTAGATTTGTTATATTTAATAAGAATTTTTTTTCAGATTGTTTCCACACGTTTTGACAAGAACGAGTCATTATTTTTTAAAAAAACTTTTGTATGCTCTAGGTCCAGTCCAAAATTAGTATAAAGGGCAAAACGGTTTTTTTTATATACCCATCTGTTATGACATAAAACATAGTTAGGATTATAAAATCGTGAAGGGTAGAATGGGACAGGAAAGAATGGCGAAAAATATATTGGTGGGGAGACCGATTGGGAAACGTCCGCTTGGAAGACCAAGGACGCGGTGGGTGGATAATGTGGGAAGGGACGTGAGAGAGATGGGAAAGGGTAAGTGTTGAATGATTGTGGCGCAGGATAGGGATACTTGGAGAAGTGTGATTGCTGCGGCCAAGAACTTTCGAGTTCCGTAGAGCCACAGAGATAGATAGATAGATAGTTATGACAAAAAAACCGTTTCTTGCATTTGTACCAATTTTAGACTGTACCCTATATGTATTTTTCTAAAAAAATTGTATTATAAAGTAAAGTAAAAAAAATAGGGATAAAGGTTACAATCAGGAATATAATGTGATTAATTGATAATTAAAATTAATATAATATTGTTAAAAATATTTTCAAAATACAGCATTAAAGGTTTACCAAATATCTTGAATTAATTCTTGATAGATCAGAAAATCGGGCTAGTCATTGGGCTACATATAATTTAAAAATAACACAAAAGACGTTTTAGGCCTGGGTTGGAAAGAAAACTTATCTGTACAAATGACTCATTAGGACACACCTTTTTTTAAAATATTAAGATACATAGCAAAGTTTTTTCATCGAATTGGCAATTGATAAGAAAAGGATTTGGCATCCCCCTCTCTCTAGTAGAGTATCATGAAAACATTTTACACTTAATGTGGGAAAACATCAATCCTCTTTTTTACTATCTCGCAAGAGATAGTATTGCGATCACGAAAATTTTCGATGTTGAGATTTTGATATTTTTATACGTTTTGAAGGTTCCTGAATCATTTTCACTAAGGTTGAGAAAAATGTCTGTCTGTGTGTGTGTGTGTATGTATGTATGTATGTAGACAAGATTACGCAAAAACGGTTTGAGCTAGAATGATGAAATTTGGTACATGAGCATTATTCAAAATTCGTAGTTTTCTATCAACTTTTGAGAAATGTAGCACAACAGGAAGAGGGTCATTACCTACAACGTTTTGATTTTTTTCCTCTAAAGTGACCGTAAGAATAAAGATATATGTTTGATAATTTTTCACATGATTAATATTTGTATAAAACTGCTATATATAGAATTTCAGCTTGATTGAATTGCTGAAAGTACCAGAATTAATTTTTTAACACTGCAAATCTCACGCGCCAACACGTGACGTGGTGCCATCAACAAAGAGCCAAACATGTGCTGGTTTAATAAATTTTATTTATTAATTTTAATTTATAATTTTATTAATTAAATTTAATTTAAATATAATATATGTTATTTAATCCAATTCAAATTGCGAGATAGTCGAGTGGAGACACTCCAGCTTATTATCCAAGATTTTCAATCAAAAAAAAAATCATTATTATGAAACTCATTTACTTTATCCTTTTTGAAAGAAAATAAAAAATAAGTGTTTTCTATGTTGTAATGAAATAATTTATTTAAGTGCATACATACTTAATAAATGTTTAGTTATTTCCTTATGATTCGTGTGCTATACTTCCCAACCCACAATCTCAATCAAATGAAATACGAAGTTTGTTCAAAAGAAAAGGTGAATTTTGAATTATTTCGAAATGTATTTATTTATTTATCAATATTCATTTTGTCCCCTTCAAAATAATTTCCCTCAGATATAATGCAGTTATATCAGAGCTTCTTCCAATCGTCGAAGCACTTCTGAAATGCGCTTTTCGGTATGCCCATCAGCTAGTTCTTTGATTCCTACTTTATCTCATCCATTGTGGCAAAACGCTTTCCTTTCATTGGACTCTTCAGTTTTGGGAATAGGAAAAAGTCGAAGGGAGCCAAATCTGATGAATACGGTGGATGAGGCATGATTACGGTGTTGTTTTTGGTCAAAAATTCACGAACAAGCATTGATATGTGAGCTGGTGCATTATCCATGATTTGTTTTTCCACAATTCCGATAGTTTGAATATTGCCGCATTATAAATAAATGTAATCATACAAAAAGATAAATTATACTCCCAATAAATATTTTTATTCCTTTTATTTAAAGATTTCATTATTTTGTTTCTAATATATTTCTAATTTTTCAATTTCCTTCTCAAAAGGTTGTTACATCACTATTTAAATTGTTCAGGGAGATTATACACGCAAACGTTGCATAACCTCCTTGTAGTATTCCTTTTTTTTATGTAGTAAAAAATCGAAGAACACACAACACGTGACTAACTTTTTCAGTTGTCAAAAACGAAATACTAATCCAATTTGGCTGTTAATGTCAACAATGTGTGCCAACATAACAAAAAAATTTCCATAATGGAAAGTATCCAGCCAAAATACACCTTGATACATACCTTGATGAATATGTTTACCCTGGAACAATGAATAATTATTATTTTATGAATTTTATAAAAGATTTCATGTTAATTATTATATCTAATTTAAAATAAACTATATTTAATTTTCATCTACTAGTATATGCTATATAAAACATAATTTATTTTTCTTATAAAATGTAAATATATATCCTATATACATTATAATTATTTTTTTTTTAAAGAGAAAGTAGAAGAGTTTCGAAATTTAATAAAATCTAACATTTGATGATATGTTATTTTAAAAAATTAATTAATGTTTTAAAGAATTTTAAGTCTCTCTTTTCTAGATTATTACATTAAATTATTAATAAATTATTAGTAATGTTTTTAATTGAAAAATTAATTTTAATAAGTTGACCTGTGGCCAGGTCCGAACCGACCGACGGTTTGAAGTAAATTAATTAGCAGCTACAGAAACAATTTCAAATAATTTTAATATATCTATTAATGTAATAAAAAACAGATATGGATACATAAATAATAAATAAAAACATTTTTAATTTTATTTTATTTATAATATATATGCAAGACCAGGCTGTGACGTCATGAATGGCTGGATGACGTCATATAATTTTAAATCAAGAAAAAACTAATAAATATGATTTTCCCGAGGATAAAACCAATACAAAGTGCATGATTTTCGTGGTGATATATAAAAAAATCTCCTCATGTGAAATTTGGTGTGAAAATAACCCTTCCCTTCCTATCGTCGATCGCTAATACTACCACTTCCGCTTTCCGGATTTGCACCAAAAGTTGATCAATTCATCCCACTGATGCATTAAGCAAATATACCAAATTTCATCAAAATCGGTTGAGCCGTTCAGGCTGTACACATCTATACGGACAGACGGACGGACGGACGGACGGACAGACATCATGCTAAAAATACTTTTTTCTGTTAAGAAAATGCATGATTCGTGGAGATATGTAAAAATCTCCAAATGTGAAATTTGGTGTGAAAACAATACCTCCCTTACTATCGTCAGTCGGTAAAAATTCTTACTTTTTAAATACATAGTTTATATAATTTATCATATAAATGGAAAAGATATATAGCAATTTATTAAAAATATAAGATATGTGAATAATAATTGATAAGTTCAAAATATCAATATTATTATATTAAATCAATTTAAAACAAAACAAAAAGTAGTAGTATTTGAATACATTACCTGTGTGTGGCCATTTATAAAAATTACAAACAAAATTAATATCAATTTTTTCATTTCTTACATATTTTGTTTTTCTTTTTTCTTTTTTTATTTTGTAAATCTGAAATGATAAATGAAATATAGGTATTCGAATATTCGTCAATGAATACTTGAATAAAGATATGAAAAGTTAAATTGATAAGATAAAAAGTATAAATATTAGGATATATGTATACGTTCGTGAATATATGTAGGATAATCTCACGGCAATCATCAGACACATCGTGTTTTTGATAAAACAATATTAATAATGCAAATTTTATAAATATCAGAGCACAGTCACCAGGAGTTATTGAGGGCGCAGTCCAAATTTGGTACAAATGAAATTAGCTGGAGTGTCTCCGCTCGACTATCTCGCAATTGGAATTGGATTAAATAACATAATATACTATATTTATATTAAATTTAATTAAAATTATAAATTAAAACTAATCAATATATATTAAACAAGCGCGTGTTTGGCTCTTTGTTGATGGCACCACGTCACGTGTTGGCGCGTGTGATTTGCATTGTTAAAAAATTAATTCCAGTACTTTCAGCGATTCAATCAAGCTGAAATTCTATATATAACAGTTTTATACAATTTTTAATCATGTGAAAAATTATCAAACATATATCTTTATTCTTACGGTCACTTTAGAGGAAAAAAAATCAAAACGTTGTAGGTAATGACCCTCTTCCGGTTGATTTCCATTTCTCAAAAGTTGATAGAAAACTACGAATCAGATTGCCTCTATACTTTTTAAAAAGTATCTATTCTAATCGTATTCAAGATTGAATATTTGCATAAGAAAGAAAAAAGATAACGAAACTCTCAGAGATAAAAAAAAAAAAAGAAAACAAACTAGAGCTTGGTGTGGACAGATGTGTAGATATGCACGCCGCGAAATATGAAAATAAAATAAAAATGTTTACTCCTATTTAGCATTAACATCAGCATATTTCCCGAGTCATTGCGCTTTTTCTCTTATGCAAAATTCAACTCATTTAAATATTAAGATAATTTTAATATTTTTTATATCACTTTGTTCAATTTTTGATTCTAAATAATAAATTATTAATTATTTTAAGATATCTCTTATATTTCTTGAGTAATTGCGCTTTTCATTACAAAAAATTGATTATAATTTATATATTTTATTCAAAATTCAACTAATTTAAATTTTAATATAATTTTAATATTTTTTATATCAATTTGGTCAATTTTTGATTCTAAATAATAAATTATTAATTATTTTAAGATATCTCTTATATTTATTGAGTAATTGCTCCTTTCATTACAAAAAATTGATTATAATTTATATATTTTATTCAAAATTCAACTAATATAAATATTAATATAATTTTTATATTTTTTAGATCAATTTGTTCAATTTTTGATTCTAAATAATAAATTATTAATTATTTTAAGATATCTCTTATATTTCTTGAGTAATTGCGCTTTTCTTTACAAAAAATTGATTATAATCTATATATTTTATTCAAAATTCAACTAATATAAATATTAATATAATTTTTATATTTTTTTATATTAATTTGTTCAATTTTTGATTCTAATTAATAAATTATTAATTATTTTAGATATCTTTTATATTTCCTGAGTAATTGGGCTTTTTCACCAAAAATCTATTTTATTTATAATTTCATTCAAAATCAACTCATTTAAATATTAAGGAAAATTTTTTATTTTTTATATTAATTTGTTCAATTTTTGATTCTAAATAATAATTTATTAATTATTTTAAGATATCTCTTAAATTTCATGAGTAATTGCGATTTTTCATTACAAAAAATTGATTATAATTTATATATTTTAATCAAAATTCAACTCGATTAAATATTAAGATAAATTTTATATTTTTTATATTAATTGATTGAATTTTTGATTCTAAATAATAAATTATTTATTATTTTAAGATATCTCTTATATTTCTTGAGTAATTGCGATTTTTCATTACCAAAAAAGGTTTAGAAATTATATATTTTAATCAAAATTCATCAATTTTAAATATTAAGATTTTATTAATATTTTTTATATCAATTTGTTCAATTTTTGATTTTAAATAATAAATTATTAATTATTTTAAGATATCTCTTATATTTCTTGATAAATTGCGCTTTTCATTACAAAAAAACGATTATAATTTATATATTTTAATCAAAATTCAACTCATTTAAATATTAAGATAAATTTTATATTTTTTATATTAATTTGTTCAATTTTTGATTCTAAATAATAAATTATTAATTATTTTAAGATATCTCTTATATTTCTTGAGTAATTGCGCTTTTCTTTACAAAAAATTGATTATAATCTATATATTTTATTCAAAATTCAACTCGATTAAAGATTAAGATAAATTTTATATTTTTTATATTAATTTGTTCAATTTTTGATTCTAATTAATAAATTATTAATTATTTTAAGATATCTCTTATATTTCTTGAGTAATTTCGCTTTTCATTACAAAAAATTGATTATAATTTATATATTTTATTCAAAATTCAACTCGATTAAAGATTAAGATAAATTTTATATGTTTTATATTAATTTGTTCAATATTTGATTTTAATTAATAAATTATTAATTATTTTAAGATATCTCTTATATTTCTTGAGTAATTTCGCTTTTCATTACAAAAAATTGATTATAATTTATATATTTTATTCAAAATTCAACTCGATTAAAGATTAAGATAAATTTTATATTTTTTATATTAATTTGTTCAATTTTTGATTCTAAATAATAAATTATTAATTATTTTAAGATATCTCTTATATTTCTTGATAAATTGCGCTTTTCATTACAAAAAACGATTATAATTTATATATTTTAATCAAAATTCAACTCATTTAAATATTAAGATAATATTTATATTTTTTATATTAATTGGTTCAATTTTTGATTCTAAATAATAAATTATTAATTATTTTATTATATCTCTTATATTTCTTGAATAATTGCGCTTTTCATTACAAAAAATTGATTATTATTTATATATTTTATTCAAAATTCAACTCTTTTAAATATTAAGATAAATTTTATATTTTTTATATGTATTTGTTCAATTTTTGATTCTAATTAATAAATTATTAATTATTTTAAGATATCTCTTATATTTCATGAGTAATTGCGATTTTTCATTACCAAAAAAGGTTTAGAAATTATATATTTTAATCAAAATTCATCTCGTTTAAATTTTAATATAATTTTTATACTTTTTATATCAATTTGGTCAATTTTTGATTCTAAATAATAAATTATTAATTATTTTAAGATATCTCTTAAATTTCATGAGTAATTGCGATTTTTCATTACTAAAAAAGGTTTATAAATTATATATTTTAATCAAAAGTAATCTCGTTTAAATTTTAATATAATTTTAATATTTTTTATATCAATTTGTTCAATTTTTGATTCTAAATAATAAATTATTAATTATTTTAAGATATCTCTTATATTTCTTGAGTAATTGCGCTTTTCATTACAAAAAATTGATTATAATTTATATATTTTATTCAAAATTCAACTAATTTAAATATTAAGGAAAATTTTATATTTATTATATTAATTTGTTCAATTTTTGATTCTAAATAATAAATTATTAATTATTTTAAGATATCTCTTAAATTTCATGAGTAATTGCGATTTTTCATTACTAAAAAAGGTTTATAAATTATATATTTTAATCAAAATTTATCTCGTTTAAATTTTAATATAATTTTAATATTTTTTATATCAATTTGTTCAATTTTTGATTCTAAATAATAAATTATTAATTATTTTAAGATATCTCTTATATTTCTTGAGTAATTGCGCTTTTCATTACAAAAAATTGATTATAATTTATATATTTTATTCAAAATTCAACTAATTTAAATATTAAGGAAAATTTTATATTTTTTATATTAATTTGTTCAATTTTTGATTCTAAATAATAAATTATTAATTATTTTAAGATATCTCTTAAATTTCATGAGTAATTGCGATTTTTCATTACTAAAAAAGGTTTATAAATTATATATTTTAATCAAAATTTATCTCGTTTAAATTTTAATATAATTTTAATATTTTTTATATCAATTTGTTCAATTTTTGATTCTAAATAATAAATTATTAATTATTTTAAGATATCTCTTATATTTCTTGAGTAATTGCGCTTTTTATTACAAAAAATTGATTATAATTTATATATTTTATTCAAAATTCAACTAATTTAAATATTAATATAATTTTTATATTTTTTAGATCAATTTGTTCAATTTTTGATTCTAAATAATAAATTATTAATTATTTTAAGATATCTCTTATATTTCATGAGTAATTGCGATTTTTCATTACCAAAAAAGGTTTAGAAATTATATATTTTAATCAAAAGTAATCTCGTTTAAATTTTAATATAATTTTAATATTTTTTATATCAATTTGTTCAATTTTTGATTCTAAATAATAAATTATTAATTATTTTAAGATATCTCTTAAATTTCATGAGTAATTGCGATTTTTCATTACTAAAAAAGGTTTATAAATTATATATTTTAATCAAAATTTATCTCGTTTAAATTTTAATATAATTTTAATATTTTTTATATCAATTTGTTCAATTTTTGATTCTAAATAATAAATTATTAATTATTTTAAGATATCTCTTATATTTCATGAGTAATTGCGATTTTTCATTACCAAAAAAGGTTTAGAAATTATATATTTTATTCAAAATTCAACTAATTTAAATATTAAGGAAAATTTTATATTTTTTATATTAATTTGTTCAATTTTTGATTCTAAATAATAAATTATTAATTATTTTAAGATATCTCTTAAATTTCATGAGTAATTGCGATTTTTCATTACTAAAAAAGGTTTATAAATTATATATTTTAATCAAAATTCATCTCGTTTAAATTTTAATATAATTTTTATACTTTTTATATCAATTTGGTCAATTTTTGATTCTAAATAATAAATTATTAATTATTTTAAGATATCTCTTAAATTTCATGAGTAATTGCGATTTTTCATTACTAAAAAAGGTTTATAAATTATATATTTTAATCAAAATTTATCTCGTTTAAATTTTAATATAATTTTAATATTTTTTATATCAATTTGTTCAATTTTTGATTCTAAATAATAAATTATTAATTATTTTAAGATATCTCTTATATTTCTTGAGTAATTGCGCTTTTTATTACAAAAAATTGATTATAATTTATATATTTTATTCAAAATTCAACTAATTTAAATATTAATATAATTTTTATATTTTTTAGATCAATTTGTTCAATTTTTGATTCTAAATAATAAATTATTAATTATTTTAAGATATCTCTTAAATTTCATGAGTAATTGCGATTTTTCATTACTAAAAAAGGTTTATAAATTATATATTTTAATCAAAAGTAATCTCGTTTAAATTTTAATATAATTTTAATATTTTTTATATCAATTTGTTCAATTTTTGATTCTAAATAATAAATTATTAATTATTTTAAGATATCTCTTATATTTCTTGAGTAATTGCGCTTTTCATTACAAAAAATTGATTATAATTTATATATTTTATTCAAAATTCAACTAATTTAAATATTAATTTAATTTTTATATTTTTTAAATCAATTTGTTCAATTTTTGATTCTAAATAATAAATTATTAATTATTTTAAGATATCTCTTATATTTCTTGAGTAATTGCGCTTTTCATTACAAAAAATTGATTATAATTTATATATTTTATTCAAAATTCAACTAATTTAAATATTAATATAATTTTTATATTTTTTAGATCAATTTGTTCAATTTTTGATTCTAAATAATAAATTATTAATTATTTTAAGATATCTCTTATATTTCATGCGTAATTGCGATTTTTCATTACCAAAAAAGGTTTAGAAATTATATATTTTAATCAAAAGTTATCTCGTTTAAATTTTAATATAATTTTAATATTTTTTATATCAATTTGGTCAATTTTTGATTCTAAATAATAAATTATTAATTATTTTAATATATCTCTTATATTTATTGAGTAATTGCTCCTTTCATTACAAAAAATTGATTATAATTTATATATTTTATTCAAAATTCAACTCGAATAACTATTAAGATAATATTTATATTTTTTATATTAATTTGTTCAATTTTTGATTCTAAATAATAAATTGTTAATTATTTTAAGATATCTCTTATATTTCTTGAGTAATTGCGCTTTTCTTTACAAAAAATTGATTATAATCTATATATTTTATTCAAAATTCAACTCGATTAAAGATTAAGATAAATTTTATATTTTTTATATTAATTTGTTCAATTTTTGATTCTAAATAATAAATTATTAATTATTTTAAGATATCTCTTATATTTCTTGAGTAATTTCGCTTTTCATTACAAAAAATTGATTATAATTTATATATGTTATTCAAAATTCAACTCGATTAAAGATTAAGATAAATTTTATATTTTTTATATTAATTTGTTCAATATTTGTTTCTAATTAATAAATTATTAATTATTTTAAGATATCTCTTATATTTCTTGATAAATTGCGCTTTTCATTACAAAAAAACGATTATAATTTATATATTTTAATCAAAATTCAACTCATTTAAATATTAAGATAATATTTATATTTTTTATATTAATTGGTTCAATTTTTGATTCTAAATAATAAATTATTAATTATTTTATTATATCTCTTATATTTCTTGAGTAATTGCGCTTTTCATTACAAAAAATTGATTATAATTTATATATGTTATTCAAAATTCAACTCGATTAAAGATTAAGATAAATTTTATATTTTTTATATTAATTTGTTCAATATTTGTTTCTAATTAATAAATTATTAATTATTTTAAGATATCTCTTAAATTTCATGAGTAATTGCGATTTTTCATTACTAAAAAAGGTTTATAAATTATATATTTTAATCAAAAGTAATCTCGTTTAAATTTTAATATAATTTTAATATTTTTTATATCAATTTGTTCAATTTTTGATTCTAAATAATAAATTATTAATTATTTTAAGATATCTCTTATATTTCTTGAGTAATTGCGCTTTTCATTACAAAAAATTGATTATAATTTATATATTTTATTCAAAATTCAACTAATTTAAATATTAAGGAAAATTTTATATTTATTATATTAATTTGTTCAATTTTTGATTCTAAATAATAAATTATTAATTATTTTAAGATATCTCTTAAATTTCATGAGTAATTGCGATTTTTCATTACTAAAAAAGGTTTATAAATTATATATTTTAATCAAAATTTATCTCGTTTAAATTTTAATATAATTTTAATATTTTTTATATCAATTTGTTCAATTTTTGATTCTAAATAATAAATTATTAATTATTTTAAGATATCTCTTATATTTCTTGAGTAATTGCGCTTTTCATTACAAAAAATTGATTATAATTTATATATTTTATTCAAAATTCAACTAATTTAAATATTAAGGAAAATTTTATATTTTTTATATTAATTTGTTCAATTTTTGATTCTAAATAATAAATTATTAATTATTTTAAGATATCTCTTAAATTTCATGAGTAATTGCGATTTTTCATTACTAAAAAAGGTTTATAAATTATATATTTTAATCAAAATTTATCTCGTTTAAATTTTAATATAATTTTAATATTTTTTATATCAATTTGTTCAATTTTTGATTCTAAATAATAAATTATTAATTATTTTAAGATATCTCTTATATTTCTTGAGTAATTGCGCTTTTTATTACAAAAAATTGATTATAATTTATATATTTTATTCAAAATTCAACTAATTTAAATATTAATATAATTTTTATATTTTTTAGATCAATTTGTTCAATTTTTGATTCTAAATAATAAATTATTAATTATTTTAAGATATCTCTTATATTTCATGAGTAATTGCGATTTTTCATTACCAAAAAAGGTTTAGAAATTATATATTTTAATCAAAAGTAATCTCGTTTAAATTTTAATATAATTTTAATATTTTTTATATCAATTTGTTCAATTTTTGATTCTAAATAATAAATTATTAATTATTTTAAGATATCTCTTAAATTTCATGAGTAATTGCGATTTTTCATTACTAAAAAAGGTTTATAAATTATATATTTTAATCAAAATTTATCTCGTTTAAATTTTAATATAATTTTAATATTTTTTATATCAATTTGTTCAATTTTTGATTCTAAATAATAAATTATTAATTATTTTAAGATATCTCTTATATTTCATGAGTAATTGCGATTTTTCATTACCAAAAAAGGTTTAGAAATTATATATTTTATTCAAAATTCAACTAATTTAAATATTAAGGAAAATTTTATATTTTTTATATTAATTTGTTCAATTTTTGATTCTAAATAATAAATTATTAATTATTTTAAGATATCTCTTAAATTTCATGAGTAATTGCGATTTTTCATTACTAAAAAAGGTTTATAAATTATATATTTTAATCAAAATTCATCTCGTTTAAATTTTAATATAATTTTTATACTTTTTATATCAATTTGGTCAATTTTTGATTCTAAATAATAAATTATTAATTATTTTAAGATATCTCTTAAATTTCATGAGTAATTGCGATTTTTCATTACTAAAAAAGGTTTATAAATTATATATTTTAATCAAAATTTATCTCGTTTAAATTTTAATATAATTTTAATATTTTTTATATCAATTTGTTCAATTTTTGATTCTAAATAATAAATTATTAATTATTTTAAGATATCTCTTATATTTCTTGAGTAATTGCGCTTTTTATTACAAAAAATTGATTATAATTTATATATTTTATTCAAAATTCAACTAATTTAAATATTAATATAATTTTTATATTTTTTAGATCAATTTGTTCAATTTTTGATTCTAAATAATAAATTATTAATTATTTTAAGATATCTCTTAAATTTCATGAGTAATTGCGATTTTTCATTACTAAAAAAGGTTTATAAATTATATATTTTAATCAAAAGTAATCTCGTTTAAATTTTAATATAATTTTAATATTTTTTATATCAATTTGTTCAATTTTTGATTCTAAATAATAAATTATTAATTATTTTAAGATATCTCTTATATTTCTTGAGTAATTGCGCTTTTCATTACAAAAAATTGATTATAATTTATATATTTTATTCAAAATTCAACTAATTTAAATATTAATTTAATTTTTATATTTTTTAAATCAATTTGTTCAATTTTTGATTCTAAATAATAAATTATTAATTATTTTAAGATATCTCTTATATTTCTTGAGTAATTGCGCTTTTCATTACAAAAAATTGATTATAATTTATATATTTTATTCAAAATTCAACTAATTTAAATATTAATATAATTTTTATATTTTTTAGATCAATTTGTTCAATTTTTGATTCTAAATAATAAATTATTAATTATTTTAAGATATCTCTTATATTTCATGCGTAATTGCGATTTTTCATTACCAAAAAAGGTTTAGAAATTATATATTTTAATCAAAAGTTATCTCGTTTAAATTTTAATATAATTTTAATATTTTTTATATCAATTTGGTCAATTTTTGATTCTAAATAATAAATTATTAATTATTTTAATATATCTCTTATATTTATTGAGTAATTGCTCCTTTCATTACAAAAAATTGATTATAATTTATATATTTTATTCAAAATTCAACTCGAATAACTATTAAGATAATATTTATATTTTTTATATTAATTTGTTCAATTTTTGATTCTAAATAATAAATTGTTAATTATTTTAAGATATCTCTTATATTTCTTGAGTAATTGCGCTTTTCTTTACAAAAAATTGATTATAATCTATATATTTTATTCAAAATTCAACTCGATTAAAGATTAAGATAAATTTTATATTTTTTATATTAATTTGTTCAATTTTTGATTCTAAATAATAAATTATTAATTATTTTAAGATATCTCTTATATTTCTTGAGTAATTTCGCTTTTCATTACAAAAAATTGATTATAATTTATATATGTTATTCAAAATTCAACTCGATTAAAGATTAAGATAAATTTTATATTTTTTATATTAATTTGTTCAATATTTGTTTCTAATTAATAAATTATTAATTATTTTAAGATATCTCTTATATTTCTTGATAAATTGCGCTTTTCATTACAAAAAAACGATTATAATTTATATATTTTAATCAAAATTCAACTCATTTAAATATTAAGATAATATTTATATTTTTTATATTAATTGGTTCAATTTTTGATTCTAAATAATAAATTATTAATTATTTTATTATATCTCTTATATTTCTTGAGTAATTGCGCTTTTCATTACAAAAAATTGATTATTATTTATATATTTTATTCAAAATTCAACTCGATTAAAGATTAAGATAAATTTTATATTTTTTATATTAATTTGTTCAATTTTTGATTCTAAATAATAAATTATTAATTATTTTAAGATATCTCTTATATTTCATGAGTAATTGCGATTTTTCATTACCAAAAAAGGTTTAAAAATTATATATTTTAATCAAAAGTTATCTCGTTTAAATTTTAATATAATTTTAATATTTTTTATATTAATTTGTTCAATTTTTTATTCTAAATAATAAATTATTAATTATTTTAAGATATCTCTTATATTTATTGAGTAATTGCGCTTTTCATTACAAAAAATTGATTATAATTTATATATTTTATTCAAAATTCAACTAATTTAAATATTAAGGAAAATTTTATATTTATTATATTAATTTGTTCAATTTTTGATTCTAAATAATAAATTATTAATTATTTTAAGATATCTCTTAAATTTCATGAGTAATTGCGATTTTTCATTACTAAAAAAGGTTTGTCAATTATATATTTTAATCAAAATTTATCTCGTTTAAATTTTAATATAATTTTAATATTTTTTATATCAATTTGTTCAATTTTTGATTCTAAATAATAAATTATTAATTATTTTAAGATATCTCTTATATTTCTTGAGTAATTGCGCTTTTCATTACAAAAAATTGATTATAATTTATATATTTTATTCAAAATTCAACTAATTTAAATATTAAGGAAAATTTTATATTTTTTATATTAATTTGTTCAATTTTTGATTCTAAATAATAAATTATTAATTATTTTAAGATATCTCTTAAATTTCATGAGTAATTGCGATTTTTCATTACTAAAAAAGGTTTATAAATTATATATTTTAATCAAAATTTATCTCGTTTAAATTTTAATATAATTTTAATATTTTTTATATCAATTTGTTCAATTTTTGATTCTAAATAATAAATTATTAATTATTTTAAGATATCTCTTATATTTCTTGAGTAATTGCGCTTTTTATTACAAAAAATTGATTATAATTTATATATTTTATTCAAAATTCAACTAATTTAAATATTAATATAATTTTTATATTTTTTAGATCAATTTGTTCAATTTTTGATTCTAAATAATAAATTATTAATTATTTTAAGATATCTCTTATATTTCATGAGTAATTGCGATTTTTCATTACCAAAAAAGGTTTAGAAATTATATATTTTAATCAAAAGTAATCTCGTTTAAATTTTAATATAATTTTAATATTTTTTATATCAATTTGTTCAATTTTTGATTCTAAATAATAAATTATTAATTATTTTAAGATATCTCTTAAATTTCATGAGTAATTGCGATTTTTCATTACTAAAAAAGGTTTATAAATTATATATTTTAATCAAAATTTATCTCGTTTAAATTTTAATATAATTTTAATATTTTTTATATCAATTTGTTCAATTTTTGATTCTAAATAATAAATTATTAATTATTTTAAGATATCTCTTATATTTCATGAGTAATTGCGATTTTTCATTACCAAAAAAGGTTTAGAAATTATATATTTTATTCAAAATTCAACTAATTTAAATATTAAGGAAAATTTTATATTTTTTATATTAATTTGTTCAATTTTTGATTCTAAATAATAAATTATTAATTATTTTAAGATATCTCTTAAATTTCATGAGTAATTGCGATTTTTCATTACTAAAAAAGGTTTATAAATTATATATATTAATCAAAATTCATCTCGTTTAAATTTTAATATAATTTTTATACTTTTTATATCAATTTGGTCAATTTTTGATTCTAAATAATAAATTATTAATTATTTTAAGATATCTCTTAGATTTCATGAGTAATTGCGATTTTTCATTACTAAAAAAGGTTTATAAATTATATATTTTAATCAAAATTTATCTCGTTTAAATTTTAATATAATTTTAATATTTTTTATATCAATTTGTTCAATTTTTGATTCTAAATAATAAATTATTAATTATTTTAAGATATCTCTTATATTTCTTGAGTAATTGCGCTTTTTATTACAAAAAATTGATTATAATTTATATATTTTATTCAAAATTCAACTAATTTAAATATTAATATAATTTTTATATTTTTTAGATCAATTTGTTCAATTTTTGATTCTAAATAATAAATTATTAATTATTTTAAGATATCTCTTAAATTTCATGAGTAATTGCGATTTTTCATTACTAAAAAAGGTTTATAAATTATATATTTTAATCAAAAGTAATCTCGTTTAAATTTTAATATAATTTTAATATTTTTTATATCAATTTGTTCAATTTTTGATTCTAAATAATAAATTATTAATTATTTTAAGATATCTCTTATATTTCTTGAGTAATTGCGCTTTTCATTACAAAAAATTGATTATAATTTATATATTTTATTCAAAATTCAACTAATTTAAATATTAATTTAATTTTTATATTTTTTAAATCAATTTGTTCAATTTTTGATTCTAAATAATAAATTATTAATTATTTTAAGATATCTCTTATATTTCTTGAGTAATTGCGCTTTTCATTACAAAAAATTGATTATAATTTATATATTTTATTCAAAATTCAACTAATTTAAATATTAATATAATTTTTATATTTTTTAGATCAATTTGTTCAATTTTTGATTCTAAATAATAAATTATTAATTATTTTAAGATATCTCTTATATTTCATGCGTAATTGCGATTTTTCATTACCAAAAAAGGTTTAGAAATTATATATTTTAATCAAAAGTTATCTCGTTTAAATTTTAATATAATTTTAATATTTTTTATATCAATTTGGTCAATTTTTGATTCTAAATAATAAATTATTAATTATTTTAATATATCTCTTATATTTATTGAGTAATTGCTCCTTTCATTACAAAAAATTGATTATAATTTATATATTTTATTCAAAATTCAACTCGAATAACTATTAAGATAATATTTATATTTTTTATATTAATTTGTTCAATTTTTGATTCTAAATAATAAATTGTTAATTATTTTAAGATATCTCTTATATTTCTTGAGTAATTGCGCTTTTCTTTACAAAAAATTGATTATAATCTATATATTTTATTCAAAATTCAACTCGATTAAAGATTAAGATAAATTTTATATTTTTTATATTAATTTGTTCAATTTTTGATTCTAAATAATAAATTATTAATTATTTTAAGATATCTCTTATATTTCTTGAGTAATTTCGCTTTTCATTACAAAAAATTGATTATAATTTATATATGTTATTCAAAATTCAACTCGATTAAAGATTAAGATAAATTTTATATTTTTTATATTAATTTGTTCAATATTTGTTTCTAATTAATAAATTATTAATTATTTTAAGATATCTCTTATATTTCTTGATAAATTGCGCTTTTCATTACAAAAAAACGATTATAATTTATATATTTTAATCAAAATTCAACTCATTTAAATATTAAGATAATATTTATATTTTTTATATTAATTGGTTCAATTTTTGATTCTAAATAATAAATTATTAATTATTTTATTATATCTCTTATATTTCTTGAGTAATTGCGCTTTTCATTACAAAAAATTGATTATTATTTATATATTTTATTCAAAATTCAACTCGATTAAAGATTAAGATAAATTTTATATTTTTTATATTAATTTGTTCAATTTTTGATTCTAAATAATAAATTATTAATTATTTTAAGATATCTCTTATATTTCATGAGTAATTGCGATTTTTCATTACCAAAAAAGGTTTAGAAATTATATATTTTAATCAAAAGTTATCTCGTTTAAATTTTAATATAATTTTAATATTTTTTATATTAATTTGTTCAATTTTTTATTCTAAATAATAAATTATTAATTATTTTAAGATATCTCTTATATTTATTGAGTAATTGCTCTTTTCATTACAAAAAATTGATTATAATTTATATATTTTATTCAAAATTCAACTAATATAAATATTAATATAATTTTAATATTTTTTATATCAATTTGTTCAATTTTTGATTCTAAATAATAAATTATTAATTATTTTAAGATATCTCTTATATTTCTTGAGTAATTGCGCTTTTCATTACAAAAAATTGATTATAATTTATATATTTTATTCAAAATTCAACTAATTTAAATATTAAGGAAAATTTTATATTTTTTATATTAATTTGTTCAATTTTTGATTCTCAATAATAAATTATTAATTATTTTAAGATATCTCTTAAATTTCATGAGTAATTGCGATTTTTCATTACTAAAAAAGGTTTATAAATTATATATTTTAATCAAAAGTAATCTCGTTTAAATTTTAATATAATTTTAATATTTTTTATATTAATTGGTTCAATTTTTGATTCTAAATAATAAATTATTAATTATTTTATTATATCTCTTATATTTCTTGAGTAATTGCGCTTTTCATTACAAAAAATTGATTATTATTTATATATTTTATTCAAAATTCAACTCGATTAAAGATTAAGATAAATTTTATATTTTTTATATTAATTTGTTCAATTTTTGATTCTAAATAATAAATTATTAATTATTTTAAGATATCTCTTATATTTCATGAGTAATTGCGATTTTTCATTACCAAAAAAGGTTTAGAAATTATATATTTTAATCAAAAGTTATCTCGTTTAAATTTTAATATAATTTTAATATTTTTTATATTAATTTGTTCAATTTTTTATTCTAAATAATAAATTATTAATTATTTTAAGATATCTCTTATATTTATTGAGTAATTGCTCTTTTCATTACAAAAAATTGATTATAATTTATATATTTTATTCAAAATTCAACTAATATAAATATTAATATAATTTTAATATTTTTTATATCAATTTGTTCAATTTTTGATTCTAAATAATAAATTATTAATTATTTTAAGATATCTCTTATATTTCTTGAGTAATTGCGCTTTTCATTACAAAAAATTGATTATAATTTATATATTTTATTCAAAATTCAACTAATTTAAATATTAAGGAAAATTTTATATTTTTTATATTAATTTGGTCAATTTTTGATTCTAAATAATAAATTATTAATTATTTTAAGATATCTCTTAAATTTCATGAGTAATTGCGATTTTTCATTACTAAAAAAGGTTTATAAATTATATATTTTAATCAAAAGTAATCTCGTTTAAATTTTAATATAATTTTAATATTTTTTATATCAATTTGTTCAATTTTTGATTCTAAATAATAAATTATTAATTATTTTAAGATATCTCTTTTATTTCATGAGTAATTGCGATTTTTCATTACTAAAAAAGGTTTAGAAATTATATATTTTAATCAAAATTCATCTCGTTTAAATTTTAATATAATTTTTATACTTTTTATATCAATTTGGTCAATTTTTGATTCTAAATAATAAATTATTAATTATTTTAAGATATCTCTTAAATTTCATGAGTAATTGCGATTTTTCATTACTAAAAAAGGTTTATAAATTATATATTTTAATCAAAATTTATCTCGTTTAAATTTTAATATAATTTTAATATTTTTTATATCAATTTGTTCAATTTTTGATTCTAAATAATAAATTATTAATTATTTTAAGATATCTCTTATATTTCATGAGTAATTGCGATTTTTCATTACCAAAAAAGGTTTAGAAATTATATATTTTATTCAAAATTCAACTAATTTAAATATTAAGGAAAATTTTATATTTTTTATATTAATTTGTTCAATTTTTGATTCTAAATAATAAATTATTAATTATTTTAAGATATCTCTTAAATTTCATGAGTAATTGCGATTTTTCATTACTAAAAAAGGTTTATAAATTATATATTTTAATCAAAATTCATCTCGTTTAAATTTTAATATAATTTTTATACTTTTTATATCAATTTGGTCAATTTTTGATTCTAAATAATAAATTATTAATTATTTTAAGATATCTCTTAAATTTCATGAGTAATTGCGATTTTTCATTACTAAAAAAGGTTTATAAATTATATATTTTAATCAAAATTTATCTCGTTTAAATTTTAATATAATTTTAATATTTTTTATATCAATTTGTTCAATTTTTGATTCTAAATAATAAATTATTAATTATTTTAAGATATCTCTTATATTTCTTGAGTAATTGCGCTTTTTATTACAAAAAATTGATTATAATTTATATATTTTATTCAAAATTCAACTAATTTAAATATTAATATAATTTTTATATTTTTTAGATCAATTTGTTCAATTTTTGATTCTAAATAATAAATTATTAATTATTTTAAGATATCTCTTAAATTTCATGAGTAATTGCGATTTTTCATTACTAAAAAAGGTTTATAAATTATATATTTTAATCAAAAGTAATCTCGTTTAAATTTTAATATAATTTTAATATTTTTTATATCAATTTGTTCAATTTTTGATTCTAATTAATAAATTATTAATTATTTTAAGATATCTCTTATATTTCTTGAGTAATTGCGCTTTTCATTACAAAAAATTGATTATAATTTATATATTTTATTCAAAATTCAACTAATTTAAATATTAATTTAATTTTTATATTTTTTAAATCAATTTGTTCAATTTTTGATTCTAAATAATAAATTATTAATTATTTTAAGATATCTCTTATATTTCTTGAGTAATTGCGCTTTTCATTACAAAAAATTGATTATAATCTATATATTTTAATCAAAATTCATCTCGTTTAAATTTTAATATAATTTTTATACTTTTTATATCAATTTGGTCAATTTTTGATTCTAAATAATAAATTATTAATTATTTTAAGATATCTCTTAAATTTCATGAGTAATTGCGATTTTTCATTACTAAAAAAGGTTTATAAATTATATATTTTAATCAAAAGTTATCTCGTTTAAATTTTAATATAATTTTAATATTTTTTATATCAATTTGTTCAATTTTTGATTCTAAATAATAAATTATTAATTATTTTAAGATATCTCTTATATTTCTTGAGTAATTGCGCTTTTTATTACAAAAAATTGATTATAATTTATATATTTTATTCAAAATTCAACTAATTTAAATATTAATATAATTTTTATATTTTTTAGATCAATTTGTTCAATTTTTGATTCTAAATAATAAATTATTAATTATTTTAAGATATCTCTTAAATTTCATGAGTAATTGCGATTTTTCATTACTAAAAAAGGTTTATAAATTATATATTTTAATCAAAAGTAATCTCGTTTAAATTTTAATATAATTTTAATATTTTTTATATCAATTTGTTCAATTTTTGATTCTAAATAATAAATTATTAATTATTTTAAGATATCTCTTATATTTCTTGAGTAATTGCGCATTTCATTACAAAAAATTGATTATAATTTATATATTTTATTCAAAATTCAACTAATTTAAATATTAATTTAATTTTTATATTTTTTAAATCAATTTGTTCAATTTTTGATTCTAAATAATAAATTATTAATTATTTTAAGATATCTCTTATATTTCTTGAGTAATTGCGCTTTTCATTACAAAAAATTGATTATAATCTATATATTTTATTCAAAATTCAACTAATTTAAATATTAATATAATTTTTATATTTTTTAGATCAATTTGTTCAATTTTTGATACTAAATAATAAATTATTAATTATTTTAAGATATCTCTTAAATTTCATGAGTAATTGCGATTTTTCATTACTAAAAAAGGTTTATAAATTATATATTTTAATCAAAAGTAATCTCGTTTAAATTTTAATATAATTTTAATATTTTTTATATCAATTTGGTCAATTTTTGATTCTAATTAATAAATTATTAATTATTTTAAGATATCTCTTAAATTTCATGAGTAATTGCGATTTTTCATTACTAAAAAAGGTTTATAAATTATATATTTTAATCAAAAGTTATCTCGTTTAAATTTTAATATAATTTTAATATTTTTTATATCAATTTGGTCAATTTTTGATTCTAAATAATAAATTATTAATTATTTTAAGATATCTCTTATATTTATTGAGTAATTGCTCCTTTCATTACAAAAAATTGATTATAATTTATATATTTTATTCAAAATTCAACTCGAATAACTATTAAGATAATATTTATATTTTTTATATTAATTTGTTCAATTTTTGATTCTAAATAATAAATTGTTAATTATTTTAAGATATCTCTTATATTTCTTGAGTAATTGCGCTTTTCTTTACAAAAAATTGATTATAATCTATATATTTTATTCAAAATTCAACTCGATTAAAGATTAAGATAAATTTTATATTTTTTATATTAATTGGTTCAATTTTTGATTCTAAATAATAAATTATTAATTATTTTATTATATCTCTTATATTTCTTGAGTAATTGCGCTTTTCATTACAAAAAATTGATTATTATTTATATATTTTATTCAAAATTCAACTCGATTAAAGATTAAGATAAATTTTATATTTTTTATATTAATTTGTTCAATTTTTGATTCTAAATAATAAATTATTAATTATTTTAAGATATCTCTTATATTTCATGAGTAATTGCGATTTTTCATTACCAAAAAAGGTTTAGAAATTATATATTTTAATCAAAAGTTATCTCGTTTAAATTTTAATATAATTTTAATATTTTTTATATTAATTTGTTCAATTTTTTATTCTAAATAATAAATTATTAATTATTTTAAGATATCTCTTATATTTATTGAGTAATTGCTCTTTTCATTACAAAAAATTGATTATAATTTATATATTTTATTCAAAATTCAACTAATATAAATATTAATATAATTTTAATATTTTTTATATCAATTTGTTCAATTTTTGATTCTAAATAATAAATTATTAATTATTTTAAGATATCTCTTATATTTCTTGAGTAATTGCGCTTTTCATTACAAAAAATTGATTATAATTTATATATTTTATTCAAAATTCAACTAATTTAAATATTAAGGAAAATTTTATATTTTTTATATTAATTTGTTCAATTTTTGATTCTCAATAATAAATTATTAATTATTTTAAGATATCTCTTAAATTTCATGAGTAATTGCGATTTTTCATTACTAAAAAAGGTTTATAAATTATATATTTTAATCAAAAGTAATCTCGTTTAAATTTTAATATAATTTTAATATTTTTTATATTAATTGGTTCAATTTTTGATTCTAAATAATAAATTATTAATTATTTTATTATATCTCTTATATTTCTTGAGTAATTGCGCTTTTCATTACAAAAAATTGATTATTATTTATATATTTTATTCAAAATTCAACTCGATTAAAGATTAAGATAAATTTTATATTTTTTATATTAATTTGTTCAATTTTTGATTCTAAATAATAAATTATTAATTATTTTAAGATATCTCTTATATTTCATGAGTAATTGCGATTTTTCATTACCAAAAAAGGTTTAGAAATTATATATTTTAATCAAAAGTTATCTCGTTTAAATTTTAATATAATTTTAATATTTTTTATATTAATTTGTTCAATTTTTTATTCTAAATAATAAATTATTAATTATTTTAAGATATCTCTTATATTTATTGAGTAATTGCTCTTTTCATTACAAAAAATTGATTATAATTTATATATTTTATTCAAAATTCAACTAATATAAATATTAATATAATTTTAATATTTTTTATATCAATTTGTTCAATTTTTGATTCTAAATAATAAATTATTAATTATTTTAAGATATCTCTTATATTTCTTGAGTAATTGCGCTTTTCATTACAAAAAATTGATTATAATTTATATATTTTATTCAAAATTCAACTAATTTAAATATTAAGGAAAATTTTATATTTTTTATATTAATTTGGTCAATTTTTGATTCTAAATAATAAATTATTAATTATTTTAAGATATCTCTTAAATTTCATGAGTAATTGCGATTTTTCATTACTAAAAAAGGTTTATAAATTATATATTTTAATCAAAAGTAATCTCGTTTAAATTTTAATATAATTTTAATATTTTTTATATCAATTTGTTCAATTTTTGATTCTAAATAATAAATTATTAATTATTTTAAGATATCTCTTTTATTTCATGAGTAATTGCGATTTTTCATTACTAAAAAAGGTTTAGAAATTATATATTTTAATCAAAATTCATCTCGTTTAAATTTTAATATAATTTTTATACTTTTTATATCAATTTGGTCAATTTTTGATTCTAAATAATAAATTATTAATTATTTTAAGATATCTCTTAAATTTCATGAGTAATTGCGATTTTTCATTACTAAAAAAGGTTTATAAATTATATATTTTAATCAAAATTTATCTCGTTTAAATTTTAATATAATTTTAATATTTTTTATATCAATTTGTTCAATTTTTGATTCTAAATAATAAATTATTAATTATTTTAAGATATCTCTTATATTTCATGAGTAATTGCGATTTTTCATTACCAAAAAAGGTTTAGAAATTATATATTTTATTCAAAATTCAACTAATTTAAATATTAAGGAAAATTTTATATTTTTTATATTAATTTGTTCAATTTTTGATTCTAAATAATAAATTATTAATTATTTTAAGATATCTCTTAAATTTCATGAGTAATTGCGATTTTTCATTACTAAAAAAGGTTTATAAATTATATATTTTAATCAAAATTCATCTCGTTTAAATTTTAATATAATTTTTATACTTTTTATATCAATTTGGTCAATTTTTGATTCTAAATAATAAATTATTAATTATTTTAAGATATCTCTTAAATTTCATGAGTAATTGCGATTTTTCATTACTAAAAAAGGTTTATAAATTATATATTTTAATCAAAATTTATCTCGTTTAAATTTTAATATAATTTTAATATTTTTTATATCAATTTGTTCAATTTTTGATTCTAAATAATAAATTATTAATTATTTTAAGATATCTCTTATATTTCTTGAGTAATTGCGCTTTTTATTACAAAAAATTGATTATAATTTATATATTTTATTCAAAATTCAACTAATTTAAATATTAATATAATTTTTATATTTTTTAGATCAATTTGTTCAATTTTTGATTCTAAATAATAAATTATTAATTATTTTAAGATATCTCTTAAATTTCATGAGTAATTGCGATTTTTCATTACTAAAAAAGGTTTATAAATTATATATTTTAATCAAAAGTAATCTCGTTTAAATTTTAATATAATTTTAATATTTTTTATATCAATTTGTTCAATTTTTGATTCTAAATAATAAATTATTAATTATTTTAAGATATCTCTTATATTTCTTGAGTAATTGCGCTTTTCATTACAAAAAATTGATTATAATTTATATATTTTATTCAAAATTCAACTAATTTAAATATTAATTTAATTTTTATATTTTTTAAATCAATTTGTTCAATTTTTGATTCTAAATAATAAATTATTAATTATTTTAAGATATCTCTTATATTTCTTGAGTAATTGCGCTTTTCATTACAAAAAATTGATTATAATCTATATATTTTAATCAAAATTCATCTCGTTTAAATTTTAATATAATTTTTATACTTTTTATATCAATTTGGTCAATTTTTGATTCTAAATAATAAATTATTAATTATTTTAAGATATCTCTTAAATTTCATGAGTAATTGCGATTTTTCATTACTAAAAAAGGTTTATAAATTATATATTTTAATCAAAAGTTATCTCGTTTAAATTTTAATATAATTTTAATATTTTTTATATCAATTTGTTCAATTTTTGATTCTAAATAATAAATTATTAATTATTTTAAGATATCTCTTATATTTCTTGAGTAATTGCGCTTTTTATTACAAAAAATTGATTATAATTTATATATTTTATTCAAAATTCAACTAATTTAAATATTAATATAATTTTTATATTTTTTAGATCAATTTGTTCAATTTTTGATTCTAAATAATAAATTATTAATTATTTTAAGATATCTCTTAAATTTCATGAGTAATTGCGATTTTTCATTACTAAAAAAGGTTTATAAATTATATATTTTAATCAAAAGTAATCTCGTTTAAATTTTAATATAATTTTAATATTTTTTATATCAATTTGTTCAATTTTTGATTCTAAATAATAAATTATTAATTATTTTAAGATATCTCTTATATTTCTTGAGTAATTGCGCTTTTCATTACAAAAAATTGATTATAATTTATATATTTTATTCAAAATTCAACTAATTTAAATATTAATTTAATTTTTATATTTTTTAAATCAATTTGTTCAATTTTTGATTCTAAATAATAAATTATTAATTATTTTAAGATATCTCTTATATTTCTTGAGTAATTGCGCTTTTCATTACAAAAAATTGATTATAATTTATATATTTTATTCAAAATTCAACTAATTTAAATATTAATATAATTTTTATATTTTTTAGATCAATTTGTTCAATTTTTGATTCTAAATAATAAATTATTAATTATTTTAAGATATCTCTTATATTTCATGCGTAATTGCGATTTTTCATTACCAAAAAAGGTTTAGAAATTATATATTTTAATCAAAAGTTATCTCGTTTAAATTTTAATATAATTTTAATATTTTTTATATCAATTTGGTCAATTTTTGATTCTAAATAATAAATTATTAATTATTTTAATATATCTCTTATATTTATTGAGTAATTGCTCCTTTCATTACAAAAAATTGATTATAATTTATATATTTTATTCAAAATTCAACTCGAATAACTATTAAGATAATATTTATATTTTTTATATTAATTTGTTCAATTTTTGATTCTAAATAATAAATTGTTAATTATTTTAAGATATCTCTTATATTTCTTGAGTAATTGCGCTTTTCTTTACAAAAAATTGATTATAATCTATATATTTTATTCAAAATTCAACTCGATTAAAGATTAAGATAAATTTTATATTTTTTATATTAATTTGTTGAATTTTTGATTCTAAATAATAAATTATTAATTATTTTAAGATATCTCTTATATTTCTTGAGTAATTTCGCTTTTCATTACAAAAAATTGATTATAATTTATATATGTTATTCAAAATTCAACTCGATTAAAGATTAAGATAAATTTTATATTTTTTATATTAATTTGTTCAATATTTGTTTCTAATTAATAAATTATTAATTATTTTAAGATATCTCTTATATTTCTTGATAAATTGCGCTTTTCATTACAAAAAAACGATTATAATTTATATATTTTAATCAAAATTCAACTCATTTAAATATTAAGATAATATTTATATTTTTTATATTAATTGGTTCAATTTTTGATTCTAAATAATAAATTATTAATTATTTTATTATATCTCTTATATTTCTTGAGTAATTGCGCTTTTCATTACAAAAAATTGATTATTATTTATATATTTTATTCAAAATTCAACTCGATTAAAGATTAAGATAAATTTTATATTTTTTATATTAATTTGTTCAATTTTTGATTCTAAATAATAAATTATTAATTATTTTAAGATATCTCTTATATTTCATGAGTAATTGCGATTTTTCATTACCAAAAAAGGTTTAAAAATTATATATTTTAATCAAAAGTTATCTCGTTTAAATTTTAATATAATTTTAATATTTTTTATATTAATTTGTTCAATTTTTTATTCTAAATAATAAATTATTAATTATTTTAAGATATCTCTTATATTTATTGAGTAATTGCGCTTTTCATTACAAAAAATTGATTATAATTTATATATTTTATTCAAAATTCAACTAATTTAAATATTAAGGAAAATTTTATATTTATTATATTAATTTGTTCAATTTTTGATTCTAAATAATAAATTATTAATTATTTTAAGATATCTCTTAAATTTCATGAGTAATTGCGATTTTTCATTACTAAAAAAGGTTTGTCAATTATATATTTTAATCAAAATTTATCTCGTTTAAATTTTAATATAATTTTAATATTTTTTATATCAATTTGTTCAATTTTTGATTCTAAATAATAAATTATTAATTATTTTAAGATATCTCTTATATTTCTTGAGTAATTGCGCTTTTCATTACAAAAAATTGATTATAATTTATATATTTTATTCAAAATTCAACTAATTTAAATATTAAGGAAAATTTTATATTTTTTATATTAATTTGTTCAATTTTTGATTCTAAATAATAAATTATTAATTATTTTAAGATATCTCTTAAATTTCATGAGTAATTGCGATTTTTCATTACTAAAAAAGGTTTATAAATTATATATTTTAATCAAAATTTATCTCGTTTAAATTTTAATATAATTTTAATATTTTTTATATCAATTTGTTCAATTTTTGATTCTAAATAATAAATTATTAATTATTTTAAGATATCTCTTATATTTCTTGAGTAATTGCGCTTTTTATTACAAAAAATTGATTATAATTTATATATTTTATTCAAAATTCAACTAATTTAAATATTAATATAATTTTTATATTTTTTAGATCAATTTGTTCAATTTTTGATTCTAAATAATAAATTATTAATTATTTTAAGATATCTCTTATATTTCATGAGTAATTGCGATTTTTCATTACCAAAAAAGGTTTAGAAATTATATATTTTAATCAAAAGTAATCTCGTTTAAATTTTAATATAATTTTAATATTTTTTATATCAATTTGTTCAATTTTTGATTCTAAATAATAAATTATTAATTATTTTAAGATATCTCTTAAATTTCATGAGTAATTGCGATTTTTCATTACTAAAAAAGGTTTATAAATTATATATTTTAATCAAAATTTATCTCGTTTAAATTTTAATATAATTTTAATATTTTTTATATCAATTTGTTCAATTTTTGATTCTAAATAATAAATTATTAATTATTTTAAGATATCTCTTATATTTCATGAGTAATTGCGATTTTTCATTACCAAAAAAGGTTTAGAAATTATATATTTTATTCAAAATTCAACTAATTTAAATATTAAGGAAAATTTTATATTTTTTATATTAATTTGTTCAATTTTTGATTCTAAATAATAAATTATTAATTATTTTAAGATATCTCTTAAATTTCATGAGTAATTGCGATTTTTCATTACTAAAAAAGGTTTATAAATTATATATTTTAATCAAAATTCATCTCGTTTAAATTTTAATATAATTTTTATACTTTTTATATCAATTTGGTCAATTTTTGATTCTAAATAATAAATTATTAATTATTTTAAGATATCTCTTAAATTTCATGAGTAATTGCGATTTTTCATTACTAAAAAAGGTTTATAAATTATATATTTTAATCAAAATTTATCTCGTTTAAATTTTAATATAATTTTAATATTTTTTATATCAATTTGTTCAATTTTTGATTCTAAATAATAAATTATTAATTATTTTAAGATATCTCTTATATTTCTTGAGTAATTGCGCTTTTTATTACAAAAAATTGATTATAATTTATATATTTTATTCAAAATTCAACTAATTTAAATATTAATATAATTTTTATATTTTTTAGATCAATTTGTTCAATTTTTGATTCTAAATAATAAATTATTAATTATTTTAAGATATCTCTTAAATTTCATGAGTAATTGCGATTTTTCATTACTAAAAAAGGTTTATAAATTATATATTTTAATCAAAAGTAATCTCGTTTAAATTTTAATATAATTTTAATATTTTTTATATCAATTTGTTCAATTTTTGATTCTAAATAATAAATTATTAATTATTTTAAGATATCTCTTATATTTCTTGAGTAATTGCGCTTTTCATTACAAAAAATTGATTATAATTTATATATTTTATTCAAAATTCAACTAATTTAAATATTAATTTAATTTTTATATTTTTTAAATCAATTTGTTCAATTTTTGATTCTAAATAATAAATTATTAATTATTTTAAGATATCTCTTATATTTCTTGAGTAATTGCGCTTTTCATTACAAAAAATTGATTATAATTTATATATTTTATTCAAAATTCAACTAATTTAAATATTAATATAATTTTTATATTTTTTAGATCAATTTGTTCAATTTTTGATTCTAAATAATAAATTATTAATTATTTTAAGATATCTCTTATATTTCATGCGTAATTGCGATTTTTCATTACCAAAAAAGGTTTAGAAATTATATATTTTAATCAAAAGTTATCTCGTTTAAATTTTAATATAATTTTAATATTTTTTATATCAATTTGGTCAATTTTTGATTCTAAATAATAAATTATTAATTATTTTAATATATCTCTTATATTTATTGAGTAATTGCTCCTTTCATTACAAAAAATTGATTATAATTTATATATTTTATTCAAAATTCAACTCGAATAACTATTAAGATAATATTTATATTTTTTATATTAATTTGTTCAATTTTTGATTCTAAATAATAAATTGTTAATTATTTTAAGATATCTCTTATATTTCTTGAGTAATTGCGCTTTTCTTTACAAAAAATTGATTATAATCTATATATTTTATTCAAAATTCAACTCGATTAAAGATTAAGATAAATTTTATATTTTTTATATTAATTTGTTCAATTTTTGATTCTAAATAATAAATTATTAATTATTTTAAGATATCTCTTATATTTCTTGAGTAATTTCGCTTTTCATTACAAAAAATTGATTATAATTTATATATGTTATTCAAAATTCAACACGATTAAAGATTAAGATAAATTTTATATTTTTTATATTAATTTGTTCAATATTTGTTTCTAATTAATAAATTATTAATTATTTTAAGATATCTCTAATATTTCTTGATAAATTGCGCTTTTCATTACAAAAAAACGATTATAATTTATATATTTTATTCAAAATTCAACTCATTTAAATATTAAGATAATATTTATATTTTTTATATTAATTGGTTCAATTTTTGATTCTAAATAATAAATTATTAATTATTTTATTATATCTCTTATATTTCTTGAGTAATTGCGCTTTTCATTACAAAAAATTGATTATTATTTATATATTTTATTCAAAATTCAACTCGATTAAAGATTAAGATAAATTTTATATTTTTTATATTAATTTGTTCAATTTTTGATTCTAAATAATAAATTATTAATTATTTTAAGATATCTCTTATATTTCATGAGTAATTGCGATTTTTCATTACCAAAAAAGGTTTAGAAATTATATATTTTAATCAAAAGTTATCTCGTTTAAATTTTAATATAATTTTAATATTTTTTATATTAATTTGTTCAATTTTTTATTCTAAATAATAAATTATTAATTATTTTAAGATATCTCTTATATTTATTGAGTAATTGCTCTTTTCATTACAAAAAATTGATTATAATTTATATATTTTATTCAAAATTCAACTAATATAAATATTAATATAATTTTAATATTTTTTATATCAATTTGTTCAATTTTTGATTCTAAATAATAAATTATTAATTATTTTAAGATATCTCTTATATTTCTTGAGTAATTGCGCTTTTCATTACAAAAAATTGATTATAATTTATATATTTTATTCAAAATTCAACTAATTTAAATATTAAGGAAAATTTTATATTTTTTATATTAATTTGTTCAATTTTTGATTCTCAATAATAAATTATTAATTATTTTAAGATATCTCTTAAATTTCATGAGTAATTGCGATTTTTCATTACTAAAAAAGGTTTATAAATTATATATTTTAATCAAAAGTAATCTCGTTTAAATTTTAATATAATTTTAATATTTTTTATATTAATTGGTTCAATTTTTGATTCTAAATAATAAATTATTAATTATTTTATTATATCTCTTATATTTCTTGAGTAATTGCGCTTTTCATTACAAAAAATTGATTATTATTTATATATTTTATTCAAAATTCAACTCGATTAAAGATTAAGATAAATTTTATATTTTTTATATTAATTTGTTCAATTTTTGATTCTAAATAATAAATTATTAATTATTTTAAGATATCTCTTATATTTCATGAGTAATTGCGATTTTTCATTACCAAAAAAGGTTTAGAAATTATATATTTTAATCAAAAGTTATCTCGTTTAAATTTTAATATAATTTTAATATTTTTTATATTAATTTGTTCAATTTTTTATTCTAAATAATAAATTATTAATTATTTTAAGATATCTCTTATATTTATTGAGTAATTGCTCTTTTCATTACAAAAAATTGATTATAATTTATATATTTTATTCAAAATTCAACTAATATAAATATTAATATAATTTTAATATTTTTTATATCAATTTGTTCAATTTTTGATTCTAAATAATAAATTATTAATTATTTTAAGATATCTCTTATATTTCTTGAGTAATTGCGCTTTTCATTACAAAAAATTGATTATAATTTATATATTTTATTCAAAATTCAACTAATTTAAATATTAAGGAAAATTTTATATTTTTTATATTAATTTGGTCAATTTTTGATTCTAAATAATAAATTATTAATTATTTTAAGATATCTCTTAAATTTCATGAGTAATTGCGATTTTTCATTACTAAAAAAGGTTTATAAATTATATATTTTAATCAAAAGTAATCTCGTTTAAATTTTAATATAATTTTAATATTTTTTATATCAATTTGTTCAATTTTTGATTCTAAATAATAAATTATTAATTATTTTAAGATATCTCTTTTATTTCATGAGTAATTGCGATTTTTCATTACTAAAAAAGGTTTAGAAATTATATATTTTAATCAAAATTCATCTCGTTTAAATTTTAATATAATTTTTATACTTTTTATATCAATTTGGTCAATTTTTGATTCTAAATAATAAATTATTAATTATTTTAAGATATCTCTTAAATTTCATGAGTAATTGCGATTTTTCATTACTAAAAAAGGTTTATAAATTATATATTTTAATCAAAATTTATCTCGTTTAAATTTTAATATAATTTTAATATTTTTTATATCAATTTGTTCAATTTTTGATTCTAAATAATAAATTATTAATTATTTTAAGATATCTCTTATATTTCATGAGTAATTGCGATTTTTCATTACCAAAAAAGGTTTAGAAATTATATATTTTATTCAAAATTCAACTAATTTAAATATTAAGGAAAATTTTATATTTTTTATATTAATTTGTTCAATTTTTGATTCTAAATAATAAATTATTAATTATTTTAAGATATCTCTTAAATTTCATGAGTAATTGCGATTTTTCATTACTAAAAAAGGTTTATAAATTATATATTTTAATCAAAATTCATCTCGTTTAAATTTTAATATAATTTTTATACTTTTTATATCAATTTGGTCAATTTTTGATTCTAAATAATAAATTATTAATTATTTTAAGATATCTCTTAAATTTCATGAGTAATTGCGATTTTTCATTACTAAAAAAGGTTTATAAATTATATATTTTAATCAAAATTTATCTCGTTTAAATTTTAATATAATTTTAATATTTTTTATATCAATTTGTTCAATTTTTGATTCTAAATAATAAATTATTAATTATTTTAAGATATCTCTTATATTTCTTGAGTAATTGCGCTTTTTATTACAAAAAATTGATTATAATTTATATATTTTATTCAAAATTCAACTAATTTAAATATTAATATAATTTTTATATTTTTTAGATCAATTTGTTCAATTTTTGATTCTAAATAATAAATTATTAATTATTTTAAGATATCTCTTAAATTTCATGAGTAATTGCGATTTTTCATTACTAAAAAAGGTTTATAAATTATATATTTTAATCAAAAGTAATCTCGTTTAAATTTTAATATAATTTTAATATTTTTTATATCAATTTGTTCAATTTTTGATTCTAAATAATAAATTATTAATTATTTTAAGATATCTCTTATATTTCTTGAGTAATTGCGCATTTCATTACAAAAAATTGATTATAATTTATATATTTTATTCAAAATTCAACTAATTTAAATATTAATTTAATTTTTATATTTTTTAAATCAATTTGTTCAATTTTTGATTCTAAATAATAAATTATTAATTATTTTAAGATATCTCTTATATTTCTTGAGTAATTGCGCTTTTCATTACAAAAAATTGATTATAATCTATATATTTTATTCAAAATTCAACTAATTTAAATATTAATATAATTTTTATATTTTTTAGATCAATTTGTTCAATTTTTGATACTAAATAATAAATTATTAATTATTTTAAGATATCTCTTAAATTTCATGAGTAATTGCGATTTTTCATTACTAAAAAAGGTTTATAAATTATATATTTTAATCAAAAGTAATCTCGTTTAAATTTTAATATAATTTTAATATTTTTTATATCAATTTGGTCAATTTTTGATTCTAATTAATAAATTATTAATTATTTTAAGATATCTCTTAAATTTCATGAGTAATTGCGATTTTTCATTACTAAAAAAGGTTTATAAATTATATATTTTAATCAAAAGTTATCTCGTTTAAATTTTAATATAATTTTAATATTTTTTATATCAATTTGGTCAATTTTTGATTCTAAATAATAAATTATTAATTATTTTAAGATATCTCTTATATTTATTGAGTAATTGCTCCTTTCATTACAAAAAATTGATTATAATTTATATATTTTATTCAAAATTCAACTCGAATAACTATTAAGATAATATTTATATTTTTTATATTAATTTGTTCAATTTTTGATTCTAAATAATAAATTGTTAATTATTTTAAGATATCTCTTATATTTCTTGAGTAATTGCGCTTTTCTTTACAAAAAATTGATTATAATCTATATATTTTATTCAAAATTCAACTCGATTAAAGATTAAGATAAATTTTATATTTTTTATATTAATTGGTTCAATTTTTGATTCTAAATAATAAATTATTAATTATTTTATTATATCTCTTATATTTCTTGAGTAATTGCGCTTTTCATTACAAAAAATTGATTATTATTTATATATTTTATTCAAAATTCAACTCGATTAAAGATTAAGATAAATTTTATATTTTTTATATTAATTTGTTCAATTTTTGATTCTAAATAATAAATTATTAATTATTTTAAGATATCTCTTATATTTCATGAGTAATTGCGATTTTTCATTACCAAAAAAGGTTTAGAAATTATATATTTTAATCAAAAGTTATCTCGTTTAAATTTTAATATAATTTTAATATTTTTTATATTAATTTGTTCAATTTTTTATTCTAAATAATAAATTATTAATTATTTTAAGATATCTCTTATATTTATTGAGTAATTGCTCTTTTCATTACAAAAAATTGATTATAATTTATATATTTTATTCAAAATTCAACTAATATAAATATTAATATAATTTTAATATTTTTTATATCAATTTGTTCAATTTTTGATTCTAAATAATAAATTATTAATTATTTTAAGATATCTCTTATATTTCTTGAGTAATTGCGCTTTTCATTACAAAAAATTGATTATAATTTATATATTTTATTCAAAATTCAACTAATTTAAATATTAAGGAAAATTTTATATTTTTTATATTAATTTGTTCAATTTTTGATTCTCAATAATAAATTATTAATTATTTTAAGATATCTCTTAAATTTCATGAGTAATTGCGATTTTTCATTACTAAAAAAGGTTTATAAATTATATATTTTAATCAAAAGTAATCTCGTTTAAATTTTAATATAATTTTAATATTTTTTATATTAATTGGTTCAATTTTTGATTCTAAATAATAAATTATTAATTATTTTATTATATCTCTTATATTTCTTGAGTAATTGCGCTTTTCATTACAAAAAATTGATTATTATTTATATATTTTATTCAAAATTCAACTCGATTAAAGATTAAGATAAATTTTATATTTTTTATATTAATTTGTTCAATTTTTGATTCTAAATAATAAATTATTAATTATTTTAAGATATCTCTTATATTTCATGAGTAATTGCGATTTTTCATTACCAAAAAAGGTTTAGAAATTATATATTTTAATCAAAAGTTATCTCGTTTAAATTTTAATATAATTTTAATATTTTTTATATTAATTTGTTCAATTTTTTATTCTAAATAATAAATTATTAATTATTTTAAGATATCTCTTATATTTATTGAGTAATTGCTCTTTTCATTACAAAAAATTGATTATAATTTATATATTTTATTCAAAATTCAACTAATATAAATATTAATATAATTTTAATATTTTTTATATCAATTTGTTCAATTTTTGATTCTAAATAATAAATTATTAATTATTTTAAGATATCTCTTATATTTCTTGAGTAATTGCGCTTTTCATTACAAAAAATTGATTATAATTTATATATTTTATTCAAAATTCAACTAATTTAAATATTAAGGAAAATTTTATATTTTTTATATTAATTTGGTCAATTTTTGATTCTAAATAATAAATTATTAATTATTTTAAGATATCTCTTAAATTTCATGAGTAATTGCGATTTTTCATTACTAAAAAAGGTTTATAAATTATATATTTTAATCAAAAGTAATCTCGTTTAAATTTTAATATAATTTTAATATTTTTTATATCAATTTGTTCAATTTTTGATTCTAAATAATAAATTATTAATTATTTTAAGATATCTCTTTTATTTCATGAGTAATTGCGATTTTTCATTACTAAAAAAGGTTTAGAAATTATATATTTTAATCAAAATTCATCTCGTTTAAATTTTAATATAATTTTTATACTTTTTATATCAATTTGGTCAATTTTTGATTCTAAATAATAAATTATTAATTATTTTAAGATATCTCTTAAATTTCATGAGTAATTGCGATTTTTCATTACTAAAAAAGGTTTATAAATTATATATTTTAATCAAAATTTATCTCGTTTAAATTTTAATATAATTTTAATATTTTTTATATCAATTTGTTCAATTTTTGATTCTAAATAATAAATTATTAATTATTTTAAGATATCTCTTAAATTTCATGAGTAATTGCGATTTTTCATTACCAAAAAAGGTTTAGAAATTATATATTTTATTCAAAATTCAACTAATTTAAATATTAAGGAAAATTTTATATTTTTTATATTAATTTGTTCAATTTTTGATTCTAAATAATAAATTATTAATTATTTTAAGATATCTCTTAAATTTCATGAGTAATTGCGATTTTTCATTACTAAAAAAGGTTTATAAATTATATATTTTAATCAAAATTCATCTCGTTTAAATTTTAATATAATTTTTATACTTTTTATATCAATTTGGTCAATTTTTGATTCTAAATAATAAATTATTAATTATTTTAAGATATCTCTTAAATTTCATGAGTAATTGCGATTTTTCATTACTAAAAAAGGTTTATAAATTATATATTTTAATCAAAATTTATCTCGTTTAAATTTTAATATAATTTTAATATTTTTTATATCAATTTGTTCAATTTTTGATTCTAAATAATAAATTATTAATTATTTTAAGATATCTCTTATATTTCTTGAGTAATTGCGCTTTTTATTACAAAAAATTGATTATAATTTATATATTTTATTCAAAATTCAACTAATTTAAATATTAATATAATTTTTATATTTTTTAGATCAATTTGTTCAATTTTTGATTCTAAATAATAAATTATTAATTATTTTAAGATATCTCTTAAATTTCATGAGTAATTGCGATTTTTCATTACTAAAAAAGGTTTATAAATTATATATTTTAATCAAAAGTAATCTCGTTTAAATTTTAATATAATTTTAATATTTTTTATATCAATTTGTTCAATTTTTGATTCTAAATAATAAATTATTAATTATTTTAAGATATCTCTTATATTTCTTGAGTAATTGCGCTTTTCATTACAAAAAATTGATTATAATTTATATATTTTATTCAAAATTCAACTAATTTAAATATTAATTTAATTTTTATATTTTTTAAATCAATTTGTTCAATTTTTGATTCTAAATAATAAATTATTAATTATTTTAAGATATCTCTTATATTTCTTGAGTAATTGCGCTTTTCATTACAAAAAATTGATTATAATCTATATATTTTAATCAAAATTCATCTCGTTTAAATTTTAATATAATTTTTATACTTTTTATATCAATTTGGTCAATTTTTGATTCTAAATAATAAATTATTAATTATTTTAAGATATCTCTTAAATTTCATGAGTAATTGCGATTTTTCATTACTAAAAAAGGTTTATAAATTATATATTTTAATCAAAAGTTATCTCGTTTAAATTTTAATATAATTTTAATATTTTTTATATCAATTTGTTCAATTTTTGATTCTAAATAATAAATTATTAATTATTTTAAGATATCTCTTATATTTCTTGAGTAATTGCGCTTTTTATTACAAAAAATTGATTATAATTTATATATTTTATTCAAAATTCAACTAATTTAAATATTAATATAATTTTTATATTTTTTAGATCAATTTGTTCAATTTTTGATTCTAAATAATAAATTATTAATTATTTTAAGATATCTCTTAAATTTCATGAGTAATTGCGATTTTTCATTACTAAAAAAGGTTTATAAATTATATATTTTAATCAAAAGTAATCTCGTTTAAATTTTAATATAATTTTAATATTTTTTATATCAATTTGTTCAATTTTTGATTCTAAATAATAAATTATTAATTATTTTAAGATATCTCTTATATTTCTTGAGTAATTGCGCTTTTCATTACAAAAAATTGATTATAATTTATATATTTTATTCAAAATTCAACTAATTTAAATATTAATTTAATTTTTATATTTTTTAAATCAATTTGTTCAATTTTTGATTCTAAATAATAAATTATTAATTATTTTAAGATATCTCTTATATTTCTTGAGTAATTGCGCTTTTCATTACAAAAAATTGATTATAATTTATATATTTTATTCAAAATTCAACTAATTTAAATATTAATATAATTTTTATATTTTTTAGATCAATTTGTTCAATTTTTGATTCTAAATAATAAATTATTAATTATTTTAAGATATCTCTTATATTTCATGCGTAATTGCGATTTTTCATTACCAAAAAAGGTTTAGAAATTATATATTTTAATCAAAAGTTATCTTGTTTAAATTTTAATATAATTTTAATATTTTTTATATCAATTTGGTCAATTTTTGATTCTAAATAATAAATTATTAATTATTTTAATATATCTCTTATATTTATTGAGTAATTGCTCCTTTCATTACAAAAAATTGATTATAATTTATATATTTTATTCAAAATTCAACTCGAATAACTATTAAGATAATATTTATATTTTTTATATTAATTTGTTCAATTTTTGATTCTAAATAATAAATTGTTAATTATTTTAAGATATCTCTTATATTTCTTGAGTAATTGCGCTTTTCTTTACAAAAAATTGATTATAATCTATATATTTTATTCAAAATTCAACTCGATTAAAGATTAAGATAAATTTTATATTTTTTATATTAATTTGTTCAATATTTGTTTCTAATTAATAAATTATTAATTATTTTAAGATATCTCTTATATTTCTTGATAAATTGCGCTTTTCATTACAAAAAAACGATTATAATTTATATATTTTAATCAAAATTCAACTCATTTAAATATTAAGATAATATTTATATTTTTTATATTAATTGGTTCAATTTTTGATTCTAAATAATAAATTATTAATTATTTTATTATATCTCTTATATTTCTTGAGTAATTGCGCTTTTCATTACAAAAAATTGATTATTATTTATATATTTTATTCAAAATTCAACTCGATTAAAGATTAAGATAAATTTTATATTTTTTATATTAATTTGTTCAATTTTTGATTCTAAATAATAAATTATTAATTATTTTAAGATATCTCTTATATTTCATGAGTAATTGCGATTTTTCATTACCAAAAAAGGTTTAAAAATTATATATTTTAATCAAAAGTTATCTCGTTTAAATTTTAATATAATTTTAATATTTTTTATATTAATTTGTTCAATTTTTTATTCTAAATAATAAATTATTAATTATTTTAAGATATCTCTTATATTTATTGAGTAATTGCGCTTTTCATTACAAAAAATTGATTATAATTTATATATTTTATTCAAAATTCAACTAATTTAAATATTAAGGAAAATTTTATATTTATTATATTAATTTGTTCAATTTTTGATTCTAAATAATAAATTATTAATTATTTTAAGATATCTCTTAAATTTCATGAGTAATTGCGATTTTTCATTACTAAAAAAGGTTTGTCAATTATATATTTTAATCAAAATTTATCTCGTTTAAATTTTAATATAATTTTAATATTTTTTATATCAATTTGTTCAATTTTTGATTCTAAATAATAAATTATTAATTATTTTAAGATATCTCTTATATTTCTTGAGTAATTGCGCTTTTCATTACAAAAAATTGATTATAATTTATATATTTTATTCAAAATTCAACTAATTTAAATATTAAGGAAAATTTTATATTTTTTATATTAATTTGTTCAATTTTTGATTCTAAATAATAAATTATTAATTATTTTAAGATATCTCTTAAATTTCATGAGTAATTGCGATTTTTCATTACTAAAAAAGGTTTATAAATTATATATTTTAATCAAAATTTATCTCGTTTAAATTTTAATATAATTTTAATATTTTTTATATCAATTTGTTCAATTTTAGATTCTAAATAATAAATTATTAATTATTTTAAGATATCTCTTATATTTCTTGAGTAATTGCGCTTTTTATTACAAAAAATTGATTATAATTTATATATTTTATTCAAAATTCAACTAATTTAAATATTAATATAATTTTTATATTTTTTAGATCAATTTGTTCAATTTTTGATTCTAAATAATAAATTATTAATTATTTTAAGATATCTCTTATATTTCATGAGTAATTGCGATTTTTCATTACCAAAAAAGGTTTAGAAATTATATATTTTAATCAAAAGTAATCTCGTTTAAATTTTAATATAATTTTAATATTTTTTATATCAATTTGTTCAATTTTTGATTCTAAATAATAAATTATTAATTATTTTAAGATATCTCTTAAATTTCATGAGTAATTGCGATTTTTCATTACTAAAAAAGGTTTATAAATTATATATTTTAATCAAAATTTATCTCGTTTAAATTTTAATATAATTTTAATATTTTTTATATCAATTTGTTCAATTTTTGATTCTAAATAATAAATTATTAATTATTTTAAGATATCTCTTATATTTCATGAGTAATTGCGATTTTTCATTACCAAAAAAGGTTTAGAAATTATATATTTTATTCAAAATTCAACTAATTTAAATATTAAGGAAAATTTTATATTTTTTATATTAATTTGTTCAATTTTTGATTCTAAATAATAAATTATTAATTATTTTAAGATATCTCTTAAATTTCATGAGTAATTGCGATTTTTCATTACTAAAAAAGGTTTATAAATTATATATTTTAATCAAAATTCATCTCGTTTAAATTTTAATATAATTTTTATACTTTTTATATCAATTTGGTCAATTTTTGATTCTAAATAATAAATTATTAATTATTTTAAGATATCTCTTAAATTTCATGAGTAATTGCGATTTTTCATTACTAAAAAAGGTTTATAAATTATATATTTTAATCAAAATTTATCTCGTTTAAATTTTAATATAATTTTAATATTTTTTATATCAATTTGTTCAATTTTTGATTCTAAATAATAAATTATTAATTATTTTAAGATATCTCTTATATTTCTTGAGTAATTGCGCTTTTTATTACAAAAAATTGATTATAATTTATATATTTTATTCAAAATTCAACTAATTTAAATATTAATATAATTTTTATATTTTTTAGATCAATTTGTTCAATTTTTGATTCTAAATAATAAATTATTAATTATTTTAAGATATCTCTTAAATTTCATGAGTAATTGCGATTTTTCATTACTAAAAAAGGTTTATAAATTATATATTTTAATCAAAAGTAATCTCGTTTAAATTTTAATATAATTTTAATATTTTTTATATCAATTTGTTCAATTTTTGATTCTAAATAATAAATTATTAATTATTTTAAGATATCTCTTATATTTCTTGAGTAATTGCGCTTTTCATTACAAAAAATTGATTATAATTTATATATTTTATTCAAAATTCAACTAATTTAAATATTAATTTAATTTTTATATTTTTTAAATCAATTTGTTCAATTTTTGATTCTAAATAATAAATTATTAATTATTTTAAGATATCTCTTATATTTCTTGAGTAATTGCGCTTTTCATTACAAAAAATTGATTATAATTTATATATTTTATTCAAAATTCAACTAATTTAAATATTAATATAATTTTTATATTTTTTAGATCAATTTGTTCAATTTTTGATTCTAAATAATAAATTATTAATTATTTTAAGATATCTCTTATATTTCATGCGTAATTGCGATTTTTCATTACCAAAAAAGGTTTAGAAATTATATATTTTAATCAAAAGTTATCTCGTTTAAATTTTAATATAATTTTAATATTTTTTATATCAATTTGGTCAATTTTTGATTCTAAATAATAAATTATTAATTATTTTAATATATCTCTTATATTTATTGAGTAATTGCTCCTTTCATTACAAAAAATTGATTATAATTTATATATTTTATTCAAAATTCAACTCGAATAACTATTAAGATAATATTTATATTTTTTATATTAATTTGTTCAATTTTTGATTCTAAATAATAAATTGTTAATTATTTTAAGATATCTCTTATATTTCTTGAGTAATTGCGCTTTTCTTTACAAAAAATTGATTATAATCTATATATTTTATTCAAAATTCAACTCGATTAAAGATTAAGATAAATTTTATATTTTTTATATTAATTTGTTCAATTTTTGATTCTAAATAATAAATTATTAATTATTTTAAGATATCTCTTATATTTCTTGAGTAATTTCGCTTTTCATTACAAAAAATTGATTATAATTTATATATGTTATTCAAAATTCAACACGATTAAAGATTAAGATAAATTTTATATTTTTTATATTAATTTGTTCAATATTTGTTTCTAATTAATAAATTATTAATTATTTTAAGATATCTCTAATATTTCTTGATAAATTGCGCTTTTCATTACAAAAAAACGATTATAATTTATATATTTTAATCAAAATTCAACTCATTTAAATATTAAGATAATATTTATATTTTTTATATTAATTGGTTCAATTTTTGATTCTAAATAATAAATTATTAATTATTTTATTATATCTCTTATATTTCTTGAGTAATTGCGCTTTTCATTACAAAAAATTGATTATTATTTATATATTTTATTCAAAATTCAACTCGATTAAAGATTAAGATAAATTTTATATTTTTTATATTAATTTGTTCAATTTTTGATTCTAAATAATAAATTATTAATTATTTTAAGATATCTCTTATATTTCATGAGTAATTGCGATTTTTCATTACCAAAAAAGGTTTAGAAATTATATATTTTAATCAAAAGTTATCTCGTTTAAATTTTAATATAATTTTAATATTTTTTATATTAATTTGTTCAATTTTTTATTCTAAATAATAAATTATTAATTATTTTAAGATATCTCTTATATTTATTGAGTAATTGCTCTTTTCATTACAAAAAATTGATTATAATTTATATATTTTATTCAAAATTCAACTAATATAAATATTAATATAATTTTAATATTTTTTATATCAATTTGTTCAATTTTTGATTCTAAATAATAAATTATTAATTATTTTAAGATATCTCTTATATTTCTTGAGTAATTGCGCTTTTCATTACAAAAAATTGATTATAATTTATATATTTTATTCAAAATTCAACTAATTTAAATATTAAGGAAAATTTTATATTTTTTATATTAATTTGTTCAATTTTTGATTCTCAATAATAAATTATTAATTATTTTAAGATATCTCTTAAATTTCATGAGTAATTGCGATTTTTCATTACTAAAAAAGGTTTATAAATTATATATTTTAATCAAAAGTAATCTCGTTTAAATTTTAATATAATTTTAATATTTTTTATATTAATTGGTTCAATTTTTGATTCTAAATAATAAATTATTAATTATTTTATTATATCTCTTATATTTCTTGAGTAATTGCGCTTTTCATTACAAAAAATTGATTATTATTTATATATTTTATTCAAAATTCAACTCGATTAAAGATTAAGATAAATTTTATATTTTTTATATTAATTTGTTCAATTTTTGATTCTAAATAATAAATTATTAATTATTTTAAGATATCTCTTATATTTCATGAGTAATTGCGATTTTTCATTACCAAAAAAGGTTTAGAAATTATATATTTTAATCAAAAGTTATCTCGTTTAAATTTTAATATAATTTTAATATTTTTTATATTAATTTGTTCAATTTTTTATTCTAAATAATAAATTATTAATTATTTTAAGATATCTCTTATATTTATTGAGTAATTGCTCTTTTCATTACAAAAAATTGATTATAATTTATATATTTTATTCAAAATTCAACTAATATAAATATTAATATAATTTTAATATTTTTTATATCAATTTGTTCAATTTTTGATTCTAAATAATAAATTATTAATTATTTTAAGATATCTCTTATATTTCTTGAGTAATTGCGCTTTTCATTACAAAAAATTGATTATAATTTATATATTTTATTCAAAATACAACTAATTTAAATATTAAGGAAAATTTTATATTTTTTATATTAATTTGGTCAATTTTTGATTCTAAATAATAAATTATTAATTATTTTAAGATATCTCTTAAATTTCATGAGTAATTGCGATTTTTCATTACTAAAAAAGGTTTATAAATTATATATTTTAATCAAAAGTAATCTCGTTTAAATTTTAATATAATTTTAATATTTTTTATATCAATTTGTTCAATTTTTGATTCTAAATAATAAATTATTAATTATTTTAAGATATCTCTTTTATTTCATGAGTAATTGCGATTTTTCATTACTAAAAAAGGTTTAGAAATTATATATTTTAATCAAAATTCATCTCGTTTAAATTTTAATATAATTTTTATACTTTTTATATCAATTTGGTCAATTTTTGATTCTAAATAATAAATTATTAATTATTTTAAGATATCTCTTAAATTTCATGAGTAATTGCGATTTTTCATTACTAAAAAAGGTTTATAAATTATATATTTTAATCAAAATTTATCTCGTTTAAATTTTAATATAATTTTAATATTTTTTATATCAATTTGTTCAATTTTTGATTCTAAATAATAAATTATTAATTATTTTAATATATCTCTTATATTTATTGAGTAATTGCTCCTTTCATTACAAAAAATTGATTATAATTTATATATTTTATTCAAAATTCAACTCGAATAACTATTAAGATAATATTTATATTTTTTATATTAATTTGTTCAATTTTTGATTCTAAATAATAAATTGTTAATTATTTTAAGATATCTCTTATATTTCTTGAGTAATTGCGCTTTTCTTTACAAAAAATTGATTATAATCTATATATTTTATTCAAAATTCAACTCGATTAAAGATTAAGATAAATTTTATATTTTTTATATTAATTTGTTGAATTTTTGATTCTAAATAATAAATTATTAATTATTTTAAGATATCTCTTATATTTCTTGAGTAATTTCGCTTTTCATTACAAAAAATTGATTATAATTTATATATGTTATTCAAAATTCAACTCGATTAAAGATTAAGATAAATTTTATATTTTTTATATTAATTTGTTCAATATTTGTTTCTAATTAATAAATTATTAATTATTTTAAGATATCTCTTATATTTCTTGATAAATTGCGCTTTTCATTACAAAAAAACGATTATAATTTATATATTTTAATCAAAATTCAACTCATTTAAATATTAAGATAATATTTATATTTTTTATATTAATTGGTTCAATTTTTGATTCTAAATAATAAATTATTAATTATTTTATTATATCTCTTATATTTCTTGAGTAATTGCGCTTTTCATTACAAAAAATTGATTATTATTTATATATTTTATTCAAAATTCAACTCGATTAAAGATTAAGATAAATTTTATATTTTTTATATTAATTTGTTCAATTTTTGATTCTAAATAATAAATTATTAATTATTTTAAGATATCTCTTATATTTCATGAGTAATTGCGATTTTTCATTACCAAAAAAGGTTTAAAAATTATATATTTTAATCAAAAGTTATCTCGTTTAAATTTTAATATAATTTTAATATTTTTTATATTAATTTGTTCAATTTTTTATTCTAAATAATAAATTATTAATTATTTTAAGATATCTCTTATATTTATTGAGTAATTGCGCTTTTCATTACAAAAAATTGATTATAATTTATATATTTTATTCAAAATTCAACTAATTTAAATATTAAGGAAAATTTTATATTTATTATATTAATTTGTTCAATTTTTGATTCTAAATAATAAATTATTAATTATTTTAAGATATCTCTTAAATTTCATGAGTAATTGCGATTTTTCATTACTAAAAAAGGTTTGTCAATTATATATTTTAATCAAAATTTATCTCGTTTAAATTTTAATATAATTTTAATATTTTTTATATCAATTTGTTCAATTTTTGATTCTAAATAATAAATTATTAATTATTTTAAGATATCTCTTATATTTCTTGAGTAATTGCGCTTTTCATTACAAAAAATTGATTATAATTTATATATTTTATTCAAAATTCAACTAATTTAAATATTAAGGAAAATTTTATATTTTTTATATTAATTTGTTCAATTTTTGATTCTAAATAATAAATTATTAATTATTTTAAGATATCTCTTAAATTTCATGAGTAATTGCGATTTTTCATTACTAAAAAAGGTTTATAAATTATATATTTTAATCAAAATTTATCTCGTTTAAATTTTAATATAATTTTAATATTTTTTATATCAATTTGTTCAATTTTTGATTCTAAATAATAAATTATTAATTATTTTAAGATATCTCTTATATTTCTTGAGTAATTGCGCTTTTTATTACAAAAAATTGATTATAATTTATATATTTTATTCAAAATTCAACTAATTTAAATATTAATATAATTTTTATATTTTTTAGATCAATTTGTTCAATTTTTGATTCTAAATAATAAATTATTAATTATTTTAAGATATCTCTTATATTTCATGAGTAATTGCGATTTTTCATTACCAAAAAAGGTTTAGAAATTATATATTTTAATCAAAAGTAATCTCGTTTAAATTTTAATATAATTTTAATATTTTTTATATCAATTTGTTCAATTTTTGATTCTAAATAATAAATTATTAATTATTTTAAGATATCTCTTAAATTTCATGAGTAATTGCGATTTTTCATTACTAAAAAAGGTTTATAAATTATATATTTTAATCAAAATTTATCTCGTTTAAATTTTAATATAATTTTAATATTTTTTATATCAATTTGTTCAATTTTTGATTCTAAATAATAAATTATTAATTATTTTAAGATATCTCTTATATTTCATGAGTAATTGCGATTTTTCATTACCAAAAAAGGTTTAGAAATTATATATTTTATTCAAAATTCAACTAATTTAAATATTAAGGAAAATTTTATATTTTTTATATTAATTTGTTCAATTTTTGATTCTAAATAATAAATTATTAATTATTTTAAGATATCTCTTAAATTTCATGAGTAATTGCGATTTTTCATTACTAAAAAAGTTTTATAAATTATATATTTTAATCAAAATTCATCTCGTTTAAATTTTAATATAATTTTTATACTTTTTATATCAATTTGGTCAATTTTTGATTCTAAATAATAAATTATTAATTATTTTAAGATATCTCTTAAATTTCATGAGTAATTGCGATTTTTCATTACTAAAAAAGGTTTATAAATTATATATTTTAATCAAAATTTATCTCGTTTAAATTTTAATATAATTTTAATATTTTTTATATCAATTTGTTCAATTTTTGATTCTAAATAATAAATTATTAATTATTTTAAGATATCTCTTATATTTCTTGAGTAATTGCGCTTTTTATTACAAAAAATTGATTATAATTTATATATTTTATTCAAAATTCAACTAATTTAAATATTAATATAATTTTTATATTTTTTAGATCAATTTGTTCAATTTTTGATTCTAAATAATAAATTATTAATTATTTTAAGATATCTCTTAAATTTCATGAGTAATTGCGATTTTTCATTACTAAAAAAGGTTTATAAATTATATATTTTAATCAAAAGTAATCTCGTTTAAATTTTAATATAATTTTAATATTTTTTATATCAATTTGTTCAATTTTTGATTCTAAATAATAAATTATTAATTATTTTAAGATATCTCTTATATTTCTTGAGTAATTGCGCTTTTCATTACAAAAAATTGATTATAATTTATATATTTTATTCAAAATTCAACTAATTTAAATATTAATTTAATTTTTATATTTTTTAAATCAATTTGTTCAATTTTTGATTCTAAATAATAAATTATTAATTATTTTAAGATATCTCTTATATTTCTTGAGTAATTGCGCTTTTCATTACAAAAAATTGATTATAATTTATATATTTTATTCAAAATTCAACTAATTTAAATATTAATATAATTTTTATATTTTTTAGATCAATTTGTTCAATTTTTGATTCTAAATAATAAATTATTAATTATTTTAAGATATCTCTTATATTTCATGCGTAATTGCGATTTTTCATTACCAAAAAAGGTTTAGAAATTATATATTTTAATCAAAAGTTATCTCGTTTAAATTTTAATATAATTTTAATATTTTTTATATCAATTTGGTCAATTTTTGATTCTAAATAATAAATTATTAATTATTTTAATATATCTCTTATATTTATTGAGTAATTGCTCCTTTCATTACAAAAAATTGATTATAATTTATATATTTTATTCAAAATTCAACTCGAATAACTATTAAGATAATATTTATATTTTTTATATTAATTTGTTCAATTTTTGATTCTAAATAATAAATTGTTAATTATTTTAAGATATCTCTTATATTTCTTGAGTAATTGCGCTTTTCTTTACAAAAAATTGATTATAATCTATATATTTTATTCAAAATTCAACTCGATTAAAGATTAAGATAAATTTTATATTTTTTATATTAATTTGTTCAATTTTTGATTCTAAATAATAAATTATTAATTATTTTAAGATATCTCTTATATTTCTTGAGTAATTTCGCTTTTCATTACAAAAAATTGATTATAATTTATATATGTTATTCAAAATTCAACACGATTAAAGATTAAGATAAATTTTATATTTTTTATATTAATTTGTTCAATATTTGTTTCTAATTAATAAATTATTAATTATTTTAAGATATCTCTAATATTTCTTGATAAATTGCGCTTTTCATTACAAAAAAACGATTATAATTTATATATTTTATTCAAAATTCAACTCATTTAAATATTAAGATAATATTTATATTTTTTATATTAATTGGTTCAATTTTTGATTCTAAATAATAAATTATTAATTATTTTATTATATCTCTTATATTTCTTGAGTAATTGCGCTTTTCATTACAAAAAATTGATTATTATTTATATATTTTATTCAAAATTCAACTCGATTAAAGATTAAGATAAATTTTATATTTTTTATATTAATTTGTTCAATTTTTGATTCTAAATAATAAATTATTAATTATTTTAAGATATCTCTTATATTTCATGAGTAATTGCGATTTTTCATTACCAAAAAAGGTTTAGAAATTATATATTTTAATCAAAAGTTATCTCGTTTAAATTTTAATATAATTTTAATATTTTTTATATTAATTTGTTCAATTTTTTATTCTAAATAATAAATTATTAATTATTTTAAGATATCTCTTATATTTATTGAGTAATTGCTCTTTTCATTACAAAAAATTGATTATAATTTATATATTTTATTCAAAATTCAACTAATATAAATATTAATATAATTTTAATATTTTTTATATCAATTTGTTCAATTTTTGATTCTAAATAATAAATTATTAATTATTTTAAGATATCTCTTATATTTCTTGAGTAATTGCGCTTTTCATTACAAAAAATTGATTATAATTTATATATTTTATTCAAAATTCAACTAATTTAAATATTAAGGAAAATTTTATATTTTTTATATTAATTTGTTCAATTTTTGATTCTCAATAATAAATTATTAATTATTTTAAGATATCTCTTAAATTTCATGAGTAATTGCGATTTTTCATTACTAAAAAAGGTTTATAAATTATATATTTTAATCAAAAGTAATCTCGTTTAAATTTTAATATAATTTTAATATTTTTTATATTAATTGGTTCAATTTTTGATTCTAAATAATAAATTATTAATTATTTTATTATATCTCTTATATTTCTTGAGTAATTGCGCTTTTCATTACAAAAAATTGATTATTATTTATATATTTTATTCAAAATTCAACTCGATTAAAGATTAAGATAAATTTTATATTTTTTATATTAATTTGTTCAATTTTTGATTCTAAATAATAAATTATTAATTATTTTAAGATATCTCTTATATTTCATGAGTAATTGCGATTTTTCATTACCAAAAAAGGTTTAGAAATTATATATTTTAATCAAAAGTTATCTCGTTTAAATTTTAATATAATTTTAATATTTTTTATATTAATTTGTTCAATTTTTTATTCTAAATAATAAATTATTAATTATTTTAAGATATCTCTTATATTTATTGAGTAATTGCTCTTTTCATTACAAAAAATTGATTATAATTTATATATTTTATTCAAAATTCAACTAATATAAATATTAATATAATTTTAATATTTTTTATATCAATTTGTTCAATTTTTGATTCTAAATAATAAATTATTAATTATTTTAAGATATCTCTTATATTTCTTGAGTAATTGCGCTTTTCATTACAAAAAATTGATTATAATTTATATATTTTATTCAAAATTCAACTAATTTAAATATTAAGGAAAATTTTATATTTTTTATATTAATTTGGTCAATTTTTGATTCTAAATAATAAATTATTAATTATTTTAAGATATCTCTTAAATTTCATGAGTAATTGCGATTTTTCATTACTAAAAAAGGTTTATAAATTATATATTTTAATCAAAAGTAATCTCGTTTAAATTTTAATATAATTTTAATATTTTTTATATCAATTTGTTCAATTTTTGATTCTAAATAATAAATTATTAATTATTTTAAGATATCTCTTTTATTTCATGAGTAATTGCGATTTTTCATTACTAAAAAAGGTTTAGAAATTATATATTTTAATCAAAATTCATCTCGTTTAAATTTTAATATAATTTTTATACTTTTTATATCAATTTGGTCAATTTTTGATTCTAAATAATAAATTATTAATTATTTTAAGATATCTCTTAAATTTCATGAGTAATTGCGATTTTTCATTACTAAAAAAGGTTTATAAATTATATATTTTAATCAAAATTTATCTCGTTTAAATTTTAATATAATTTTAATATTTTTTATATCAATTTGTTCAATTTTTGATTCTAAATAATAAATTATTAATTATTTTAAGATATCTCTTATATTTCATGAGTAATTGCGATTTTTCATTACCAAAAAAGGTTTAGAAATTATATATTTTATTCAAAATTCAACTAATTTAAATATTAAGGAAAATTTTATATTTTTTATATTAATTTGTTCAATTTTTGATTCTAAATAATAAATTATTAATTATTTTAAGATATCTCTTAAATTTCATGAGTAATTGCGATTTTTCATTACTAAAAAAGGTTTATAAATTATATATTTTAATCAAAATTCATCTCGTTTAAATTTTAATATAATTTTTATACTTTTTATATCAATTTGGTCAATTTTTGATTCTAAATAATAAATTATTAATTATTTTAAGATATCTCTTAAATTTCATGAGTAATTGCGATTTTTCATTACTAAAAAAGGTTTATAAATTATATATTTTAATCAAAATTTATCTCGTTTAAATTTTAATATAATTTTAATATTTTTTATATCAATTTGTTCAATTTTTGATTCTAAATAATAAATTATTAATTATTTTAAGATATCTCTTATATTTCTTGAGTAATTGCGCTTTTTATTACAAAAAATTGATTATAATTTATATATTTTATTCAAAATTCAACTAATTTAAATATTAATATAATTTTTATATTTTTTAGATCAATTTGTTCAATTTTTGATTCTAAATAATAAATTATTAATTATTTTAAGATATCTCTTAAATTTCATGAGTAATTGCGATTTTTCATTACTAAAAAAGGTTTATAAATTATATATTTTAATCAAAAGTAATCTCGTTTAAATTTTAATATAATTTTAATATTTTTTATATCAATTTGTTCAATTTTTGATTCTAAATAATAAATTATTAATTATTTTAAGATATCTCTTATATTTCTTGAGTAATTGCGCATTTCATTACAAAAAATTGATTATAATTTATATATTTTATTCAAAATTCAACTAATTTAAATATTAATTTAATTTTTATATTTTTTAAATCAATTTGTTCAATTTTTGATTCTAAATAATAAATTATTAATTATTTTAAGATATCTCTTATATTTCTTGAGTAATTGCGCTTTTCATTACAAAAAATTGATTATAATCTATATATTTTATTCAAAATTCAACTAATTTAAATATTAATATAATTTTTATATTTTTTAGATCAATTTGTTCAATTTTTGATACTAAATAATAAATTATTAATTATTTTAAGATATCTCTTAAATTTCATGAGTAATTGCGATTTTTCATTACTAAAAAAGGTTTATAAATTATATATTTTAATCAAAAGTAATCTCGTTTAAATTTTAATATAATTTTAATATTTTTTATATCAATTTGGTCAATTTTTGATTCTAATTAATAAATTATTAATTATTTTAAGATATCTCTTAAATTTCATGAGTAATTGCGATTTTTCATTACTAAAAAAGGTTTATAAATTATATATTTTAATCAAAAGTTATCTCGTTTAAATTTTAATATAATTTTAATATTTTTTATATCAATTTGGTCAATTTTTGATTCTAAATAATAAATTATTAATTATTTTAAGATATCTCTTATATTTATTGAGTAATTGCTCCTTTCATTACAAAAAATTGATTATAATTTATATATTTTATTCAAAATTCAACTCGAATAACTATTAAGATAATATTTATATTTTTTATATTAATTTGTTCAATTTTTGATTCTAAATAATAAATTGTTAATTATTTTAAGATATCTCTTATATTTCTTGAGTAATTGCGCTTTTCTTTACAAAAAATTGATTATAATCTATATATTTTATTCAAAATTCAACTCGATTAAAGATTAAGATAAATTTTATATTTTTTATATTAATTGGTTCAATTTTTGATTCTAAATAATAAATTATTAATTATTTTATTATATCTCTTATATTTCTTGAGTAATTGCGCTTTTCATTACAAAAAATTGATTATTATTTATATATTTTATTCAAAATTCAACTCGATTAAAGATTAAGATAAATTTTATATTTTTTATATTAATTTGTTCAATTTTTGATTCTAAATAATAAATTATTAATTATTTTAAGATATCTCTTATATTTCATGAGTAATTGCGATTTTTCATTACCAAAAAAGGTTTAGAAATTATATATTTTAATCAAAAGTTATCTCGTTTAAATTTTAATATAATTTTAATATTTTTTATATTAATTTGTTCAATTTTTTATTCTAAATAATAAATTATTAATTATTTTAAGATATCTCTTATATTTATTGAGTAATTGCTCTTTTCATTACAAAAAATTGATTATAATTTATATATTTTATTCAAAATTCAACTAATATAAATATTAATATAATTTTAATATTTTTTATATCAATTTGTTCAATTTTTGATTCTAAATAATAAATTATTAATTATTTTAAGATATCTCTTATATTTCTTGAGTAATTGCGCTTTTCATTACAAAAAATTGATTATAATTTATATATTTTATTCAAAATTCAACTAATTTAAATATTAAGGAAAATTTTATATTTTTTATATTAATTTGTTCAATTTTTGATTCTCAATAATAAATTATTAATTATTTTAAGATATCTCTTAAATTTCATGAGTAATTGCGATTTTTCATTACTAAAAAAGGTTTATAAATTATATATTTTAATCAAAAGTAATCTCGTTTAAATTTTAATATAATTTTAATATTTTTTATATTAATTGGTTCAATTTTTGATTCTAAATAATAAATTATTAATTATTTTATTATATCTCTTATATTTCTTGAGTAATTGCTCTTTTCATTACAAAAAATTGATTATAATTTATATATTTTATTCAAAATTCAACTAATATAAATATTAATATAATTTTAATATTTTTTATATCAATTTGTTCAATTTTTGATTCTAAATAATAAATTATTAATTATTTTAAGATATCTCTTATATTTCTTGAGTAATTGCGCTTTTCATTACAAAAAATTGATTATAATTTATATATTTTATTCAAAATTCAACTAATTTAAATATTAAGGAAAATTTTATATTTTTTATATTAATTTGGTCAATTTTTGATTCTAAATAATAAATTATTAATTATTTTAAGATATCTCTTAAATTTCATGAGTAATTGCGATTTTTCATTACTAAAAAAGGTTTATAAATTATATATTTTAATCAAAAGTAATCTCGTTTAAATTTTAATATAATTTTAATATTTTTTATATCAATTTGTTCAATTTTTGATTCTAAATAATAAATTATTAATTATTTTAAGATATCTCTTTTATTTCATGAGTAATTGCGATTTTTCATTACTAAAAAAGGTTTAGAAATTATATATTTTAATCAAAATTCATCTCGTTTAAATTTTAATATAATTTTTATACTTTTTATATCAATTTGGTCAATTTTTGATTCTAAATAATAAATTATTAATTATTTTAAGATATCTCTTAAATTTCATGAGTAATTGCGATTTTTCATTACTAAAAAAGGTTTATAAATTATATATTTTAATCAAAATTTATCTCGTTTAAATTTTAATATAATTTTAATATTTTTTATATCAATTTGTTCAATTTTTGATTCTAAATAATAAATTATTAATTATTTTAAGATATCTCTTAAATTTCATGAGTAATTGCGATTTTTCATTACCAAAAAAGGTTTAGAAATTATATATTTTATTCAAAATTCAACTAATTTAAATATTAAGGAAAATTTTATATTTTTTATATTAATTTGTTCAATTTTTGATTCTAAATAATAAATTATTAATTATTTTAAGATATCTCTTAAATTTCATGAGTAATTGCGATTTTTCATTACTAAAAAAGGTTTATAAATTATATATTTTAATCAAAATTCATCTCGTTTAAATTTTAATATAATTTTTATACTTTTTATATCAATTTGGTCAATTTTTGATTCTAAATAATAAATTATTAATTATTTTAAGATATCTCTTAAATTTCATGAGTAATTGCGATTTTTCATTACTAAAAAAGGTTTATAAATTATATATTTTAATCAAAATTTATCTCGTTTAAATTTTAATATAATTTTAATATTTTTTATATCAATTTGTTCAATTTTTGATTCTAAATAATAAATTATTAATTATTTTAAGATATCTCTTATATTTCTTGAGTAATTGCGCTTTTTATTACAAAAAATTGATTATAATTTATATATTTTATTCAAAATTCAACTAATTTAAATATTAATATAATTTTTATATTTTTTAGATCAATTTGTTCAATTTTTGATTCTAAATAATAAATTATTAATTATTTTAAGATATCTCTTAAATTTCATGAGTAATTGCGATTTTTCATTACTAAAAAAGGTTTATAAATTATATATTTTAATCAAAAGTAATCTCGTTTAAATTTTAATATAATTTTAATATTTTTTATATCAATTTGTTCAATTTTTGATTCTAAATAATAAATTATTAATTATTTTAAGATATCTCTTATATTTCTTGAGTAATTGCGCTTTTCATTACAAAAAATTGATTATAATTTATATATTTTATTCAAAATTCAACTAATTTAAATATTAATTTAATTTTTATATTTTTTAAATCAATTTGTTCAATTTTTGATTCTAAATAATAAATTATTAATTATTTTAAGATATCTCTTATATTTCTTGAGTAATTGCGCTTTTCATTACAAAAAATTGATTATAATCTATATATTTTAATCAAAATTCATCTCGTTTAAATTTTAATATAATTTTTATACTTTTTATATCAATTTGGTCAATTTTTGATTCTAAATAATAAATTATTAATTATTTTAAGATATCTCTTAAATTTCATGAGTAATTGCGATTTTTCATTACTAAAAAAGGTTTATAAATTATATATTTTAATCAAAAGTTATCTCGTTTAAATTTTAATATAATTTTAATATTTTTTATATCAATTTGTTCAATTTTTGATTCTAAATAATAAATTATTAATTATTTTAAGATATCTCTTATATTTCTTGAGTAATTGCGCTTTTTATTACAAAAAATTGATTATAATTTATATATTTTATTCAAAATTCAACTAATTTAAATATTAATATAATTTTTATATTTTTTAGATCAATTTGTTCAATTTTTGATTCTAAATAATAAATTATTAATTATTTTAAGATATCTCTTAAATTTCATGAGTAATTGCGATTTTTCATTACTAAAAAAGGTTTATAAATTATATATTTTAATCAAAAGTAATCTCGTTTAAATTTTAATATAATTTTAATATTTTTTATATCAATTTGTTCAATTTTTGATTCTAAATAATAAATTATTAATTATTTTAAGATATCTCTTATATTTCTTGAGTAATTGCGCTTTTCATTACAAAAAATTGATTATAATTTATATATTTTATTCAAAATTCAACTAATTTAAATATTAATTTAATTTTTATATTTTTTAAATCAATTTGTTCAATTTTTGATTCTAAATAATAAATTATTAATTATTTTAAGATATCTCTTATATTTCTTGAGTAATTGCGCTTTTCATTACAAAAAATTGATTATAATTTATATATTTTATTCAAAATTCAACTAATTTAAATATTAATATAATTTTTATATTTTTTAGATCAATTTGTTCAATTTTTGATTCTAAATAATAAATTATTAATTATTTTAAGATATCTCTTATATTTCATGCGTAATTGCGATTTTTCATTACCAAAAAAGGTTTAGAAATTATATATTTTAATCAAAAGTTATCTTGTTTAAATTTTAATATAATTTTAATATTTTTTATATCAATTTGGTCAATTTTTGATTCTAAATAATAAATTATTAATTATTTTAATATATCTCTTATATTTATTGAGTAATTGCTCCTTTCATTACAAAAAATTGATTATAATTTATATATTTTATTCAAAATTCAACTCGAATAACTATTAAGATAATATTTATATTTTTTATATTAATTTTTTCAATTTTTGATTCTAAATAATAAATTGTTAATTATTTTAAGATATCTCTTATATTTCTTGAGTAATTGCGCTTTTCTTTACAAAAAATTGATTATAATCTATATATTTTATTCAAAATTCAACTCGATTAAAGATTAAGATAAATTTTATATTTTTTATATTAATTTGTTCAATATTTGTTTCTAATTAATAAATTATTAATTATTTTAAGATATCTCTTATATTTCTTGATAAATTGCGCTTTTCATTACAAAAAAACGATTATAATTTATATATTTTAATCAAAATTCAACTCATTTAAATATTAAGATAATATTTATATTTTTTATATTAATTGGTTCAATTTTTGATTCTAAATAATAAATTATTAATTATTTTATTATATCTCTTATATTTCTTGAGTAATTGCGCTTTTCATTACAAAAAATTGATTATTATTTATATATTTTATTCAAAATTCAACTCGATTAAAGATTAAGATAAATTTTATATTTTTTATATTAATTTGTTCAATTTTTGATTCTAAATAATAAATTATTAATTATTTTAAGATATCTCTTATATTTCATGAGTAATTGCGATTTTTCATTACCAAAAAAGGTTTAAAAATTATATATTTTAATCAAAAGTTATCTCGTTTAAATTTTAATATAATTTTAATATTTTTTATATTAATTTGTTCAATTTTTTATTCTAAATAATAAATTATTAATTATTTTAAGATATCTCTTATATTTATTGAGTAATTGCGCTTTTCATTACAAAAAATTGATTATAATTTATATATTTTATTCAAAATTCAACTAATTTAAATATTAAGGAAAATTTTATATTTATTATATTAATTTGTTCAATTTTTGATTCTAAATAATAAATTATTAATTATTTTAAGATATCTCTTAAATTTCATGAGTAATTGCGATTTTTCATTACTAAAAAAGGTTTGTCAATTATATATTTTAATCAAAATTTATCTCGTTTAAATTTTAATATAATTTTAATATTTTTTATATCAATTTGTTCAATTTTTGATTCTAAATAATAAATTATTAATTATTTTAAGATATCTCTTATATTTCTTGAGTAATTGCGCTTTTCATTACAAAAAATTGATTATAATTTATATATTTTATTCAAAATTCAACTAATTTAAATATTAAGGAAAATTTTATATTTTTTATATTAATTTGTTCAATTTTTGATTCTAAATAATAAATTATTAATTATTTTAAGATATCTCTTAAATTTCATGAGTAATTGCGATTTTTCATTACTAAAAAAGGTTTATAAATTATATATTTTAATCAAAATTTATCTCGTTTAAATTTTAATATAATTTTAATATTTTTTATATCAATTTGTTCAATTTTAGATTCTAAATAATAAATTATTAATTATTTTAAGATATCTCTTATATTTCTTGAGTAATTGCGCTTTTTATTACAAAAAATTGATTATAATTTATATATTTTATTCAAAATTCAACTAATTTAAATATTAATATAATTTTTATATTTTTTAGATCAATTTGTTCAATTTTTGATTCTAAATAATAAATTATTAATTATTTTAAGATATCTCTTATATTTCATGAGTAATTGCGATTTTTCATTACCAAAAAAGGTTTAGAAATTATATATTTTAATCAAAAGTAATCTCGTTTAAATTTTAATATAATTTTAATATTTTTTATATCAATTTGTTCAATTTTTGATTCTAAATAATAAATTATTAATTATTTTAAGATATCTCTTAAATTTCATGAGTAATTGCGATTTTTCATTACTAAAAAAGGTTTATAAATTATATATTTTAATCAAAATTTATCTCGTTTAAATTTTAATATAATTTTAATATTTTTTATATCAATTTGTTCAATTTTTGATTCTAAATAATAAATTATTAATTATTTTAAGATATCTCTTATATTTCATGAGTAATTGCGATTTTTCATTACCAAAAAAGGTTTAGAAATTATATATTTTATTCAAAATTCAACTAATTTAAATATTAAGGAAAATTTTATATTTTTTATATTAATTTGTTCAATTTTTGATTCTAAATAATAAATTATTAATTATTTTAAGATATCTCTTAAATTTCATGAGTAATTGCGATTTTTCATTACTAAAAAAGGTTTATAAATTATATATTTTAATCAAAATTCATCTCGTTTAAATTTTAATATAATTTTTATACTTTTTATATCAATTTGGTCAATTTTTGATTCTAAATAATAAATTATTAATTATTTTAAGATATCTCTTAAATTTCATGAGTAATTGCGATTTTTCATTACTAAAAAAGGTTTATAAATTATATATTTTAATCAAAATTTATCTCGTTTAAATTTTAATATAATTTTAATATTTTTTATATCAATTTGTTCAATTTTTGATTCTAAATAATAAATTATTAATTATTTTAAGATATCTCTTATATTTCTTGAGTAATTGCGCTTTTTATTACAAAAAATTGATTATAATTTATATATTTTATTCAAAATTCAACTAATTTAAATATTAATATAATTTTTATATTTTTTAGATCAATTTGTTCAATTTTTGATTCTAAATAATAAATTATTAATTATTTTAAGATATCTCTTAAATTTCATGAGTAATTGCGATTTTTCATTACTAAAAAAGGTTTATAAATTATATATTTTAATCAAAAGTAATCTCGTTTAAATTTTAATATAATTTTAATATTTTTTATATCAATTTGTTCAATTTTTGATTCTAAATAATAAATTATTAATTATTTTAAGATATCTCTTATATTTCTTGAGTAATTGCGCTTTTCATTACAAAAAATTGATTATAATTTATATATTTTATTCAAAATTCAACTAATTTAAATATTAATTTAATTTTTATATTTTTTAAATCAATTTGTTCAATTTTTGATTCTAAATAATAAATTATTAATTATTTTAAGATATCTCTTATATTTCTTGAGTAATTGCGCTTTTCATTACAAAAAATTGATTATAATTTATATATTTTATTCAAAATTCAACTAATTTAAATATTAATATAATTTTTATATTTTTTAGATCAATTTGTTCAATTTTTGATTCTAAATAATAAATTATTAATTATTTTAAGATATCTCTTATATTTCATGCGTAATTGCGATTTTTCATTACCAAAAAAGGTTTAGAAATTATATATTTTAATCAAAAGTTATCTCGTTTAAATTTTAATATAATTTTAATATTTTTTATATCAATTTGGTCAATTTTTGATTCTAAATAATAAATTATTAATTATTTTAATATATCTCTTATATTTATTGAGTAATTGCTCCTTTCATTACAAAAAATTGATTATAATTTATATATTTTATTCAAAATTCAACTCGAATAACTATTAAGATAATATTTATATTTTTTATATTAATTTGTTCAATTTTTGATTCTAAATAATAAATTGTTAATTATTTTAAGATATCTCTTATATTTCTTGAGTAATTGCGCTTTTCTTTACAAAAAATTGATTATAATCTATATATTTTATTCAAAATTCAACTCGATTAAAGATTAAGATAAATTTTATATTTTTTATATTAATTTGTTCAATTTTTGATTCTAAATAATAAATTATTAATTATTTTAAGATATCTCTTATATTTCTTGAGTAATTTCGCTTTTCATTACAAAAAATTGATTATAATTTATATATGTTATTCAAAATTCAACACGATTAAAGATTAAGATAAATTTTATATTTTTTATATTAATTTGTTCAATATTTGTTTCTAATTAATAAATTATTAATTATTTTAAGATATCTCTAATATTTCTTGATAAATTGCGCTTTTCATTACAAAAAAACGATTATAATTTATATATTTTAATCAAAATTCAACTCATTTAAATATTAAGATAATATTTATATTTTTTATATTAATTGGTTCAATTTTTGATTCTAAATAATAAATTATTAATTATTTTATTATATCTCTTATATTTCTTGAGTAATTGCGCTTTTCATTACAAAAAATTGATTATTATTTATATATTTTATTCAAAATTCAACTCGATTAAAGATTAAGATAAATTTTATATTTTTTATATTAATTTGTTCAATTTTTGATTCTAAATAATAAATTATTAATTATTTTAAGATATCTCTTATATTTCATGAGTAATTGCGATTTTTCATTACCAAAAAAGGTTTAGAAATTATATATTTTAATCAAAAGTTATCTCGTTTAAATTTTAATATAATTTTAATATTTTTTATATTAATTTGTTCAATTTTTTATTCTAAATAATAAATTATTAATTATTTTAAGATATCTCTTATATTTATTGAGTAATTGCTCTTTTCATTACAAAAAATTGATTATAATTTATATATTTTATTCAAAATTCAACTAATATAAATATTAATATAATTTTAATATTTTTTATATCAATTTGTTCAATTTTTGATTCTAAATAATAAATTATTAATTATTTTAAGATATCTCTTATATTTCTTGAGTAATTGCGCTTTTCATTACAAAAAATTGATTATAATTTATATATTTTATTCAAAATTCAACTAATTTAAATATTAAGGAAAATTTTATATTTTTTATATTAATTTGTTCAATTTTTGATTCTCAATAATAAATTATTAATTATTTTAAGATATCTCTTAAATTTCATGAGTAATTGCGATTTTTCATTACTAAAAAAGGTTTATAAATTATATATTTTAATCAAAAGTAATCTCGTTTAAATTTTAATATAATTTTAATATTTTTTATATTAATTGGTTCAATTTTTGATTCTAAATAATAAATTATTAATTATTTTATTATATCTCTTATATTTCTTGAGTAATTGCGCTTTTCATTACAAAAAATTGATTATTATTTATATATTTTATTCAAAATTCAACTCGATTAAAGATTAAGATAAATTTTATATTTTTTATATTAATTTGTTCAATTTTTGATTCTAAATAATAAATTATTAATTATTTTAAGATATCTCTTATATTTCATGAGTAATTGCGATTTTTCATTACCAAAAAAGGTTTAGAAATTATATATTTTAATCAAAAGTTATCTCGTTTAAATTTTAATATAATTTTAATATTTTTTATATTAATTTGTTCAATTTTTTATTCTAAATAATAAATTATTAATTATTTTAAGATATCTCTTATATTTATTGAGTAATTGCTCTTTTCATTACAAAAAATTGATTATAATTTATATATTTTATTCAATATTCAACTAATATAAATATTAATATAATTTTAATATTTTTTATATCAATTTGTTCAATTTTTGATTCTAAATAATAAATTATTAATTATTTTAAGATATCTCTTATATTTCTTGAGTAATTGCGCTTTTCATTACAAAAAATTGATTATAATTTATATATTTTATTCAAAATACAACTAATTTAAATATTAAGGAAAATTTTATATTTTTTATATTAATTTGGTCAATTTTTGATTCTAAATAATAAATTATTAATTATTTTAAGATATCTCTTAAATTTCATGAGTAATTGCGATTTTTCATTACTAAAAAAGGTTTATAAATTATATATTTTAATCAAAAGTAATCTCGTTTAAATTTTAATATAATTTTAATATTTTTTATATCAATTTGTTCAATTTTTGATTCTAAATAATAAATTATTAATTATTTTAAGATATCTCTTTTATTTCATGAGTAATTGCGATTTTTCATTACTAAAAAAGGTTTAGAAATTATATATTTTAATCAAAATTCATCTCGTTTAAATTTTAATATAATTTTTATACTTTTTATATCAATTTGGTCAATTTTTGATTCTAAATAATAAATTATTAATTATTTTAAGATATCTCTTAAATTTCATGAGTAATTGCGATTTTTCATTACTAAAAAAGGTTTATAAATTATATATTTTAATCAAAATTTATCTCGTTTAAATTTTAATATAATTTTAATATTTTTTATATCAATTTGTTCAATTTTTGATTCTAAATAATAAATTATTAATTATTTTAAGATATCTCTTATATTTCATGAGTAATTGCGATTTTTCATTACCAAAAAAGGTTTAGAAATTATATATTTTATTCAAAATTCAACTAATTTAAATATTAAGGAAAATTTTATATTTTTTATATTAATTTGTTCAATTTTTGATTCTAAATAATAAATTATTAATTATTTTAAGATATCTCTTAAATTTCATGAGTAATTGCGATTTTTCATTACTAAAAAAGGTTTATAAATTATATATTTTAATCAAAATTCATCTCGTTTAAATTTTAATATAATTTTTATACTTTTTATATCAATTTGGTCAATTTTTGATTCTAAATAATAAATTATTAATTATTTTAAGATATCTCTTAAATTTCATGAGTAATTGCGATTTTTCATTACTAAAAAAGGTTTATAAATTATATATTTTAATCAAAATTTATCTCGTTTAAATTTTAATATAATTTTAATATTTTTTATATCAATTTGTTCAATTTTTGATTCTAAATAATAAATTATTAATTATTTTAAGATATCTCTTATATTTCTTGAGTAATTGCGCTTTTTATTACAAAAAATTGATTATAATTTATATATTTTATTCAAAATTCAACTAATTTAAATATTAATATAATTTTTATATTTTTTAGATCAATTTGTTCAATTTTTGATTCTAAATAATAAATTATTAATTATTTTAAGATATCTCTTAAATTTCATGAGTAATTGCGATTTTTCATTACTAAAAAAGGTTTATAAATTATATATTTTAATCAAAAGTAATCTCGTTTAAATTTTAATATAATTTTAATATTTTTTATATCAATTTGTTCAATTTTTGATTCTAATTAATAAATTATTAATTATTTTAAGATATCTCTTATATTTCTTGAGTAATTGCGCTTTTCATTACAAAAAATTGATTATAATTTATATATTTTATTCAAAATTCAACTAATTTAAATATTAATTTAATTTTTATATTTTTTAAATCAATTTGTTCAATTTTTGATTCTAAATAATAAATTATTAATTATTTTAAGATATCTCTTATATTTCTTGAGTAATTGCGCTTTTCATTACAAAAAATTGATTATAATCTATATATTTTAATCAAAATTCATCTCGTTTAAATTTTAATATAATTTTTATACTTTTTATATCAATTTGGTCAATTTTTGATTCTAAATAATAAATTATTAATTATTTTAAGATATCTCTTAAATTTCATGAGTAATTGCGATTTTTCATTACTAAAAAAGGTTTATAAATTATATATTTTAATCAAAAGTTATCTCGTTTAAATTTTAATATAATTTTAATATTTTTTATATCAATTTGTTCAATTTTTGATTCTAAATAATAAATTATTAATTATTTTAAGATATCTCTTATATTTCTTGAGTAATTGCGCTTTTTATTACAAAAAATTGATTATAATTTATATATTTTATTCAAAATTCAACTAATTTAAATATTAATATAATTTTTATATTTTTTAGATCAATTTGTTCAATTTTTGATTCTAAATAATAAATTATTAATTATTTTAAGATATCTCTTAAATTTCATGAGTAATTGCGATTTTTCATTACTAAAAAAGGTTTATAAATTATATATTTTAATCAAAAGTAATCTCGTTTAAATTTTAATATAATTTTAATATTTTTTATATCAATTTGTTCAATTTTTGATTCTAAATAATAAATTATTAATTATTTTAAGATATCTCTTATATTTCTTGAGTAATTGCGCATTTCATTACAAAAAATTGATTATAATTTATATATTTTATTCAAAATTCAACTAATTTAAATATTAATTTAATTTTTATATTTTTTAAATCAATTTGTTCAATTTTTGATTCTAAATAATAAATTATTAATTATTTTAAGATATCTCTTATATTTCTTGAGTAATTGCGCTTTTCATTACAAAAAATTGATTATAATCTATATATTTTATTCAAAATTCAACTAATTTAAATATTAATATAATTTTTATATTTTTTAGATCAATTTGTTCAATTTTTGATACTAAATAATAAATTATTAATTATTTTAAGATATCTCTTAAATTTCATGAGTAATTGCGATTTTTCATTACTAAAAAAGGTTTATAAATTATATATTTTAATCAAAAGTAATCTCGTTTAAATTTTAATATAATTTTAATATTTTTTATATCAATTTGGTCAATTTTTGATTCTAATTAATAAATTATTAATTATTTTAAGATATCTCTTAAATTTCATGAGTAATTGCGATTTTTCATTACTAAAAAAGGTTTATAAATTATATATTTTAATCAAAAGTTATCTCGTTTAAATTTTAATATAATTTTAATATTTTTTATATCAATTTGGTCAATTTTTGATTCTAAATAATAAATTATTAATTATTTTAAGATATCTCTTATATTTATTGAGTAATTGCTCCTTTCATTACAAAAAATTGATTATAATTTATATATTTTATTCAAAATTCAACTCGAATAACTATTAAGATAATATTTATATTTTTTATATTAATTTGTTCAATTTTTGATTCTAAATAATAAATTGTTAATTATTTTAAGATATCTCTTATATTTCTTGAGTAATTGCGCTTTTCTTTACAAAAAATTGATTATAATCTATATATTTTATTCAAAATTCAACTCGATTAAAGATTAAGATAAATTTTATATTTTTTATATTAATTGGTTCAATTTTTGATTCTAAATAATAAATTATTAATTATTTTATTATATCTCTTATATTTCTTGAGTAATTGCGCTTTTCATTACAAAAAATTGATTATTATTTATATATTTTATTCAAAATTCAACTCGATTAAAGATTAAGATAAATTTTATATTTTTTATATTAATTTGTTCAATTTTTGATTCTAAATAATAAATTATTAATTATTTTAAGATATCTCTTATATTTCATGAGTAATTGCGATTTTTCATTACCAAAAAAGGTTTAGAAATTATATATTTTAATCAAAAGTTATCTCGTTTAAATTTTAATATAATTTTAATATTTTTTATATTAATTTGTTCAATTTTTTATTCTAAATAATAAATTATTAATTATTTTAAGATATCTCTTATATTTATTGAGTAATTGCTCTTTTCATTACAAAAAATTGATTATAATTTATATATTTTATTCAAAATTCAACTAATATAAATATTAATATAATTTTAATATTTTTTATATCAATTTGTTCAATTTTTGATTCTAAATAATAAATTATTAATTATTTTAAGATATCTCTTATATTTCTTGAGTAATTGCGTTTTTCATTACAAAAAATTGATTATAATTTATATATTTTATTCAAAATTCAACTAATTTAAATATTAAGGAAAATTTTATATTTTTTATATTAATTTGTTCAATTTTTGATTCTCAATAATAAATTATTAATTATTTTAAGATATCTCTTAAATTTCATGAGTAATTGCGATTTTTCATTACTAAAAAAGGTTTATAAATTATATATTTTAATCAAAAGTAATCTCGTTTAAATTTTAATATAATTTTAATATTTTTTATATTAATTGGTTCAATTTTTGATTCTAAATAATAAATTATTAATTATTTTATTATATCTCTTATATTTCTTGAGTAATTGCGCTTTTCATTACAAAAAATTGATTATTATTTATATATTTTATTCAAAATTCAACTCGATTAAAGATTAAGATAAATTTTATATTTTTTATATTAATTTGTTCAATTTTTGATTCTAAATAATAAATTATTAATTATTTTAAGATATCTCTTATATTTCATGAGTAATTGCGATTTTTCATTACCAAAAAAGGTTTAGAAATTATATATTTTAATCAAAAGTTATCTCGTTTAAATTTTAATATAATTTTAATATTTTTTATATTAATTTGTTCAATTTTTTATTCTAAATAATAAATTATTAATTATTTTAAGATATCTCTTATATTTATTGAGTAATTGCTCTTTTCATTACAAAAAATTGATTATAATTTATATATTTTATTCAAAATTCAACTAATATAAATATTAATATAATTTTAATATTTTTTATATCAATTTGTTCAATTTTTGATTCTAAATAATAAATTATTAATTATTTTAAGATATCTCTTATATTTCTTGAGTAATTGCGCTTTTCATTACAAAAAATTGATTATAATTTATATATTTTATTCAAAATTCAACTAATTTAAATATTAAGGAAAATTTTATATTTTTTATATTAATTTGGTCAATTTTTGATTCTAAATAATAAATTATTAATTATTTTAAGATATCTCTTAAATTTCATGAGTAATTGCGATTTTTCATTACTAAAAAAGGTTTATAAATTATATATTTTAATCAAAAGTAATCTCGTTTAAATTTTAATATAATTTTAATATTTTTTATATCAATTTGTTCAATTTTTGATTCTAAATAATAAATTATTAATTATTTTAAGATATCTCTTTTATTTCATGAGTAATTGCGATTTTTCATTACTAAAAAAGGTTTAGAAATTATATATTTTAATCAAAATTCATCTCGTTTAAATTTTAATATAATTTTTATACTTTTTATATCAATTTGGTCAATTTTTGATTCTAAATAATAAATTATTAATTATTTTAAGATATCTCTTAAATTTCATGAGTAATTGCGATTTTTCATTACTAAAAAAGGTTTATAAATTATATATTTTAATCAAAATTTATCTCGTTTAAATTTTAATATAATTTTAATATTTTTTATATCAATTTGTTCAATTTTTGATTCTAAATAATAAATTATTAATTATTTTAAGATATCTCTTATATTTCATGAGTAATTGCGATTTTTCATTACCAAAAAAGGTTTAGAAATTATATATTTTATTCAAAATTCAACTAATTTAAATATTAAGGAAAATTTTATATTTTTTATATTAATTTGTTCAATTTTTGATTCTAAATAATAAATTATTAATTATTTTAAGATATCTCTTATATTTCATGAGTAATTGCGATTTTTCATTACTAAAAAAGGTTTATAAATTATATATTTTAATCAAAATTCATCTCGTTTAAATTTTAATATAATTTTTATACTTTTTATATCAATTTGGTCAATTTTTGATTCTAAATAATAAATTATTAATTATTTTAAGATATCTCTTAAATTTCATGAGTAATTGCGATTTTTCATTACTAAAAAAGGTTTATAAATTATATATTTTAATCAAAATTTATCTCGTTTAAATTTTAATATAATTTTAATATTTTTTATATCAATTTGTTCAATTTTTGATTCTAAATAATAAATTATTAATTATTTTAAGATATCTCTTATATTTCTTGAGTAATTGCGCTTTTTATTACAAAAAATTGATTATAATTTATATATTTTATTCAAAATTCAACTAATTTAAATATTAATATAATTTTTATATTTTTTAGATCAATTTGTTCAATTTTTGATTCTAAATAATAAATTATTAATTATTTTAAGATATCTCTTATATTTCTTGAGTAATTGCGCATTTCATTACAAAAAATTGATTATAATTTATATATTTTATTCAAAATTCAACTAATTTAAATATTAATTTAATTTTTATATTTTTTAAATCAATTTGTTCAATTTTTGATTCTAAATAATAAATTATTAATTATTTTAAGATATCTCTTATATTTCTTGAGTAATTGCGCTTTTCATTACAAAAAATTGATTATAATCTATATATTTTATTCAAAATTCAACTAATTTAAATATTAATATAATTTTTATATTTTTTAGATCAATTTGTTCAATTTTTGATACTAAATAATAAATTATTAATTATTTTAAGATATCTCTTAAATTTCATGAGTAATTGCGATTTTTCATTACTAAAAAAGGTTTATAAATTATATATTTTAATCAAAAGTAATCTCGTTTAAATTTTAATATAATTTTAATATTTTTTATATCAATTTGCTCAATTTTTGATTCTAATTAATAAATTATTAATTATTTTAAGATATCTCTTAAATTTCATGAGTAATTGCGATTTTTCATTACTAAAAAAGGTTTATAAATTATATATTTTAATCAAAAGTTATCTCGTTTAAATTTTAATATAATTTTAATATTTTTTATATCAATTTGGTCAATTTTTGATTCTAAATAATAAATTATTAATTATTTTAAGATATCTCTTATATTTATTGAGTAATTGCTCCTTTCATTACAAAAAATTGATTATAATTTATATATTTTATTCAAAATTCAACTCGAATAACTATTAAGATAATATTTATATTTTTTATATTAATTTGTTCAATTTTTGATTCTAAATAATAAATTGTTAATTATTTTAAGATATCTCTTATATTTCTTGAGTAATTGCGCTTTTCTTTACAAAAAATTGATTATAATCTATATATTTTATTCAAAATTCAACTCGATTAAAGATTAAGATAAATTTTATATTTTTTATATTAATTGGTTCAATTTTTGATTCTAAATAATAAATTATTAATTATTTTATTATATCTCTTATATTTCTTGAGTAATTGCGCTTTTCATTACAAAAAATTGATTATTATTTATATATTTTATTCAAAATTCAACTCGATTAATGATTAAGATAAATTTTATATTTTTTATATTAATTTGTTCAATTTTTGATTCTAAATAATAAATTATTAATTATTTTAAGATATCTCTTATATTTCATGAGTAATTGCGATTTTTCATTACCAAAAAAGGTTTAGAAATTATATATTTTAATCAAAAGTTATCTCGTTTAAATTTTAATATAATTTTAATATTTTTTATATTAATTTGTTCAATTTTTTATTCTAAATAATAAATTATTAATTATTTTAAGATATCTCTTATATTTATTGAGTAATTGCTCTTTTCATTACAAAAAATTGATTATAATTTATATATTTTATTCAAAATTCAACTAATATAAATATTAATATAATTTTAATATTTTTTATATCAATTTGTTCAATTTTTGATTCTAAATAATAAATTATTAATTATTTTAAGATATCTCTTATATTTCTTGAGTAATTGCGTTTTTCATTACAAAAAATTGATTATAATTTATATATTTTATTCAAAATTCAACTAATTTAAATATTAAGGAAAATTTTATATTTTTTATATTAATTTGTTCAATTTTTGATTCTCAATAATAAATTATTAATTATTTTAAGATATCTCTTAAATTTCATGAGTAATTGCGATTTTTCATTACTAAAAAAGGTTTATAAATTATATATTTTAATCAAAAGTAATCTCGTTTAAATTTTAATATAATTTTAATATTTTTTATATTAATTGGTTCAATTTTTGATTCTAAATAATAAATTATTAATTATTTTATTATATCTCTTATATTTCTTGAGTAATTGCGCTTTTCATTACAAAAAATTGATTATTATTTATATATTTTATTCAAAATTCAACTCGATTAAAGATTAAGATAAATTTTATATTTTTTATATTAATTTGTTCAATTTTTGATTCTAAATAATAAATTATTAATTATTTTAAGATATCTCTTATATTTCATGAGTAATTGCGATTTTTCATTACCAAAAAAGGTTTAGAAATTATATATTTTAATCAAAAGTTATCTCGTTTAAATTTTAATATAATTTTAATATTTTTTATATTAATTTGTTCAATTTTTTATTCTAAATAATAAATTATTAATTATTTTAAGATATCTCTTATATTTATTGAGTAATTGCTCTTTTCATTACAAAAAATTGATTATAATTTATATATTTTATTCAAAATTCAACTAATATAAATATTAATATAATTTTAATATTTTTTATATCAATTTGTTCAATTTTTGATTCTAAATAATAAATTATTAATTATTTTAAGATATCTCTTATATTTCTTGAGTAATTGCGCTTTTCATTACAAAAAATTGATTATAATTTATATATTTTATTCAAAATTCAACTAATTTAAATATTAAGGAAAATTTTATATTTTTTATATTAATTTGGTCAATTTTTGATTCTAAATAATAAATTATTAATTATTTTAAGATATCTCTTAAATTTCATGAGTAATTGCGATTTTTCATTACTAAAAAAGGTTTATAAATTATATATTTTAATCAAAAGTAATCTCGTTTAAATTTTAATATAATTTTAATATTTTTTATATCAATTTGTTCAATTTTTGATTCTAAATAATAAATTATTAATTATTTTAAGATATCTCTTTTATTTCATGAGTAATTGCGATTTTTCATTACTAAAAAAGGTTTAGAAATTATATATTTTAATCAAAATTCATCTCGTTTAAATTTTAATATAATTTTTATACTTTTTATATCAATTTGGTCAATTTTTGATTCTAAATAATAAATTATTAATTATTTTAAGATATCTCTTAAATTTCATGAGTAATTGCGATTTTTCATTACTAAAAAAGGTTTATAAATTATATATTTTAATCAAAATTTATCTCGTTTAAATTTTAATATAATTTTAATATTTTTTATATCAATTTGTTCAATTTTTGATTCTAAATAATAAATTATTAATTATTTTAAGATATCTCTTATATTTCATGAGTAATTGCGATTTTTCATTACCAAAAAAGGTTTAGAAATTATATATTTTATTCAAAATTCAACTAATTTAAATATTAAGGAAAATTTTATATTTTTTATATTAATTTGTTCAATTTTTGATTCTAAATAATAAATTATTAATTATTTTAAGATATCTCTTATATTTCATGAGTAATTGCGATTTTTCATTACTAAAAAAGGTTTATAAATTATATATTTTAATCAAAATTCATCTCGTTTAAATTTTAATATAATTTTTATACTTTTTATATCAATTTGGTCAATTTTTGATTCTAAATAATAAATTATTAATTATTTTAAGATATCTCTTAAATTTCATGAGTAATTGCGATTTTTCATTACTAAAAAAGGTTTATAAATTATATATTTTAATCAAAATTTATCTCGTTTAAATTTTAATATAATTTTAATATTTTTTATATCAATTTGTTCAATTTTTGATTCTAAATAATAAATTATTAATTATTTTAAGATATCTCTTATATTTCTTGAGTAATTGCGCTTTTTATTACAAAAAATTGATTATAATTTATATATTTTATTCAAAATTCAACTAATTTAAATATTAATATAATTTTTATATTTTTTAGATCAATTTGTTCAATTTTTGATTCTAAATAATAAATTATTAATTATTTTAAGATATCTCTTAAATTTCATGAGTAATTGCGATTTTTCATTACTAAAAAAGGTTTATAAATTATATATTTTAATCAAAAGTAATCTCGTTTAAATTTTAATATAATTTTAATATTTTTTATATCAATTTGTTCAATTTTTGATTCTAATTAATAAATTATTAATTATTTTAAGATATCTCTTATATTTCTTGAGTAATTGCGCTTTTCATTACAAAAAATTGATTATAATTTATATATTTTATTCAAAATTCAACTAATTTAAATATTAATTTAATTTTTATATTTTTTAAATCAATTTGTTCAATTTTTGATTCTAAATAATAAATTATTAATTATTTTAAGATATCTCTTATATTTCTTGAGTAATTGCGCTTTTCATTACAAAAAATTGATTATAATCTATATATTTTAATCAAAATTCATCTCGTTTAAATTTTAATATAATTTTTATACTTTTTATATCAATTTGGTCAATTTTTGATTCTAAATAATAAATTATTAATTATTTTAAGATATCTCTTAAATTTCATGAGTAATTGCGATTTTTCATTACTAAAAAAGGTTTATAAATTATATATTTTAATCAAAAGTTATCTCGTTTAAATTTTAATATAATTTTAATATTTTTTATATCAATTTGTTCAATTTTTGATTCTAAATAATAAATTATTAATTATTTTAAGATATCTCTTATATTTCTTGAGTAATTGCGCTTTTTATTACAAAAAATTGATTATAATTTATATATTTTATTCAAAATTCAACTAATTTAAATATTAATATAATTTTTATATTTTTTAGATCAATTTGTTCAATTTTTGATTCTAAATAATAAATTATTAATTATTTTAAGATATCTCTTAAATTTCATGAGTAATTGCGATTTTTCATTACTAAAAAAGGTTTATAAATTATATATTTTAATCAAAAGTAATCTCGTTTAAATTTTAATATAATTTTAATATTTTTTATATCAATTTGTTCAATTTTTGATTCTAAATAATAAATTATTAATTATTTTAAGATATCTCTTATATTTCTTGAGTAATTGCGCATTTCATTACAAAAAATTGATTATAATTTATATATTTTATTCAAAATTCAACTAATTTAAATATTAATTTAATTTTTATATTTTTTAAATCAATTTGTTCAATTTTTGATTCTAAATAATAAATTATTAATTATTTTAAGATATCTCTTATATTTCTTGAGTAATTGCGCTTTTCATTACAAAAAATTGATTATAATCTATATATTTTATTCAAAATTCAACTAATTTAAATATTAATATAATTTTTATATTTTTTAGATCAATTTGTTCAATTTTTGATACTAAATAATAAATTATTAATTATTTTAAGATATCTCTTAAATTTCATGAGTAATTGCGATTTTTCATTACTAAAAAAGGTTTATAAATTATATATTTTAATCAAAAGTAATCTCGTTTAAATTTTAATATAATTTTAATATTTTTTATATCAATTTGGTCAATTTTTGATTCTAATTAATAAATTATTAATTATTTTAAGATATCTCTTAAATTTCATGAGTAATTGCGATTTTTCATTACTAAAAAAGGTTTATAAATTATATATTTTAATCAAAAGTTATCTCGTTTAAATTTTAATATAATTTTAATATTTTTTATATCAATTTGGTCAATTTTTGATTCTAAATAATAAATTATTAATTATTTTAAGATATCTCTTATATTTATTGAGTAATTGCTCCTTTCATTACAAAAAATTGATTATAATTTATATATTTTATTCAAAATTCAACTCGAATAACTATTAAGATAATATTTATATTTTTTATATTAATTTGTTCAATTTTTGATTCTAAATAATAAATTGTTAATTATTTTAAGATATCTCTTATATTTCTTGAGTAATTGCGCTTTTCTTTACAAAAAATTGATTATAATCTATATATTTTATTCAAAATTCAACTCGATTAAAGATTAAGATAAATTTTATATTTTTTATATTAATTGGTTCAATTTTTGATTCTAAATAATAAATTATTAATTATTTTATTATATCTCTTATATTTCTTGAGTAATTGCGCTTTTCATTACAAAAAATTGATTATTATTTATATATTTTATTCAAAATTCAACTCGATTAAAGATTAAGATAAATTTTATATTTTTTATATTAATTTGTTCAATTTTTGATTCTAAATAATAAATTATTAATTATTTTAAGATATCTCTTATATTTCATGAGTAATTGCGATTTTTCATTACCAAAAAAGGTTTAGAAATTATATATTTTAATCAAAAGTTATCTCGTTTAAATTTTAATATAATTTTAATATTTTTTATATTAATTTGTTCAATTTTTTATTCTAAATAATAAATTATTAATTATTTTAAGATATCTCTTATATTTATTGAGTAATTGCTCTTTTCATTACAAAAAATTGATTATAATTTATATATTTTATTCAAAATTCAACTAATATAAATATTAATATAATTTTAATATTTTTTATATCAATTTGTTCAATTTTTGATTCTAAATAATAAATTATTAATTATTTTAAGATATCTCTTATATTTCTTGAGTAATTGCGCTTTTCATTACAAAAAATTGATTATAATTTATATATTTTATTCAAAATTCAACTAATTTAAATATTAAGGAAAATTTTATATTTTTTATATTAATTTGTTCAATTTTTGATTCTCAATAATAAATTATTAATTATTTTAAGATATCTCTTAAATTTCATGAGTAATTGCGATTTTTCATTACTAAAAAAGGTTTATAAATTATATATTTTAATCAAAAGTAATCTCGTTTAAATTTTAATATAATTTTAATATTTTTTATATTAATTGGTTCAATTTTTGATTCTAAATAATAAATTATTAATTATTTTATTATATCTCTTATATTTCTTGAGTAATTGCGCTTTTCATTACAAAAAATTGATTATTATTTATATATTTTATTCAAAATTCAACTCGATTAAAGATTAAGATAAATTTTATATTTTTTATATTAATTTGTTCAATTTTTGATTCTAAATAATAAATTATTAATTATTTTAAGATATCTCTTATATTTCATGAGTAATTGCGATTTTTCATTACCAAAAAAGGTTTAGAAATTATATATTTTAATCAAAAGTTATCTCGTTTAAATTTTAATATAATTTTAATATTTTTTATATTAATTTGTTCAATTTTTTATTCTAAATAATAAATTATTAATTATTTTAAGATATCTCTTATATTTATTGAGTAATTGCTCTTTTCATTACAAAAAATTGATTATAATTTATATATTTTATTCAAAATTCAACTAATATAAATATTAATATAATTTTAATATTTTTTATATCAATTTGTTCAATTTTTGATTCTAAATAATAAATTATTAATTATTTTAAGATATCTCTTATATTTCTTGAGTAATTGCGCTTTTCATTACAAAAAATTGATTATAATTTATATATTTTATTCAAAATTCAACTAATTTAAATATTAAGGAAAATTTTATATTTTTTATATTAATTTGGTCAATTTTTGATTCTAAATAATAAATTATTAATTATTTTAAGATATCTCTTAAATTTCATGAGTAATTGCGATTTTTCATTACTAAAAAAGGTTTATAAATTATATATTTTAATCAAAAGTAATCTCGTTTAAATTTTAATATAATTTTAATATTTTTTATATCAATTTGTTCAATTTTTGATTCTAAATAATAAATTATTAATTATTTTAAGATATCTCTTTTATTTCATGAGTAATTGCGATTTTTCATTACTAAAAAAGGTTTAGAAATTATATATTTTAATCAAAATTCATCTCGTTTAAATTTTAATATAATTTTTATACTTTTTATATCAATTTGGTCAATTTTTGATTCTAAATAATAAATTATTAATTATTTTAAGATATCTCTTAAATTTCATGAGTAATTGCGATTTTTCATTACTAAAAAAGGTTTATAAATTATATATTTTAATCAAAATTTATCTCGTTTAAATTTTAATATAATTTTAATATTTTTTATATCAATTTGTTCAATTTTTGATTCTAAATAATAAATTATTAATTATTTTAAGATATCTCTTATATTTCATGAGTAATTGCGATTTTTCATTACCAAAAAAGGTTTAGAAATTATATATTTTATTCAAAATTCAACTAATTTAAATATTAAGGAAAATTTTATATTTTTTATATTAATTTGTTCAATTTTTGATTCTAAATAATAAATTATTAATTATTTTAAGATATCTCTTAAATTTCATGAGTAATTGCGATTTTTCATTACTAAAAAAGGTTTATAAATTATATATTTTAATCAAAATTCATCTCGTTTAAATTTTAATATAATTTTTATACTTTTTATATCAATTTGGTCAATTTTTGATTCTAAATAATAAATTATTAATTATTTTAAGATATCTCTTAAATTTCATGAGTAATTGCGATTTTTCATTACTAAAAAAGGTTTATAAATTATATATTTTAATCAAAATTTATCTCGTTTAAATTTTAATATAATTTTAATATTTTTTATATCAATTTGTTCAATTTTTGATTCTAAATAATAAATTATTAATTATTTTAAGATATCTCTTATATTTCTTGAGTAATTGCGCTTTTTATTACAAAAAATTGATTATAATTTATATATTTTATTCAAAATTCAACTAATTTAAATATTAATATAATTTTTATATTTTTTAGATCAATTTGTTCAATTTTTGATTCTAAATAATAAATTATTAATTATTTTAAGATATCTCTTAAATTTCATGAGTAATTGCGATTTTTCATTACTAAAAAAGGTTTATAAATTATATATTTTAATCAAAAGTAATCTCGTTTAAATTTTAATATAATTTTAATATTTTTTATATCAATTTGTTCAATTTTTGATTCTAAATAATAAATTATTAATTATTTTAAGATATCTCTTATATTTCTTGAGTAATTGCGCTTTTCATTACAAAAAATTGATTATAATTTATATATTTTATTCAAAATTCAACTAATTTAAATATTAATTTAATTTTTATATTTTTTAAATCAATTTGTTCAATTTTTGATTCTAAATAATAAATTATTAATTATTTTAAGATATCTCTTATATTTCTTGAGTAATTGCGCTTTTCATTACAAAAAATTGATTATAATCTATATATTTTAATCAAAATTCATCTCGTTTAAATTTTAATATAATTTTTATACTTTTTATATCAATTTGGTCAATTTTTGATTCTAAATAATAAATTATTAATTATTTTAAGATATCTCTTAAATTTCATGAGTAATTGCGATTTTTCATTACTAAAAAAGGTTTATAAATTATATATTTTAATCAAAAGTTATCTCGTTTAAATTTTAATATAATTTTAATATTTTTTATATCAATTTGTTCAATTTTTGATTCTAAATAATAAATTATTAATTATTTTAAGATATCTCTTATATTTCTTGAGTAATTGCGCTTTTTATTACAAAAAATTGATTATAATTTATATATTTTATTCAAAATTCAACTAATTTAAATATTAATATAATTTTTATATTTTTTAGATCAATTTGTTCAATTTTTGATTCTAAATAATAAATTATTAATTATTTTAAGATATCTCTTAAATTTCATGAGTAATTGCGATTTTTCATTACTAAAAAAGGTTTATAAATTATATATTTTAATCAAAAGTAATCTCGTTTAAATTTTAATATAATTTTAATATTTTTTATATCAATTTGTTCAATTTTTGATTCTAAATAATAAATTATTAATTATTTTAAGATATCTCTTATATTTCTTGATAAATTGCGCTTTTCATTACAAAAAAACGATTATAATTTATATATTTTAATCAAAATTCAACTCATTTAAATATTAAGATAATATTTATATTTTTTATATTAATTGGTTCAATTTTTGATTCTAAATAATAAATTATTAATTATTTTATTATATCTCTTATATTTCTTGAGTAATTGCGCTTTTCATTACAAAAAATTTATTATTATTTATATATTTTATTCAAAATTCAACTCGATTAAAGATTAAGATAAATTTTATATTTTTTATATTAATTTGTTCAATTTTTGATTCTAAATAATAAATTATTAATTATTTTAAGATATCTCTTATATTTCATGAGTAATTGCGATTTTTCATTACCAAAAAAGGTTTAGAAATTATATATTTTAATCAAAAGTTATCTCGTTTAAATTTTAATATAATTTTAATATTTTTTATATTAATTTGTTCAATTTTTTATTCTAAATAATAAATTATTAATTATTTTAAGATATCTCTTATATTTATTGAGTAATTGCTCTTTTCATTACAAAAAATTGATTATAATTTATATATTTTATTCAAAATTCAACTAATATAAATATTAATATAATTTTTATATTTTTTAGATCAATTTGTTCAATTTTTGATTCTAAATAATAAATTATTAATTATTTTAAGATATCTCTTATATTTCTTGAGTAATTGCGCTTTTCTTTACAAAAAATTGATTATAATCTATATATTTTATTCAAAATTCAACTAATATAAATATTAATATAATTTTTATATTTTTTTATATTAATTTGTTCAATTTTTAATTCTAATTAATAAATTATTAATTATTTTAGATATCTTTTATATTTCCTGAGTAATTGGGCTTTTTCACCAAAAATCTATTTTATTTATAATTTCATTCAAAATTCAACTCATTTAAATTTTAATATAATTTTTATACTTTTTAGATCAATTTGTTCAATTTTTTATTCTAAATAATAAATTATTAATTATTTTAAGATATCTCTTATATTTGATGAGTAATTGCGATTTTTCATTACAAATAATTGATTATAATTTATATATTTTATTCAAAATTCAACTCTTTTAAATTTTAATATAATTTTTATATTTTTTAAATCAATTTGTTCAATTTTTGATTCTAAATAATAAATTATTAATTATTTTAAGATATCTCTTATATTTCTTGAGTAATTGCGCTTTTCTTTACAAAAAAATGATTATAATCTATATATTTTATTCAAAATTCAACTAATATAAATATTAATATAATTTTTATATTTTTTATATTAATTTGTTCAATTTTTGATTCTAATTAATAAATTATTAATTATTTTAGATATCTTTTATATTTCCTGAGTAATTGGGCTTTTTCATTACAAAAAATCTATTTTATTTATAATTTCAATAAAAATTCAACTCGTTTAAATTTTAATATAATTTTTATACTTTTTAGATCAATTTGTTCAATTGTTTATTCTAAATAATAAATTATTAATTATTTTAAGATATCTTTTATATTTGCTGAGTAATTGGGCTTTTTCATTACAAAAGATCTATTTTATTTATAATTTCATTCAAAATTCAACTCATTTAAATATTAAGGAAAATTTTATATTTTTTATATTAATTTGTTCAATTTTTGATTCTAAATAATAATTTATTAATTATTTTAAGATATCTCTTAAATTTCATGAGTAATTGCGATTTTTCATTACAAAAAATTGATTATAATTTATATATTTTATTCAAAATTCAACTCGATTAAATATTAAGATAAATTTTATATTTTTTATATTAATTGATTGAATTTTTGATTCTAAATAATAAATTATTTATTATTTAAAGATATCTCTTATATTTCTTGAGTAATTGCGATTTTTCATTACCAAAAAAGGTTTAGAAATTATATATTTTAATCAAAATTCATCTCGTTTAAATTTTAATATAATTTTTATACTTTTTAGATCAATTTGTTCAATTTTTGATTCTAAATAATAAATTATTAATTATTTTAAGATATCTCTTATATTTCTTGAGTAATTGCGCTTTTCTTTACACAAAATTGATTATAATTTATATATTTTATTCAAAATTCAACTAATATAAATATTAATATAATTTTTATATTTTTTATATTAATTTGTTCAATTTTTGATTCTAATTAATAAATTATTAATTATTTTAGATATCTTTTATATTTCCTGAGTAATTGGGCTTTTTCACAAAAAATCTATTTTATTTATAATTTCATTCAAAATTCAACTAATATAAATATTAAAGAAAATTTTATATTTTTTATATTAATTTGTTCAATTTTTGATTCTAATTAATAAATTATTAATTATTTTAGATATCTCTTATATTTCTTGAGTAATTGCGCTTTTCATTACAAAAAATTGATTATAATTTATATATTTTATTCAAAATTCAACTCGAATAAATATTAAGATAATATTTATATTTTTTATATTAATTTGTTCAATTTTTGATTCTAAATAATAAATTATTAATTATTTTAGATATCTCTTATATTTCTTGAGTAATTGCGCTTTTCATTACAAAAAATTGATTATAATTTATATATTTTATTCAAAATTCAACTCGAATAAATATTAAGATAATATTTATATTTTTTATATTAATTTGTTCAATTTTTGATTCTAAATAATAAATTATTAATTATTTTAAGATATCTCTTATATTTCTTGAGTAATTGCGCTTTTCATTACAAAAAATTGATTATAATTTATATATTTTATTCAAAATTCAACTAATTTAAATATTAATTTAATTTTTATATTTTTTAAATCAATTTGTTCAATTTTTGATTCTAATTAATAAATTATTAATTATTTTAGATATCTTTTATATTTCCTGAGTAATTGGGCTTTTTCATTACAAAAAATCTATTTTATTTATAATTTCAATAAAAATTCAACTCGTTTAAATTTTAATATAATTTTTATACTTTTTAGATCAATTTGTTCAATTGTTTATTCTAAATAATAAATTATTAATTATTTTAAGATATCTTTTATATTTGCTGAGTAATTGGGCTTTTTCATTACAAAAGATCTATTTTATTTATAATTTCATTCAAAATTCAACTCATTTAAATATTAAGGAAAATTTTATATTTTTTATATTAATTTGTTCAATTTTTGATTCTAAATAATAATTTATTAATTATTTTAAGATATCTCTTAAATTTCATGAGTAATTGCGATTTTTCATTACAAAAAATTGATTATAATTTATATATTTTATTCAAAATTCAACTCGATTAAATATTAAGATAAATTTTATATTTTTTATATTAATTGATTGAATTTTTGATTCTAAATAATAAATTATTTATTATTTAAAGATATCTCTTATATTTCTTGAGTAATTGCGATTTTTCATTACCAAAAAAGGTTTAGAAATTATATATTTTAATCAAAATTCATCTCGTTTAAATTTTAATATAATTTTTATACTTTTTAGATCAATTTGTTCAATTTTTGATTCTAAATAATAAATTATTAATTATTTTAAGATATCTCTTATATTTCTTGAGTAATTGCGCTTTTCTTTACACAAAATTGATTATAATTTATATATTTTATTCAAAATTCAACTAATATAAATATTAATATAATTTTTATATTTTTTATATTAATTTGTTCAATTTTTGATTCTAATTAATAAATTATTAATTATTTTAGATATCTTTTATATTTCCTGAGTAATTGGGCTTTTTCACAAAAAATCTATTTTATTTATAATTTCATTCAAAATTCAACTAATATAAATATTAAAGAAAATTTTATATTTTTTATATTAATTTGTTCAATTTTTGATTCTAATTAATAAATTATTAATTATTTTAGATATCTCTTATATTTCTTGAGTAATTGCGCTTTTCATTACAAAAAATTGATTATAATTTATATATTTTATTCAAAATTCAACTCGAATAAATATTAAGATAATATTTATATTTTTTATATTAATTTGTTCAATTTTTGATTCTAAATAATAAATTATTAATTATTTTAAGATATCTCTTATATTTCTTGAGTAATTGCGCTTTTCATTACAAAAAATTGATTATAATTTATATATTTTATTCAAAATTCAACTAATTTAAATATTAATTTAATTTTTATATTTTTTAAATCAATTTGTTCAATTTTTGATTCTAAATAATAAATTATTAATTATTTTAAGATATCTCTTATATTTCTTGAGTAATTGCGCTTTTCTTTACACAAAATTGATTATAATCTATATATATTATTCAAAATTCAACTCGATTAAATATTAAGATAATATTTATATTTTTTATATTAATTTGTTCATTTTTTGATTCTAATTAATACATTATTAATTATTTTAAGATATCTCTTATATTTATTGAGTAATTGCTCTTTTCATTACAAAAAATTGATTATAATTTATATATTTTATTCAAAATTCAACTAATATAAATATTAATATAATTTTTATATTTTTTATATTAATTTGTTCAATTTTTGATTCTAATTAATAAATTATTAATTATTTTAGATATCTTTTATATTTCCTGAGTAATTGGGCTTTTTCACAAAAAATCTATTTTATTTATAATTTCATTCAAAATTCAACTAATATAAATATTAAGGAAAATTTTATATTTTTTATATTAATTTGTTCAATTTTTGATTCTAATTAATAAATTATTAATTATTTTAGATATCTCTTATATTTCTTGAGTAATTGCGCTTTTCATTACAAAAAATTGATTATAATTTATATATTTTATTCAAAATTCAACTCGAATAAATATTAAGATAATATTTATATTTTTTATATTAATTTGTTCAATTTTTGATTCTAAATAATAAATTATTAATTATTTTAAGATATCTCTTATATTTCTTGAGTAATTGCGCTTTTCATTACAAAAAATTGATTATAATTTATATATTTTATTCAAAATTCAACTAATTTAAATATTAATTTAATTTTTATATTTTTTAAATCAATTTGTTCAATTTTTGATTCTAAATAATAAATTATTAATTATTTTAAGATATCTCTTATATTTCATGAGTAATTGCGATTTTTCATTACCAAAAAAGGTTTAGAAATTATATATTTTAATCAAAAGCTATCTCGTTTAAATTTTAATATAATTTTAATATTTTTTATATCAATTTATTCAATTTTTGATTCTAAATAATAAATTATTAATTATTTTAAGATATCTCTTATATTTCTTGAGTAATTGCGCTTTTCATTACAAAAAATTGATTATAATTTATATATTTTATTCAAAATTCAACTAATTTAAATATTAAGGAAAATTTTATATTTTTTATATTAATTTGTTCAATTTTTGATTCTAAATAATAAATTATTAATTATTTTAAGATATCTCTTAAATTTCATGAGTAATTGCGATTTTTCATTACTAAAAAAGGTTTATAAATTATATATTTTAATCAAAATTTATCTCGTTTAAATTTTAATATAATTTTAATATTTTTTATATTAATTTGTTCAATTTTTTATTCTAAATAATAAATTATTAATTATTTTAAGATATCTCTTATATTTATTGAGTAATTGCTCTTTTCATTACAAAAAATTGATTATAATCTATATATTTTATTCAAAATTCAACTAATATAAATATTAATATAATTTTTATATTTTTTATATTAATTTGTTCAATTTTTGATTCTAAATAATAAATTATTAATTATTTTAAGATATCTCTTATATTTCTTGAGTAATTGCGCTTTTCTTTACAAAAAATTGATTATAATCTATATATTTTATTCAAAATTCAACTAATATAAATATTAATATAATTTTTATATTTTTTATATTAATTTGTTCAATTTTTGATTCTAATTAATAAATTATTAATTATTTTAGATATCTCTTATATTTCTTGAGTTATTGCGCTTTTCATTACAAAAAATTGATTATAATTTATATATTTTAATCAAAATTCAACTCATTTAAATATTAAGATAATATTTATATTTTTTATATTAATTTGTTCAATTTTTGATTCTAAATAATAAATTATTAATTATTTTAAGATAGCTCTTATATTTCTTGAGTAATTGCGCTTTTCATTACAAAAAATTGATTATAATTTATATATTTTAATCAAAATTAAACTCATTTAAATATTAAGATAATATTTATATTTTTTATATTAATTTGTTCAATTTTTGATTCTAAATAATAAATTATTAATTATTTTAAGATATCTCTTATATTTCTTGAGTAATTGCGCTTTTCATTACAAAAAATTGATTATAATTTATATATTTTATTCATAATTCAACTCGATTAAAGATTAAGATAAATTTTATATTTTTTATATCAATTTGTTCCATTTTTGATTTTTTATCGTTATATAATATATCTATACATATTATTTATTATAGGATTTCTCAAAATTTTTTAAAAATTGAAATAATTAAGAATATCTTTAATAGATTATACCCATGAATATTTTATCTCCATATTTAAATTAATACTAAATATATGATAATAATTAAAAAAATATTAAGATCAGTTAAAATAAGACAAAGAGATTTTTCTTAGTGAAATATTTGTAAAAAAAAAAAATCACGCTTTTTCTGTGAATTTTCTAAATATTAAACTTGAATTTTATCTTATTATAATAATAAATTTATTAATAAAATATAAAATTTTCATTTTGTTTTTATTAATTTCATCTTCTTTTTTGTCAACATTAAAAATGAAAGATAAATGTATTCAATTCATTCTTCTTCTTAAGACGCTTTCTCATTAGAGAGGTTAGCGATTCATATGGCAAGACTTCTTTTGAAAACAGCAGCTGGAAAGATGTCAATTGATGAGCACCCAAACCATCCCATTATTATTGAAAATTCTCTTTCGGAAGAAGGTCATTCATTACTTACCACACACGTTTTGATTTTTTTTTTTCCTCTAAACTGACTAAAAATAAAGGGATAGGTTGGATAGATGATGATTACATGATTCAATATTGTATAAAACTAGAAATCTAGAAGAGAATAGAACCTTTATTGAATCGCTGAAAGTACCGGAATTCCTTTTTTTAATTTTTTAATACGTTTACTGCCAATCACGCGCCGGCACGTGACGTGGTGTTATCAACAAAGAGTCCAACACATGCTGTTTTAATAAATATTCTTTCCTAATTTTATTTTATAATTGAATTGAAATATTATCTATGTTAATTAATCCAATTCAAATTTGCGAGATAGTCTAGTGGAGACACTGCCGATTTTTGTTATTTAAAACCTATCCATGTTTAGAATTTAACAAAATTATTAATCAACTTAATTTTATATTTTTTAATATTGAAATGATATTCATACATTTACTGAATTACACGTACATGGGGATCTCGTTTGAATACTTTCCCAGTGCCTTGTCCAAATCCGGTTAATCGTTTCCATATAGATTCCCCATTTTTTTTTTAATTTAATTGATATATATCAGATATCTTTCTATAGATCCGCCAAGAAATATTTCCAATAAAGGACAAATATTCTATCGATATGAAAAGACAAGTCGTAAGTAGAACAATTAGCTTTTTATATATATTTTCATTTCCATATCTCCTTTTTACAAATGATTAGTGTCGTTGAGGATAAACCATTTTTTAGTTTCGTTTTTATTGGATATTGAAAGCAATTATTATTCATTTACATTTTGTTATTATTAATGATTTGCTAAAAACATTCTAGGTATATAATGGATTCAATGTATTAGGAGAAAGGTCGTTGTTGATGGATTGTATCGTCCTAGTGCGTTCTTTTTAAGATGCTAAACAAGAAATTCACTGATGAATATCTGATATCTTAGATTAGATTAGAATGCACTTGGAAAGGTACACTCTTGGATTTTTAGTCTTTGATCAATAAAAAGTATCAAGCGAAACGAAAGATTGGAATAATTTACTTTTGTCTATCTTATACTATTCTAGTATACTGAAATGGAAAGAAAAAGAAATGTATTTATTTATATTTATTTATAAAATTAAACAAGGAATTGCGATGAAGATGGGGAAAAAGAAAGAAAGAAGCACCTTGGAGATTCACAAATCCGATTGTTGAAAAAAGTATAAAAAGGGCCAAGTTTCCATGGATTCGTCGTTCGTGCTATCATTTTACGAACAAAAACATGTGGAGAATATTAAGAAAGGTTTTTTGTTGTTGTAAAGGGAACGAGGAAGAGGAGGAAGTGGTGGAGGTTAGTAGAATAGTTGGTTTGTCTTCCTATTGAAGTAAATAATCCAAAAAATCGAATATTTCAATTATTACTACGAAAATGGAATCTTTATTCATTTCAAACATCAAAATAATTATTAAAATTATTAGTTTTTAACAAAAATTCCCATATAAAAAACAAATCATTTTATTAACGTTTGTGATTCTATTTTTTCTCTTCTTCTTTGAATTTTATTCAATCTAAATTTTTCATTTTCCTCTCCCTATACATACCAATATTATAATTAGGATCCAATTTTTCTCAATACAATTTTTTTTATTTTTATTTTCAATTTTATATCTAGTATAGTATGAGTTAGGAATGGGTAGGTATAATATTGAAAAAAAAGAAAATTGTATACAATAAATTTAGAATAAAAAGATCGTTGGAACAGGAATCCATGAAAAGAACATTTCTAATAATTAATTCAAAAAAAAAAAAAAAAAAAATTCAATTTGTGAAATAAATAATAATTCAAAGTTTTAATATTTTATAATTATTTTTTTTTATTATCTATGAAAGAAACAAAAATAAAGAATACCATTTGTAATTTGGAATTTAATTTCTATTTTGAAAAGTAACAGCAAAATGTAGCAAAATAGAAACTATAATTTATTCAATAATAGATGAGTTGTTTTTTTTTCAGGTGGAAGAAAATTCGAACATTAATTTAGAAATGAATGTAAGTACAAATCATTATTTCATTATTATTATTATTTTTGCATATTATTTCTTATAAATTTCTATTAAACTATATCCATATCAAGACTATTAATAATTGGTTGTTTTATTTTTATTATTTTCAGAATACTTTTCGGCCTATCATTTGGGGATCATCTGTAAGTTGCAATATTGAATTGATTTATCATAAATAATAAATAGTAAATTATATATTAAAAATATATAAATATGTATATTCACTCAATTATAAAAATTCCTATCATTTTACATCACTATTTTATTTTATAATATTCATAAAAATAAATTTATTAATAAAAATTTTATTTTTTTTTTATTTATAGTTTCGGCATATCATTTATCATCCATCATTCATCCAAGTAAGTTTAATTTTTATTTATTATAGTTCACCCAATTTAAATTTCTCATTTATATTAATTTTTTTCTTTCTTTCTTTTTTTGTTTATTTTAGATATTCGAATCTCATAGCATTATATTTTCGGCTACACCAACCCAAAATTTAAACCATTTTAACCACTTTTCGGCTGTAAGTATCTGTTTGTATTTGTTTGAATTTGTTTTAATTTTTATATAAAAAAAAAAGAAAGTTTTTTCTATTAATATTATGAAAATTATTGTAATTAATTTCTTGACTAATACCATTTTTTTCTTTTTCTATTTTTAGATCCAAATTTACTATCATTTTGAAGTAAATAATTTATAAAATGATATTTCAAATGTTTTTTTTTTTTTTTTCAAGTAAGCCAATTTAAAAGAAAAATTACTTTTCTTAATTTCAGAATTCACCATCAACGTCAACTTCATCATCATTATCATCATCACAATCATCATTATCATCCTCATCCTCATCGGCCTCATCCTCTTCTTTTGAAGAGTTTGGGGCCCCCCTAAATACGGTAAGTGGATATTATTTATTGATTTTTACTATCTCGCCAGAGATAGTATTTTCGTTGTCGAGATTTGGATGTTTTGAAGGTCCCTGAGTCATTTTCACTAAAATAAGATTGAGAATAATATCTGTGTGTGTGTGTATGTAGATAAGATTACGTAAAAACGGTTGGAGCTAGAATAATGCAATTTGGTACACGGGCATTATTCAAAAGTCATAGTTTTCTATCAACTTTTGAGAAATGTAGCTCTTTCGGAAGAAGGTCATTCATTACTTACCATGTTTTGATTTAGGTTTGATAGTTTTTCCTATGATTATAATTGTTAATAATTGTAGAAAACTGCTAGATATAGAATTTCACCTTTATTGAATCGCTGAAAGTACCGGAATTAATTGTTTAACAAGTTGTTTGGCAATCACGCGCCAGCGCGAGCACATAACGTAACGTGTTGCCATCAACAAAGAGCCAAACACGCGCTGGTTTAATAAATATTATTTATTAATTTTAATTTCTAATTTCATTAATTCAATGAAATTGAAATAGAATAGGTTTATTCAATTCCAATTGAGAGAGGCTCGAGTGGAGACACTGCCGATTTTTTACTTAGTTATCGAATTATTTCAATTCCATTGTTTTCAATCGAATTAATGAAATGGATCCATTTTCTTTTTTTGTTTTTAGGGACGACCTGCCGCAGCCCTAAGGGATGTTTTGGACGGGAATGGGTTTTTAGATAGGTTGCGGGAGGAAATATACAGGCTCTCACAGCGGTACGAGTATCGTCTCGTATTGCACCCTCGGGTGCCGTCTACACTCACCAACATTGTAGTTGTCCTGATATTAGTTCCAATAGTGTGCTATTTGCGCTGGAGGAACTAATATTGGGACAACTGATGGCCAAGTCCCGGGGTGTGTGAGTCTGTGTATCGGGTGGGTAGGGGGATGAAGAGGAGGGGTGGTAGGAGGGGTAGGGTTTAAGAGGAGGGGTGGGAAAATGGGAAATAGGGGGATGAAGAGGAGGGGACGGGGTTGAGGGCTAAATTCTGGGATGTTTCGGCTGGGAATGGGTTTCTAAATTGCCTGAGGAAATATACAGGCTCTCACAGCGGTACGAGTATCGTATCCTATTGCGATTTCGGGTGCCGCCCGGCTCTCACAGCTATAGGAGTATCGTATCCTATTGCGACCGACCTCCACCTTCCTAGCTATCCTCTAAAAAAGCTTCACTTTTTATTATCGCTAGAGGAATTAGCTATAAATCAACTGAAAATCCAAATCCAAATGAAAATGGGAGAGAAGGAAGAAGATGAACTGCTACAATGGAAATCAAAAAGAAAAATATCACAAATTATCAGGTAATAACATATATTAATGATATTAACTAAATTAATGTCACAATTATCTAGAAAAATTAAAAAAAAATATTTTTATTAAATTATTAAAAAATTCATTAAATTAAATTTTTTACAGATTAATTATATCAACCATTTTTTTCATAATAATTGAAAAGAAAAGAAAAAAATAGAAATCTTTCAATTGAAATCAATCAAATTCATATAAAAATCATAAAATTGATTTCAATGGTAATTATCGAACTAACTATCACAACAGAAGAAGAAGAAAGAAGATATTCTACATTATTCTATTCTATTGTAGCATCCAAACGATTCCTATTCAATTATTTTCCATAAGTTCATCTCATATCCTTCCAGATTGACTACTCAAGCTTAATTGTTTCATTTCCTCCTCGAAAATCCCTCATCGCTTGTGCTTGGCATTGGCTAGAAGAACAGCGTCAGCTATTTGCAGCCAAGAAGATGCACTACATCCAGTAGTAGAGGTCCAGGGGTCGTCCACAACGATAAAAACACTCCACATGGTTACTGGTTACCACGGTAGCAACTATCGTTGCGATTGTGGCGATTTGAGTTAATGATTGTAACGTGAGCATGAATATTGTAATCGACAACTGGAACTCATTCATCATTATTGATCGTTAGAGAAGAAGACATCATCGATGAGGCGACAACGGAGACAACTGTCGCCAAGAGATTATTATTCAAGATTCAAGCAATATTCAAGCACTTGCATACTTCCACACACACATCCATCAAGATTTCAAGATTTCAAGATATCAAGATATCAAGAAACAAGAAACAAGAACCAGCAACATTTCTACATTATTCTATTTGTGATTTATAATATGTATAATACAAATATATATACATATTTCTAGAATTTCGATCTATTTTTTTCTTTCTATTTTATTTCATTCCTTTTCTAGTTTTAATTGAGATCCTAATTGATCGTAATTTAATTCATTTTTCAAAAATATCAACAAAATAAGAATAAGAATAAGAATAAGAATAAGAATAGGTAATCATTATAAAATAAATAGGACTAGTAAATCTTAACCATTCCAATAAATAAGATAACTAGTAGTTGAAAGCAATTTCAATTTTGGAATTAATCTTGTTTGTTATCAATTATATATAAAAATTCAAACAATCTTTAACCACACATAATTAATTAAGAATTAAAAATCAATATAACAACAAATTAAAGAAATAATCTCTTTTTGAATTTATTATTATTGAAAATAATTGATAGTGGATCTGTTAAATTACTATTCAATAAATTAAGCCATTCATCATAACTAAAACAAGTCACAGGAACTCTCCAATTGGCCAAATACAATGAAATACAGTTTCAATTAACAATTCGATTTCATTTACCTCATGGAAACATCCTCGAAATTCATTTTCTCGTTTTTCTACTAATTATGAAAAAAAAATAGTGTTTATTCTACTATAGATATTCATTTTTTATGATCCATTAGATAATGATCCAATGAGATAATGAATGAGAAACAATGTCTCCTTTCGCGCCCATATCACTTTGGAAACGCCAAGTAGTAGTAGTACAGACATCAATAGTGATAATCTATTTTCAAATGGAACAATTCTTGATGTTCAACTTTTCTTTTTTCCTGAAATATTTATAAAATAGAATTATAAATGAACTGATAGTGCAAGGCGCAAAATTTAGGAAAATTACTATTGTTAAATTTGGAGAATACTGCCGGTGGTTTTGACTCTTGGGGAGTGCTGCTCTGACGGTGCAACCCAAAACCATCGAGGGATTCCCAAAGGTGTGTGATCGGGGGCCCCGCTCACTGCCCCATGAGAAGGAAGACGGAATCAAATCCTTGTACTGATAGCTTCTAAGTTTCTGATTCTCCATTTTGTTATTCATTTACATATCTATTCTTTTCCATTTATATTATAATTAAAAATAAATTTATATACTAGAAAGAAAAATCTCCAAGTGATCAATTATTTGCAATTGCACCTCATCGATCATCGATATCTTAATCTTCATCCTAATTCATATCATCTATTAAAGTAGCCAATTAATTCATTAGTTGGTCTATTTTTGGTCTAATATAGATTATATAAAATTTCAAATACCTAGCTTCTTTTAAAAAAACAAAGTTTATTAGTTATTCTTTACAGACTGTTTAAAAAATTATTGCCAATAAATATTTTTTATTCTTTTTTTAAAATATGTACATAAAAATCAAATATTGATATACAATTCTTCGATTTCAATTTGTCAAAAGAGCGAACAGACAGACAAAGAGACAGACGCCAAGTGAAGTTAAGAAAAACGTTATAAAAAAATCAGTTTAATTAAGTGGATTGTAAATGCTGGTTTAGTCTTAAGTTTTTGGAGGTTAATAACAGGGAGCATAATAAAACAAAATGGCTAACTTTGTTTTATAAACATTTATTAACTAATAAAATTACCTAATGCTAAAGAGTTAATAATAACAATATTGATTTGATTTTAATATCAATGTCAAGAACACAAAAAGAAAAAACAAAAAAACAAACAACAAATATCGAAAGTACAATCAAATAAAAAACAAAGTAAGAATTTAGATTTTTATAAATACCTTGTAAATTGAAATAATTAAAATTAGACATACGTCAATATAATCATCATACCATTAAATATATATCAGATTGCCTCTATACTTTTTAAAATATATCTATTCTATTCGTATTCAAACTTGAATATTTGAATAAGAAAGAAAAAAGACAACAAAACTCTCAGAGATAAGAAAAAAAAGAAAACAAACAATAACTTGATGGGGACAGAAGTGTAGTTATGAACGCCTCGAAATATGAAAATAAAATAAAAATGTTTACTCCTATTTCTCTTATGCAAAATTCAACTCGTTTAAATATTAAGATAATATTTATATTTTTTATATCAATTTGTTCAATTTTCGATTTTAAATAAGAAATATTTAATTATTTTAAGATATATTTTATATTTCCTTAGTAATTGCGCTTTTTCATTACAAAAAATCTATTTTATTTATATATTTGATTCAAAATTCAACTATACAAAATATTAAGATTTTAGTAATATTTTTTATATCAATTTGTTCAATTTTTCATTTTAAATAAGAAATATTTAATTATATTAAGATATCTTTTATATTTCCTGAGTAATTGGGCTTTTTCATTACAAAAAATCTAATTTATTTATATATATAAATTATATTTATAACTTCTTTTAACCTTAGTGTAATTAGTTTAGGATAGAGGGCTTATTAAGTATTTATTAAGTATTAATGTAAGATAAGCAGTTTAATTTTGATTGTGTATATAATATATTCTATAAATAACGTGTAATTTAATTATTCTTTTATTTTTTAAAAATATGGATAAGTTGATAGATACATTTTGTAAAAGCTGTTCGATTTGCATAGAAAATAAGGTTCGTAGGAGTAGACTAATTGGTTTAATGTCAAAACTAGGCCCAGCGACAGAACCATATGAGATCATGTCTATTGACACGGTTGGTGGATTTGGAGGTAATAGATCACCAAAGAAATATTTACATATCTTGTTAGATCATTTTAGTAGATACACTTGGATTTTAACATCAGTAAGCCAATGTTCTAGAGATTTTATAAAGATGATTGACCCAATAGCAAAGAAAAACAAAATTAAAATTCTGTTAGCTGATCAATATTCGGGATTGCAATCTACAGAATTTCAAAAATATCTTACTGGGATGAATATCAAATTGATATATACCTCGATTGACTGTCCACAATCGAATGGACTTAATGAGAGGTTAAACCAGACGTTGGTTAATCGAATCAGGTGCAAGGTGAATAGTGGAGATAGAAGAGCTTGGTCGAAAATTGCGGAAGAGTGTGCGTGTGAATATAATCGCACAATTCATACAGCAACCAAGTATGAACCTGGCTATCTACTTTTCGGGAAACAATCCAGTATTTCTCCTTTCGAAATAAAAAGTGATCTATTAGAAGATAGAAGAAGAGCCTTGTTAAATTCTTCAAAAAACTTTGAAATAAACAAGAGAAGATTTGACAAGAACAGAAGAGAGTATGAATTTTCTGATGGGGATGAAGTTTACATAGAAAATGGAAATAAACTAAATAGGAAAAAATTGGATAAAGTAAGAATAGGTCCTTATAAAATTTAAAAAGAATTTCTTCCTCGATATATAAAGTTAATTGGGGTTAAAAAGGGAAAACTTGTTCATTCAAGCAAATTATCACCTTTTCAGTGAAAAAGTGACCTTTGGGGGGGAGGTATAAATTATATTTATAACTTCTTTTAACCTTAGTGTATATAGTTTAGGATAGAGGGCTTATTAAGTATTTATTAAGTATTAATGTAAGATAAGCAGTTAGTTTAATTTTGATTGTGTATATAATATATTCTATAAATAACGTGTAATTTAATTATTCTTTTAGGTATGTATTATTTAAATGTGTAAATATTCTAATAATTGTATAATAATTGTAAATATTCTTTTAGAATTAATAAAATCACGACAAAAAGAAGAAACCTTTCTCTCATTTGAAAGCCACCTTACATATATTTCATGCAAAATTCATCAATTTTAAATATTAAGATTTTATTAATATTTTTTATATCAATTTGTTCAATTTTTGATTTTAAATAATAAATTATTAATTATTTTAAGATATCTCTTATATTTTTTGAGTAATTGCGATTTTTCATTACCAGAAAAGGTTTAGAAATTATATATTTTAATCAAAATTCATCTCGTTTAAATTTTAATATAATATTTATATTTTTTATATTAATTTGTTCAATTTTTGATTCTAATTAATAAATTATTAATTATTTTAGATATCTTTTATATTTCCTGAGTAATTGGGCTTTTTCATTACAAAAAATCTATTTTATTTATAATTTCATTCAAAATTCAACTCATTTAAATATTAAGGAAAATTTTATATTTTTTATATTAATTTGTTCAATTTTTTATTCTAAATAATAAATTATTAATTATTTTAAGATATCTCTTATATTTCATGAGTAATTTCGATTTTTCATTACAAAAATAGGTTTTTTATTTATATATTTTAATCAAAATTCATCTCGTTTAAATTTTAATATAATTTTTATACTTTTTAGATCAATTTGTTCAATTTTTGATTCTAAATAATAAATTATTAATTATTTTAAGATATCTCTTAAAATTCATGAGTAATTGCGATTTTTCATTACTAAAAAAGGTTTATAAATTATATATTTTAATCAAAAGTTATCTCGTTTAAATTTTAATATAATTTTAATATTTTTTATATCAATTTGTTCAATTTTTGATTCTAAATAATAAATTATTAATTATTTTAAGATATCTCTTATATTTCTTGAGTAATTGCGCTTTTCATTACAAAAAATTGATTATAATTTATATATTTTATTCAAAATTCAACTAATTTAAATATTAAGGAAAATTTTATATTTTTTATATTAATTTGTTCAATTTTTGATTCTAAATAATAAATTATTAATTATTTTAAGATATCTCTTATATTTCTTGAGTAATTGCGATTTTTCATTACCAAAAAAGGTTTAGAAATTATATATTTTAATCAAAATTCATCTCGTTTAAATTTTAATATAATTTTTATACTTTTTAGATCAATTTGTTCAATTTTTGATTCTAAATAATAGATTATTAATTATTTTAAGATATCTCTTATATTTCATGAGTAATTGCGATTTTTCATTACTAAAAAAGGTTTATAAATTATATATTTTAATCAAAAGTTATCTCGTTTAAATTTTAATATAATTTTAATATTTTTTATATCACTTTGTTCAATTTTTGATTCTAAATAATAAATTATTAATTATTTTAAGATATCTCTTATATTTCTTGAGTAATTGCGCTTTTCATTACAAAAAATTGATTATAATTTATATATTTTATTCAAAATTCAACTAATTTAAATTTTAATATAATTTTAATATTTTTTATATCAATTTGGTCAATTTTTGATTCTAAATAATAAATTATTAATTATTTTAAGATATCTCTTATATTTATTGAGTAATTGCTCCTTTCATTACAAAAAATTGATTATAATTTATATATTTTATTCAAAATTCAACTCGATTAACTATTAAGATAATATTTATATTTTTTATATTAATTTGTTCAATTTTTGATTCTAAATAATAAATTGTGAATTATTTTAAGATATCTTTTATATTTATTGAGTAATTGCTCTTTTCATTACAAAAAATTGATTATAATTTATATATTTTATTCAAAATTCAACTAATATAAATATTAATATAATTTTTATATTTTTTAGATCAATTTGTTCAATTTTTGATTCTAAATAATAAATTATTAATTATTTTAAGATATCTCTTATATTTCTTGAGTAATTGCGGTTTTCTTTACAAAAAATTGATTATAATCTATATATTTTATTCAAAATTCAACTAATATAAATATTAATATAATTTTTATATTTTTTATATTAATTTGTTCAATTTTTGATTCTAATTAATAAATTATTAATTATTTTAAGATATCTCTTAAAATTCATGAGTAATTGCGATTTTTCATTACTAAAAAAGGTTTATAAATTATATATTTTAATCAAAAGTTATCTCGTTTAAATTTTAATATAATTTTAATATTTTTTATATCAATTTGTTCAATTTTTGATTCTAAATAATAAATTATTAATTATTTTAAGATATCTCTTATATTTCTTGAGTAATTGCGCTTTTCATTACAAAAAATTGATTATAATTTATATATTTTATTCAAAATTCAACTCGAATAACTATTAAGATAATATTTATATTTTTTATATTAATTTGTTCAATTTTTTATTCTAAATAATAAATTATTAATTATTTTAAGATATCTCTTAAATTTCATGAGTAATTTCGATTTTTCATTACAAAAATAGGTTTTTTATTTATATATTTTAATCAAAATTCATCTCGTTTAAATTTTAATATAATTTTTATACTTTTTAGATCAATTTGTTCAATTTTTGATTCTAAATAATAAATTATTAATTATTTTAAGATATCTCTTAAAATTCATGAGTAATTGCGATTTTTCATTACTAAAAAAGGTTTATAAATTATATATTTTAATCAAAAGTTATCTCGTTTAAATTTTAATATAATTTTAATATTTTTTATATCAATTTGTTCAATTTTTGATTCTAAATAATAAATTATTAATTATTTTAAGATATCTCTTATATTTCTTGAGTAATTGCGCTTTTCATTACAAAAAATTGATTATAATTTATATATTTTATTCAAAATTCAACTCGAATAACTATTAAGATAATATTTATATTTTTTATATTAATTTGTTCAATTTTTTATTCTAAATAATAAATTATTAATTATTTTAAGATATCTCTTAAATTTCATGAGTAATTTCGATTTTTCATTACAAAAATAGGTTTTTTATTTATATATTTTAATCAAAATTCATCTCGTTTAAATTTTAATATAATTTTTATACTTTTTAGATCAATTTGTTCAATTTTTGATTCTAAATAATAAATTATTAATTATTTTAAGGTATCTCTTAAAATTCATGAGTAATTGCGATTTTTCATTACTAAAAAAGGTTTATAAATTATATATTTTAATCAAAAGTTATCTCGTTTAAATTTTAATATAATTTTAATATTTTTTATATCAATTTGTTCAATTTTTGATTCTAAATAATAAATTATTAATTATTTTAAGATATCTCTTATATTTCATGAGTAATTGGGCTTTTTCATTACAAAAAATCTATTTTATTTATAATTTCATTCAAAATTCAACTCGTCTAAATTTTAATATAATTTTTATACTTTTTAGATCAATTTGTTCAATTTTTTATTCTAAATAATAAATTATTAATTATTTTAAGATATCTCTTATATTTGATGAGTAATTGCGATTTATCATTACAAATAATTGATTATAATTTATATATTTTATTCAAAATTCAACTCTTTTAAATTTTAATATAATTTTTATATTTTTTAAATCAATTTGTTCAATTTTTGATTCTAAATAATAAATTATTAATTATTTTAAGATATCTCTTATATTTCTTGAGTAATTGCGCTTTTCATTACAAAAAATTGATTATAATTTATATATTTTATTCAAAATTCAACTAATTTAAATATTAATATAATTTTTATATTTTTTAGATCAATTTGTTCAATTTTTGATTCTAAATAATAAATTATTAATTATTTTAAGATATCTCTTAAATTTCATCAGTAATTGCGATTTTTCATTACAAAAAATCTATTTTATTTATAATTTCAAAAAAAAATTCAACTCGTTTAAATTTTAATATAATTTTTATACTTTTTAGATCAATTTGTTCAATTGTTTATTCTAAATAATAAATTATTAATTATTTTAAGATATCTTTTAAATTTCCTGAGTAATTGGGCTTTTTCATTACAAAAGATCTATTTTATTTATAATTTCATTCAAAATTCAACTCATTTAAATATTAAGGAAAATTTTATATTTTTTATATTAATTTGTTCAATTTTTGATTCTAAATAATAATTTATTAATTATTTTAAGATATCTCTTAAATTTCATGAGTAATTGCGATTTTTCATTACAAAAAATTGATTATAATTTATATATTTTATTCAAAATTCAACTCGATTAAATATTAAGATAATATTTATATTTTTTATATTAATTTGTTCATTTTTTGATTCTAATTAATACATTATTAATTATTTTAAGATATCTCTTATATTTATTGAGTAATTGCTCTTTTCATTACAAAAAATTGATTATAATTTATATATTTTATTCAAAATTCAACTAATATAAATATTAATATAATTTTTATATTTTTTATATTAATTTGTTCAATTTTTGATTCTAATTAATAAATTATTAATTATTTTAGATATCTTTTATATTTCCTGAGTAATTGGGCTTTTTCACAAAAAATCTATTTTATTTATAATTTCATTCAAAATTCAACTAATATAAATATTAAGGAAAATTTTATATATTTTATATTAATTTGTTCAATTTTTGATTCTAATTAATAAATTATTAATTATTTTAGATATCTCTTATATTTCTTGAGTAATTGCGCTTTTCATTACAAAAAATTGATTATTATTTATATATTTTATTCAAAATTCAACTCTTTTAAATATTAAGATAAATTTTATATTTTTTATATTAATTTGTTCAATTTTTGATTCTAAATAATAAATTATTATTTTTTTTTTTAAATATATCTATATTTCTTGAGTAATTGCGCTTTTCATTACAAAAAATTGATTATAATTTATATATTTTATTCAAAATTCAACTCGATTAAAGATTAAGATAAATTTTATATTTTTTATATCAATTTGTTCCATTTTTGATTTTTTATCGTTATATAATATATCTATACATATTATTTATTATAGGATTTCTCAAAATTTTTTAAAAATTGAAATAATTAAGAATATTTTTAATAGATTAGACCCATGAATATTTTATCTCCATATTTAAATTAATACTAAATATATGATAATAATTAAAAAAATATTAAGATCAGTTAAAATAAGACAAAGAGATTTTTCTTAGTGAAATATTTGTAAAAAAAAAAATCACGCTTTTTCTGTTAATTTTCTAAATATTAAACTTGAATTTTATATTATTATAATAATAAATTTATAAATAAAATATACAATTTTCATTTTGTTTTTATTAATTTCATCTTCTTTTTTGTCAACATTAAAAATGAAAGATAAATGTATTCAATTCATTCTTCTTCTTAAGACGCTTCCTCATTAGAGAGGTTAGCGATTCATATGGCAAGACTTCTTTTGAAAACAGCAGCTGGAAAGATGTCAATTGATGAGCACCCAAACCATCCCATTATTATTGAAAATTCTCTTTCGGAAGAAGGTCATTCATTACTTACCACACACGTTTTGATTTTTTTTTTTCCTCTAAACTGACTAAAAATAAAGGGATAGGTTGGATAGATGATGATTACATGATTCAATATTGTATAAAACTAGAAATCTAGAAGAGAATAGAACCTTTATTGAATCGCTGAAAGTACCGGAATTCCTTTTTTTAATTTTTTAATACGTTTACTGCCAATCACGCGCCGGCACGTGACGTGGTGTTATCAACAAAGAGTCCAACACATGCTGTTTTAATAAATATTCTTTCCTAATTTTATTTTATAATTGAATTGAAATATTATCTATGTTAATTAATCCAATTCAAATTTGCGAGATAGTCTAGTGGAGACACTGCCGATTTTTGTTATTTAAAACCTATCCATGTTTAGAATTTAACAAAATTATTAATCAACTTAATTTTATATTTTTTAATATTGAAATGATATTCATACATTTACTGAATTACACGTACATGGGGATCTCGTTTTAATACTTTCCCAGTGCCTTGTCCAAATCCGGTTAATCGTTTCCATATAGATTCCCCATTTTTTTTTTAATTTAATTGATATATATCAGATATCTTTCTATAGATCCGCCAAGAAATATTTCCAATAAAGGACAAATATTCTATCGATATGAAAAGACAAGTCGTAAGTATAACAATTAGCTTTTTATATATATTTTCATTTCCATATCTCCTTTTTACAAATGATTAGTGTCGTTGAGGATAAACCATTTTTTAGTTTCGTTTTTATTGGATATTGAAAGCAATTATTATTCATTTACATTTTGTTATTATTAATGATTTGCTAAAAACATTCTAGGTATACAATGGATTCAATGTATTAGGAGAAAGGTCGTTGTTGATGGATTGTATCGTCCTAGTGCGTTCTTTTTAAGATGCTAAACAAGAAATTCACTGATGAATATCTGATATCTTAGATTAGATTAGAATGCACTTGGAAAGGTACACTCTTGGATTTTTAGTCTTTGATCAATAAAAAGTATCAAGCGAAACGAAAGATTGGAATAATTTACTTTTGTCTATCTTATACTATTCTAGTATACTGAAATGGAAAGAAAAAGAAATGTATTTATTTATATTTATTTATAAAATTAAACAAGGAATTGCGATGAAGATGGGGAAAAAGAAAGAAAGAAGCACCTTGGAGATTCACAAATCCGATTGTTGAAAAAAGTATAAAAAGGGCCAAGTTTCCATGGATTCGTCGTTCGTGCTATCATTTTACGAACAAAAACATGTGGAGAATATTAAGAAAGGTTTTTTGTTGTTGTAAAGGGAACGAGGAAGAGGAGGAAGTGGTGGAGGTTAGTAGAATAGTTGGTTTGTCTTCCTATTGAAGTAAATAATCCAAAAAATCGAATATTTCAATTATTACTACGAAAATGGAATCTTTATTCATTTCAAACATCAAAATAATTATTAAAATTATTAGTTTTTAACAAAAATTCCCATATAAAAAACAAATCATTTTATTAACGTTTGTGATTCTATTTTTTCTCTTCTTCTTTGAATTTTATTCAATCTAAATTTTTCATTTTCCTCTCCCTATACATACCAATATTATAATTAGGATCCAATTTTTCTCAATACAATTTTTTTTATTTTTATTTTCAATTTTATATCTAGTATAGTATGAGTTAGGAATGGGTAGGTATAATATTGAAAAAAAAGAAAATTGTATACAATAAATTTAGAATAAAAAGATCGTTGGAACAGGAATCCATGAAAAGAACATTTCTAATAATTAATTCAAAAAAAAAAAAAAAAAAAAAAATTCAATTTGTGAAATAAATAATAATTCAAAGTTTTAATATTTTATAATTATTTTTTTTTATTATCTATGAAAGAAACAAAAATAAAGAATACCATTTGTAATTTGGAATTTAATTTCTATTTTGAAAAGTAACAGCAAAATGTAGCAAAATAGAAACTATAATTTATTCAATAATAGATGAGTTGTTTTTTTTTCAGGTGGAAGAAAATTCGAACATTAATTTAGAAATGAATGTAAGTACAAATCATTATTTCATTATTATTATTATTTTTGCATATGATTTCTTATAAATTTCTATTAAACTATATCCATATCAAGACTATTAATAATTGGTTGTTTTATTTTTATTATTTTCAGAATACTTTTCGGCCTATCATTTGGGGATCATCTGTAAGTTGCAATATTGAATTTATTTATCATAAATAATAAATAGTAAATTATATATTAAAAATATATAAATATGTATATTCACTCAATTATAAAAATTCCTATCATTTTACATCACTATTTTATTTTATAATATTCATAAAAATAAATTTATTAATAAAAATTTTATTTTTTTTTTATTTATAGTTTCGGCATATCATTTATCATCCATCATTCATCCAAGTAAGTTTAATTTTTATTTATTATAGTTCACCCAATTTAAATTTCTCATTTATATTAATTTTTTTCTTTCTTTCTTTTTTTGTTTATTTTAGATATTCGAAACTCATAGCATTATATTTTCGGCTACACCAACCCAAAATTTAAACCATTTTAACCACATTTCGGCTGTAAGTATCTGTTTGTATTTGTTTGAATTTGTTTTAATTTTTATATAAAAAAAAAGAAAGTTTTTTCTATTAATATTATGAAAATTATTGTAATTAATTTCTTGACTAATACCATTTTTTTCTTTTTCTATTTTTAGATCCAAATTTACTATCATTTTGAAGTAAATAATTTATAAAATGATATTTCAAATGTTTTTTTTTTTTTTCAAGTAAGCCAATTTAAAAGAAAAATTACTTTTCTTAATTTCAGAATTCACCATCAACGTCAACTTCATCATCATTATCATCATCACAATCATCATTATCATCCTCATCCTCATCGGCCTCATCCTCTTCTTTTGAAGAGTTTGGGGCCCCCCTAAATACGGTAAGTGGATATTATTTATTGATTTTTACTATCTCGCCAGAGATAGTATTTTCGTTGTCGAGATTTGGATGTTTTGAAGGTCCCTGAGTCATTTTCACTAAAATAAGATTGAGAATAATATCTGTGTGTGTGTGTATGTAGATAAGATTACGTAAAAACGGTTGGAGCTAGAATAATGCAATTTGGTACACGGGCATTATTCAAAAGTCATAGTTTTCTATCAACTTTTGAGAAATGTAGCTCTTTCGGAAGAAGGTCATTCATTACTTACCATGTTTTGATTTAGGTTTGATAGTTTTTCCTATGATTATAATTGTTAATAATTGTAGAAAACTGCTAGATATAGAATTTCACCTTTATTGAATCGCTGAAAGTACCGGAATTAATTGTTTAACAAGTTGTTTGGCAATCACGCGCCAGCGCGAGCACATAACGTAACGTGGTGCCATCAACAAAGAGCCAAACACGCGCTGGTTTAATAAATATTATTTATTAATTTTAATTTATAATTTCATTAATTCAATGAAATTGAAATAGAATAGGTTTATTCAATTCCAATTGAGAGAGGCTCGAGTGGAGACACTGCCGATTTTTTACTTAGTTATCGAATTATTTCAATTCCATTGTTTTCAATCGAATTAATGAAATGGATCCATTTTCTTTTTTTGTTTTTAGGGACGACCTGCCGCAGCCCTAAGGGATGTTTTGGACGGGAATGGGTTTTTAGATAGGTTGCGGGAGGAAATATACAGGCTCTCACAGCGGTACGAGTATCGTCTCGTATTGCACCCTCGGGTGCCGTCTACACTCACCAACATTGTAGTTGTCCTGATATTAGTTCCAATAGTGTGCTATTTGCGCTGGAGGAACTAATATTGGGACAACTGATGGCCAAGTCCCGGGGTGTGTGAGTCTGTGTATCGGGTGGGTAGGGGGATGAAGAGGAGGGGTGGTAGGAGGGGTAGGGTTTAAGAGGAGGGGTGGGAAAATGGGAAATAGGGGGATGAAGAGGAGGGGACGGGGTTGAGGGCTAAATTCTGGGGTGTTTCGGATGGGAATGGGTTTCTAAATTGCCTGAGGAAATATACAGGCTCTCACAGCGGTACGAGTATCGTATCCTATTGCGATTTCGGGTGCCGCCCGGCTCTCACAGCGGTACGAGTATCGTATCCTATTGCGACCGACCTCCACCTTCCTAGCTATCCTCTAAAAAAGCTTCACTTTTTATTATCGCTAGAGGAATTAGCTATAAATCAACTGAAAATCCAAATCCAAATGAAAATGGGAGAGAAGGAAGAAGATGAACTGCTACAATGGAAATCAAAAAGAAAAATATCACAAATTATCAGGTAATAACATATATTAATGATATTAACTAAATTAATGTCACAATTATCTAGAAAAATTAAAAAAAAATACTTTTATTAAATTATTAAAAAATTCATTAAATTAAATTTTTTACAGATTAATTATATCAACCATTTTTTTATAATAATTGAAAAGAAAAGAAAAAAATAGAAATCTTTCAATTGAAATCAATCAAATTCATATAAAAATCATAAAATTGATTTCAATGGTAATTATCGAACTAACTATCACAACAGAAGAAGAAGAAAGAAGATATTCTACATTATTCTATTCTATTGTAGCATCCAAACGATTCCTATTCAATTATTTTCCATAAGTTCATCTCATATCCTTCCAGATTGACTACTCAAGCTTAATTGTTTCATTTCCTCCTCGAAAATCCCTCATCGCTTGTGCTTGGCATTGGCTAGAAGAACAGCGTCAGCTATTTGCAGCCAAGAAGATGCACTACATCCAGTAGTAGAGGTCCAGGGGTCGTCCACAACGATAAAAACACTCCACATGGTTACTGGTTACCACGGTAGCAACTATCGTTGCGATTGTGGCGATTTGAGTTAATGATTGTAACGTGAGCATGAATATTGTAATCGACAACTGGAACTCATTCATCATTATTGATCGTTAGAGAAGAAGACATCATCGATGAGGCGACAACGGAGACAACTGTCGCCAAGAGATTATTATTCAAGATTCAAGCAATATTCAAGCACTTGCATACTTCCACACACACATCCATCAAGATTTCAAGATTTCAAGATATCAAGATATCAAGAAACAAGAAACAAGAACCAGCAACATTTATACATTATTCTATTTGTGATTTATAATATGTATAATACAAATATATATACATATTTCTAGAATTTCGATCTATTTTTTTCTTTCTATTTTATTTCATTCCTTTTCTATTTTTAATTGAGATCCTAATTGATCGTAATTTAATTCATTTTTCAAAAATATCAACAAAATAAGAATAAGAATAAGAATAAGAATAGGTAATCATTATAAAATAAATAGGACTAGTAAATCTTAACCATTCCAATAAATAAGATAACTAGTAGTTGAAAGCAATTTCAATTTTGGAATTAATCTTGTTTGTTATCAATTATATATAAAAATTCAAACAATCTTTAACCACACATATTAAGAATTAAAAATCAATATAACAACAAATTAAAGAAATAATCTCTTTTTGAATTTATTATTATTGAAAATAATTGATAGTGGATCTGTTAAATTACTATTCAATAAATTAAGCCATTCATCATAACTAAAACAAGTCACAGGAACTCTCCAATAGGCCAAATACAATGAAATACAGTTTCAATTAACAATTCGATTTCATTTACCTCATGGAAACATCCTCGAAATTCATTTTCTCGTTTTTCTACTAATTATGAAAAAAAAATAGTGTTTATTCTACTATAGATATTCATTTTTTATGATCCATTAGATAATGATCCAATGAGATAATGAATGAGAAACAATGTCTCCTTTCGCGCCCATATCACTTTGGAAACGCCAAGTAGTAATGAACTGATTGTGCAAGGCGCAAAATTTAGGAAAATTACTATTGTTAAATTTGGAGAATACTGCCGGTGGTTTTGACTCTTGGGGAGTGCTGCTCTGACGGTGCAACCCAAAACCATCGAGGGATTCCCAAAGGTGTGTGATCGGGGGCCCCGCTCACTGCCCCATGAGAAGGAAGACGGAATCAAATCCTTGTACTGATAGCTTCTAAGTTTCTGATTCTCCATTTTGTTATTCATTTACATATCTATTCTTTTCCATTTATATTATAATTAAAAATAAATTTATATACTAGAAAGAAAAATCTCCAAGTGATCAATTATTTGCAATTGCACCTCATCGATCATCGATATCTTAATCTTCATCCTAATTCATATCATCTATTAAAGTAGCCAATTAATTCATTAGTTGGTCTATTTTTGGTCTAATATAGATTATATAAAATTTCAAATACCTAGCTTCTTTTAAAAAAACAAAGTTTATTAGTTATTCTTTACAGACTGTTTAAAAAGTTATTGCCAATAAATATTTTTTATTCTTTTTTTTTAAAATATGTACATAAAAATCAAATATTGATATACAATTCTTCGATTTCAATTTGTCAAAAGAGCGAACAGACAGACAAAGAGACATACGCCAAGTGAAGTTAAGAAAAACGTTATAAAAAAAATCAGTTTAATTAAGTGGATTGTAAATGCTGGTTTAGTCTTAAGTTTTTGGAGGTTAATAACAGGGAGCATAATAAAACAAAATGGCTAACTTTGTTTTATAAACATTTATTAACTAATAAAATTACCTAATGCTAAAGAGTTAATAATAACAATATTGATTTGATTTTAATATCAATGTCAAGAACACAAAAAGAAAAAACAAAAAAAACAAACAACAAATATCGAAAGTACAATCAAATAAAAAACAAAGTAAGAATTTAGATTTTTATAAATACCTTGTAAGTTGAAATAATTAAAATTAGACATACGTCAATATAATCATCATACCATTAAATTTATATCAGATTGCCTCTATACTTTTTAATATATATCTATTCTAATCGTATTCAAACTTGAATATTTGAATAAGAAAGAAAAAAGACAACAAAACTCTCAGAGATAAGAAAAAAAAGAAAACAAACAATAACTTGATGCGGACAGAAGTGTAGTTATGAACGCCGCGAAATATGAAAATAAAATAAAAATGTTTCCTCCTATTTCTCTTATGCAAAATTCAACTCGTTTAAATATTAAGATAATATTTATATTTTTTATATCAATTTGTTCAAATTTCGGTTTTAAATAAGAAATATTTAATTATTTTAAGATATCTTTTATATTTCCTTAGTAATTGCGCTTTTTCATTACAAAAAATCTATTTGATTTATATATTTGATTCAAAATTCAACTATACAAAATATTAAGATTTTAGTAATATTTTTTATATCAATTTGTTCAATTTTTCATTTTAAATAAGAAATATTTAATTATATTAAGATATCTTTTATATTTCCTGAGTAATTGGGCTTTTTCATTACAAAAAATCTAATTTATTTATATATATAAATTATATTTATAACTTCTTTTAACCTTAGTGTAATTAGTTTAGGATAGAGGGCTTATTAAGTATTTATTAAGTATTAATGTAAGATAAGCAGTTAGTTTAATTTTGATTGTGTATATAATATATTCTATAAATAACGTGTAATTTAATTATTCTTTTATTTTTTAAAAATATGGATAAGTTGATAGATAAATTTTGTAAAAGCTGTTCGATTTGCATAGAAAATAAGGTTCGTAGGAGTAGACTAATTGGTTTAATGTCAAAACTAGGCCCAGCGACAGAACCATATGAGATCATGTCTATTGACACGGTTGGTGGATTTGGAGGTAATAGATCACCAAAGAAATATTTACATATCTTGTTAGATCATTTTAGTAGATACACTTGGATTTTAACATCAGTAAGCCAATGTTCTAGAGATTTTATAAAGATGATTGACCCAATAGCAAAGAAAAACAAAATTAAAATTCTGTTAGCTGATCAATATTCGGGATTGCAATCTACAGAATTTCAAAAATATCTTACTGGGATGAATATCAAATTGATATATACCTCGATTGACTGTCCACAATCGAATGGACTTAATGAGAGGTTAAACCAGACGTTGGTTAATCGAATCAGGTGCAAGGTGAATAGTGGAGATAGAAGAGCTTGGTCGAAAATTGCGGAAGAGTGTGCGTGTGAATATAATCGCACAATTCATACAGCAACCAAGTATGAACCTGGCTATCTACTTTTCGGGAAACAATCCAGTATTTCTCCTTTCGAAATAAAAAGTGATCTATTAGAAGATAGAAGAAGAGCCTTGTTAAATTCTTCAAAAAACTTTGAAATAAACAAGAGAAGATTTGACAAGAACAGAAGAGAGTATGAATTTTCTGATGGGGATGAAGTTTACATAGAAAATGGAAATAAACTAAATAGGAAAAAATTGGATAAAGTAAGAATAGGTCCTTATAAAATTTAAAAAGAATTTCTTCCTCGATATATAAAGTTAATTGGGGTTAAAAAGGGAAAACTTGTTCATTCAAGCAAATTATCACCTTTTCAGTGAAAAAGTGACCTTTGGGGGGGAGGTATAAATTATATTTATAACTTCTTTTAACCTTAGTGTATATAGTTTAGGATAGAGGGCTTATTAAGTATTTATTAAGTATTAATGTAAGATAAGCAGTTAGTTTAATTTTGATTGTGTATATAATATATTCTATAAATAACGTGTAATTTAATTATTCTTTTAGGTATGTATAGAAAATGGAAATAAACTAAATAGGAAAAAATTGGATAAAGTAAGAATAGGTCCTTATAAAATTTAAAAAGAATTTCTTCCTCGATATATAAAGTTAATTGGGGTTAAAAAGGGAAAACTATACAAAATATTAAGATTTTAGTAATATTTTTTATATCAATTTGTTCAATTTTTGATTCTAAATAATAAATTATTAATTATTTTAAGATATCTCTTATATTTCATGAGTAATTGCGATTTTTCATTATAAAAAAAGTTTATAATTTATATATTTTAATCAAAATTAATCTCGTTTAAATTTTAATAAAATTTTCATACTTTTTATATCAATTTGGTCAATTTTTGATTCTAAATAATAAATTATTAATTATTTTAAGATATCTCTTATATTTCATGAGTAATTGCGATTTTTCATTATAAAAAAAGTTTATAATTTATATATTTTAATCAAAATTCATCTCGTTTAAATTTTAATATAATTTTTATACTTTTTAGATCAATTTGTTCAATTTTTTATTCTAAATAATAAATTATTAATTATTTTAAGATATCTCTTTTATTTGATGAGTAATTGCGATTTTTCATTATAAAAAAAGGTTTATAATTTATATATTTTAATCAAAATTCATCTCGTTTAAATTTTAATATAATTTTAATATTTTTTATATCAATTTGTTCAATTTTGGATTCTAAATAATAAATTATTAATTATTTTAAGATATCTCTTATATTTATTGAGTAATTGCTCTTTTCATTACAAAAAATTGATTATAATTTATATATTTTATTCAAAATTCAACTAATATAAATATTAATATAATTTTTATATTTTTTAGATCAATTTGTTCAATTTTTGATTCTAAATAATAAATTATTAATTATTTTAAGATATCTCTTAAATTTCATGAGTAATTGCGATTTTTCATTACTAAAAAAGGTTTATAAATTATATATTTTAATCAAAATTTATCTCGTTTAAATTTTAATATAATTTTAATATTTTTTATATCAATTTGTTCAATTTTTTATTCTAAATAATAAATTATTAATTATTTTAAGATATCTCTTATATATCTTGAGTAATTGCGCTTTTCATTACAAATAATTGATTATAATTTATATATTTTATTCAAAATTCAACTCATTTAAATATTAAGATAAATTTTATATTTTTTATATTAATTGGTTCAATTTTTGATTCTAAATGATAAATTATTTATTATTTTAAGATATCTCTTATATTTCTTGAGTAATTGCGATTTTTCATTACAAAAAATCTATTTTATTTATAATTTCTTTCAAAATTCAACTCATTTAAATATTAAGGAAAATTTTATATTTTTTATATTAATTTGTTCAATTTTTGATTCTAAATAATAATTTATTATTTATTTTAAGATATCTCTTAAATTTCATGAGTAATTGCGATTTTTCATTACTAAAAAAGGTTTATAAATTATATATTTAAATCAAAATTTATCTCGTTTAAACTTTAATATAATTTTAATATTTTTTATATCAATTTGTTCAATTTTTGATTCTAAATAATAAATTATTAATTATTTTAAGATATCTCTTATATTTCTTGAGTTATTGCACTTTTCATTACAAAAAATCTAATTTATTTATATATTTCATGCAAAATTCATCAATTTTAAATATTAAGATTTTATTAATATTTTTTATATCAATTTGTTCAATTTTTGATTTTAAATAATAAATTATTAATTATTTTAAGATATCTCTTATATTTCTTGAGTAATTGCGATTTTTCATTACCAAAAAAGGTTTAGAAATTATATATTTTAATCAAAATTCATCTCGTTTAAATTTTAATATAATATTTATATTTTTTATATTAATTTGTTCAATTTTTGATTCTAATTAATAAATTATTAATTATTTTAGATATCTTTTATATTTCCTGAGTAATTGGGCTTTTTCATTACAAAAAATCTATTTTATTTATAATTTCATTCAAAATTCAACTCATTTAAATATTAAGGAAAATTTTATATTTTTTATATTAATTTGTTCAATTTTTGATTCTAAATAATAATTTATTAATTATTTTAAGATATCTCTTATATTTCATGAGTAATTTCGATTTTTCATTACAAAAATAGGTTTTTTATTTATATATTTTAATCAAAATTCATCTCGTTTAAATTTTAATATAATTTTTATACTTTTTAGATCAATTTGTTCAATTTTTGATTCTAAATAATAAATTATTAATTATTTTAAGATATCTCTTATATTTCATGAGTAATTGCTATTTTTCATTACCAAAAAAGGTATTTAATTTATATATTTTAATCAAAATTAATCTCGTTTAAATTTTAATAAAATTTTCATACTTTTTATATCAATTTGGTCAATTTTTGATTCTAAATAATAAATTATTAATTATTTTAAGATATCTCTTATATTTCATGAGTAATTGCGATTTTTCATTATAAAAAAAGTTTATAATTTATATATTTTAATCAAAATTAATCTCGTTTAAATTTTAATAAAATTTTCATACTTTTTATATCAATTTGGTCAATTTTTGATTCTAAATAATAAATTATTAATTATTTTAAGATATCTCTTATATTTCATGAGTAATTGCGATTTTTCATTATAAAAAAAGTTTATAATTTATATATTTTAATCAAAATTCATCTCGTTTAAATTTTAATATAATTTTTATACTTTTTAGATCAATTTGTTCAATTTTTTATTCTAAATAATAAATTATTAATTATTTTAAGATATCTCTTTTATTTGATGAGTAATTGCGATTTTTCATTATAAAAAAAGGTTTATAATTTATATATTTTAATCAAAATTCATCTCGTTTAAATTTTAATATAATTTTAATATTTTTTATATCAATTTGTTCAATTTTGGATTCTAAATAATAAATTATTAATTATTTTAAGATATCTCTTATATTTATTGAGTAATTGCTCTTTTCATTACAAAAAATTGATTATAATTTATATATTTTATTCAAAATTCAACTAATATAAATATTAATATAATTTTTATATTTTTTAGATCAATTTGTTCAATTTTTGATTCTAAATAATAAATTATTAATTATTTTAAGATATCTCTTAAATTTCATGAGTAATTGCGATTTTTCATTACTAAAAAAGGTTTATAAATTATATATTTTAATCAAAATTTATCTCGTTTAAATTTTAATATAATTTTAATATTTTTTATATCAATTTGTTCAATTTTTTATTCTAAATAATAAATTATTAATTATTTTAAGATATCTCTTATATATCTTGAGTAATTGCGCTTTTCATTACAAATAATTGATTATAATTTATATATTTTATTCAAAATTCAACTCATTTAAATATTAAGATAAATTTTATATTTTTTATATTAATTGGTTCAATTTTTGATTCTAAATGATAAATTATTTATTATTTTAAGATATCTCTTATATTTCTTGAGTAATTGCGATTTTTCATTACAAAAAATCTATTTTATTTATAATTTCTTTCAAAATTCAACTCATTTAAATATTAAGGAAAATTTTATATTTTTTATATTAATTTGTTCAATTTTTGATTCTAAATAATAATTTATTATTTATTTTAAGATATCTCTTAAATTTCATGAGTAATTGCGATTTTTCATTACTAAAAAAGGTTTATAAATTATATATTTAAATCAAAATTTATCTCGTTTAAACTTTAATATAATTTTAATATTTTTTATATCAATTTGTTCAATTTTTGATTCTAAATAATAAATTATTAATTATTTTAAGATATCTCTTATATTTCTTGAGTTATTGCGCTTTTCATTACAAAAAATTGATTATAATTTATATATTTTATTCAAAATTCAACTCGATTAAATATTAAGATAAATTTTATATTTTTTATATCAATTTGTTCAATTTTTGATTCTAAATAATAAATTATTAATCATTTTAATATATGTCTTATATTTCATGAGTAATTCCGATTTTTCATTACTAAAAAAGGTTTTCATTACAAAAAATTGATTATAATTTATATATTTTATTCAAAATTCAACTCGATTAAATATTAAGATAAATTTTATATTTTTTATATTAATTTGTTCAATTTTTTATTCTAAATAATAAATTATTAATTATTTTAAGAAATCTCTTATATTTCTTGAGTAATTGCGCTTTTCTTTACAAAAAATTGATTATAATCTATATATTTTATTCAAAATTCAACTAATATAAATATTAATATAATTTTTATTTTTTTTATATTAATTTGTTCAATTTTTGATTCTAATTAATAAATTATTAATTATTTTAAGATATCTTTTATATTTCCTGAGTAATTGGGCTTTTTCATTACAAAAAATCTATTTTATTTATAATTTCTTTCAAAATTCAACTCATTTAAATATTAAGGAAAATTTTATATTTTTTATATTAATTTGTTCAATTTTTGATTCTAAATAATAATTTATTATTTATTTTAAGATATCTCTTAAATTTCATGAGTAATTGCGATTTTTCATTACTAAAAAAGGTTTATAAATTATATATTTAAATCAAAATTTATCTCGTTTAAACTTTAATATAATTTTAATATTTTTTATATCAATTTGTTCAATTTTTGATTCTAAATAATAAATTATTAATCATTTTAATATATCTCTTATATTTCATGAGTAATTTCGATTTTTCATTACTAAAAAAGGTTTATAAATTATATATTTAAATCAAAATTCAACTCATTTAAATAATAAGATAAATTTTATATTTTTTAAATTAATTTGTTCAATTTTTGATTCTAAATAATAAATTATTAATTATTTTAAGATATCTCTTATATTTCTTGAGTAATTGCGCTTTTCATTACAAAAAATTGATTATAATTTATATATTTTATTCAAAATTCAACTAATTTAAATATTAATATAATTTTTATATTTTTTAGATCAATTTGTTCAATTTTTGATTCTAAATAATAAATTATTAATTATTTTAAGATAGCTCTTAAATTTCATGAGTAATTGCGATTTTTCATTACTAAAAAAGGTTTATAAATTATATATTTTAATCAAAATTTATCTCGTTTAAATTTTAATATAATTTTAATATTTTTTATAAAAAATTTGTTCAATTTTTTTCTAAATAATAAATTATTAATTATTTTAAGATATCTCTTATATTTCTTGAGTTATTGCGATTTTTCATTACAAAAAATTGATTATAATTTATATATTTTATTCAAAATTCAACTCGATTAAATATTAAGATAAATTTTATATTTTTTATATTAATTGATTGAATTTTTGATTCTAAATAATAAATTATTTATTATTTTAAGATATCTCTTATATTTCTTGAGTAATTGCGATTTTTCATTACCAAAAAAGGTTTAGAAATTATATATTTTAATCAAAATTCATCTCGTTTAAATTTTAATATAATTTTTATACTTTTTAGATCAATTTGTTCAATTTTTGATTCTAAATAATAAATTATTAATTATTTTAAGATATCTCTTATATTTCTTGAGTAATTGCGCTTTTCTTTACAAAAAATTGATTATAATTTATATATTTTATTCAAAATTCAACTAATATAAATATTAATATAATTTTTATATTTTTTAGATCAATTTGTTCAATTTTTGATTCTAAATAATAAATTATTAATTATTTTAAGATATCTCTTATATTTCATGAGTAATTGCGATTTTTCATTACTAAAAAAGGTTTAGAAATTATATATTTTAATCAAAATTCATCTCGTTTAAATTTTAATATAATATTTATATTTTTTATATTAATTTGTTCAATTTTTGATTCTAATTAATAAATTATTAATTATTTTAGATATCTTTTATATTTCCTGAGTAATTGGGCTTTTTCATTACAAAAAATCTATTTTATTTATAATTTCATTCAAAATTCAACTCGTCTAAATTTTAATATAATTTTTATACTTTTTAGATCAATTTGTTCAATTTTTTATTCTAAATAATAAATTATTAATTATTTTAAGATATCTCTTATATTTGATGAGTAATTGCGATTTATCATTACAAATAATTGATTATAATTTATATATTTTATTCAAAATTCAACTCTTTTAAATTTTAATATAATTTTTATATTTTTTAAATCAATTTGTTCAATTTTTGATTCTAAATAATAAATTATTAATTATTTTAAGATATCTCTTATATTTCTTGAGTAATTGCGCTTTTCATTACAAAAAATTGATTATAATTTATATATTTTATTCAAAATTCAACTAATTTAAATATTAATATAATTTTTATATTTTTTAGATCAATTTGTTCAATTTTTGATTCTAAATAATAAATTATTAATTATTTTAAGATATCTCTTAAATTTCATCAGTAATTGCGATTTTTCATTACAAAAAATCTATTTTATTTATAATTTCAAAAAAAAATTCAACTCGTTTAAATTTTAATATAATTTTTATACTTTTTAGATCAATTTGTTCAATTGTTTATTCTAAATAATAAATTATTAATTATTTTAAGATATCTTTTAAATTTCCTGAGTAATTGGGCTTTTTCATTACAAAAGATCTATTTTATTTATAATTTCATTCAAAATTCAACTCATTTAAATATTAAGGAAAATTTTATATTTTTTATATTAATTTGTTCAATTTTTGATTCTAAATAATAATTTATTAATTATTTTAAGATATCTCTTAAATTTCATGAGTAATTGCGATTTTTCATTACAAAAAATTGATTATAATTTATATATTTTATTCAAAATTCAACTCGATTAAATATTAAGATAATATTTATATTTTTTATATTAATTTGTTCATTTTTTGATTCTAATTAATACATTATTAATTATTTTAAGATATCTCTTATATTTATTGAGTAATTGCTCTTTTCATTACAAAAAATTGATTATAATTTATATATTTTATTCAAAATTCAACTAATATAAATATTAATATAATTTTTATATTTTTTATATTAATTTGTTCAATTTTTGATTCTAATTAATAAATTACTAATTATTTTAGATATCTTTTATATTTCCTGAGTAATTGGGCTTTTTCACAAAAAATCTATTTTATTTATAATTTCATTCAAAATTCAACTAATATAAATATTAAGGAAAATTTTATATATTTTATATTAATTTGTTCAATTTTTGATTCTAATTAATAAATTATTAATTATTTTAGATATCTCTTATATTTCTTGAGTAATTGCGCTTTTCATTACAAAAAATTGATTATTATTTATATATTTTATTCAAAATTCAACTCTTTTAAATATTAAGATAAATTTTATATTTTTTATATTAATTTGTTCAATTTTTGATTCTAAATAATAAATTATTATTTTTTTTTTTAAATATATCTATATTTCTTGAGTAATTGCGCTTTTCATTACAAAAAATTGATTATAATTTATATATTTTATTCAAAATTCAACTCGATTAAAGATTAAGATAAATTTTATATTTTTTATATCAATTTGTTCCATTTTTGATTTTTTATCGTTATATATAATATATCTATACATATTATTTATTATAGGATTTCTCAAAATTTTTTAAAAATTGAAATAATTAAGAATATTTTTAATAGATTAGACCCATGAATATTTTATCTCCATATTTAAATTAATACTAAATATATGATAATAATTAAAAAAATATTAAGATCAGTTAAAATAAGACAAAGAGATTTTTCTTAGTGAAATATTTGTAAAAAAAAAAATCACGCTTTTTCTGTTAATTTTCTAAATATTAAACTTGAATTTTATATTATTATAATAATAAATTTATAAATAAAATATACAATTTTCATTTTGTTTTTATTAATTTCATCTTCTTTTTTGTCAACATTAAAAATGAAAGATAAATGTATTCAATTCATTCTTCTTCTTAAGACGCTTCCTCATTAGAGAGGTTAGCGATTCATATGGCAAGACTTCTTTTGAAAACAGCAGCTGGAAAGATGTCAATTGATGAGCACCCAAACCATCCCATTATTATTGAAAATTCTCTTTCGGAAGAAGGTCATTCATTACTTACCACACACGTTTTGATTTTTTTTTTTCCTCTAAACTGACTAAAAATAAAGGGATAGGTTGGATAGATGATGATTACATGATTCAATATTGTATAAAACTAGAAATCTAGAAGAGAATAGAACCTTTATTGAATCGCTGAAAGTACCGGAATTCCTTTTTTTAATTTTTTAATACGTTTACTGCCAATCACGCGCCGGCACGTGACGTGGTGTTATCAACAAAGAGTCCAACACATGCTGTTTTAATAAATATTCTTTCCTAATTTTATTTTATAATTGAATTGAAATATTATCTATGTTAATTAATCCAATTCAAATTTGCGAGATAGTCTAGTGGAGACACTGCCGATTTTTGTTATTTAAAACCTATCCATGTTTAGAATTTAACAAAATTATTAATCAACTTAATTTTATATTTTTTAATATTGAAATGATATTCATACATTTACTGAATTACACGTACATGGGGATCTCGTTTTAATACTTTCCCAGTGCCTTGTCCAAATCCGGTTAATCGTTTCCATATAGATTCCCCATTTTTTTTTTAATTTAATTGATATATATCAGATATCTTTCTATAGATCCGCCAAGAAATATTTCCAATAAAGGACAAATATTCTATCGATATGAAAAGACAAGTCGTAAGTATAACAATTAGCTTTTTATATATATTTTCATTTCCATATCTCCTTTTTACAAATGATTAGTGTCGTTGAGGATAAACCATTTTTTAGTTTCGTTTTTATTGGATATTGAAAGCAATTATTATTCATTTACATTTTGTTATTATTAATGATTTGCTAAAAACATTCTAGGTATACAATGGATTCAATGTATTAGGAGAAAGGTCGTTGTTGATGGATTGTATCGTCCTAGTGCGTTCTTTTTAAGATGCTAAACAAGAAATTCACTGATGAATATCTGATATCTTAGATTAGATTAGAATGCACTTGGAAAGGTACACTCTTGGATTTTTAGTCTTTGATCAATAAAAAGTATCAAGCGAAACGAAAGATTGGAATAATTTACTTTTGTCTATCTTATACTATTCTAGTATACTGAAATGGAAAGAAAAAGAAATGTATTTATTTATATTTATTTATAAAATTAAACAAGGAATTGCGATGAAGATGGGGAAAAAGAAAGAAAGAAGCACCTTGGAGATTCACAAATCCGATTGTTGAAAAAAGTATAAAAAGGGCCAAGTTTCCATGGATTCGTCGTTCGTGCTATCATTTTACGAACAAAAACATGTGGAGAATATTAAGAAAGGTTTTTTGTTGTTGTAAAGGGAACGAGGAAGAGGAGGAAGTGGTGGAGGTTAGTAGAATAGTTGGTTTGTCTTCCTATTGAAGTAAATAATCCAAAAAATCGAATATTTCAATTATTACTACGAAAATGGAATCTTTATTCATTTCAAACATCAAAATAATTATTAAAATTATTAGTTTTTAACAAAAATTCCCATATAAAAAACAAATCATTTTATTAACGTTTGTGATTCTATTTTTTCTCTTCTTCTTTGAATTTTATTCAATCTAAATTTTTCATTTTCCTCTCCCTATACATACCAATATTATAATTAGGATCCAATTTTTCTCAATACAATTTTTTTTATTTTTATTTTCAATTTTATATCTAGTATAGTATGAGTTAGGAATGGGTAGGTATAATATTGAAAAAAAAGAAAATTGTATACAATAAATTTAGAATAAAAAGATCGTTGGAACAGGAATCCATGAAAAGAACATTTCTAATAATTAATTCAAAAAAAAAAAAAAAAAAAAAATAAAATTCAATTTGTGAAATAAATAATAATTCAAAGTTTTAATATTTTATAATTATTTTTTTTTATTATCTATGAAAGAAACAAAAATAAAGAATACCATTTGTAATTTGGAATTTAATTTCTATTTTGAAAAGTAACAGCAAAATGTAGCAAAATAGAAACTATAATTTATTCAATAATAGATGAGTTGTTTTTTTTTCAGGTGGAAGAAAATTCGAACATTAATTTAGAAATGAATGTAAGTACAAATCATTATTTCATTATTATTATTATTTTTGCATATGATTTCTTATAAATTTCTATTAAACTATATCCATATCAAGACTATTAATAATTGGTTGTTTTATTTTTATTATTTTCAGAATACTTTTCGGCCTATCATTTGGGGATCATCTGTAAGTTGCAATATTGAATTTATTTATCATAAATAATAAATAGTAAATTATATATTAAAAATATATAAATATGTATATTCACTCAATTATAAAAATTCCTATCATTTTACATCACTATTTTATTTTATAATATTCATAAAAATAAATTTATTAATAAAAATTTTATTTTTTTTTTATTTATAGTTTCGGCATATCATTTATCATCCATCATTCATCCAAGTAAGTTTAATTTTTATTTATTATAGTTCACCCAATTTAAATTTCTCATTTATATTAATTTTTTTCTTTCTTTCTTTTTTTGTTTATTTTAGATATTCGAAACTCATAGCATTATATTTTCGGCTACACCAACCCAAAATTTAAACCATTTTAACCACATTTCGGCTGTAAGTATCTGTTTGTATTTGTTTGAATTTGTTTTAATTTTTATATAAAAAAAAAGAAAGTTTTTTCTATTAATATTATGAAAATTATTGTAATTAATTTCTTGACTAATACCATTTTTTTCTTTTTCTATTTTTAGATCCAAATTTACTATCATTTTGAAGTAAATAATTTATAAAATGATATTTCAAATGTTTTTTTTTTTTTTTCAAGTAAGCCAATTTAAAAGAAAAATTACTTTTCTTAATTTCAGAATTCACCATCAACGTCAACTTCATCATCATTATCATCATCACAATCATCATTATCATCCTCATCCTCATCGGCCTCATCCTCTTCTTTTGAAGAGTTTGGGGCCCCCCTAAATACGGTAAGTGGATATTATTTATTGATTTTTACTATCTCGCCAGAGATAGTATTTTCGTTGTCGAGATTTGGATGTTTTGAAGGTCCCTGAGTCATTTTCACTAAAATAAGATTGAGAATAATATCTGTGTGTGTGTGTATGTAGATAAGATTACGTAAAAACGGTTGGAGCTAGAATAATGCAATTTGGTACACGGGCATTATTCAAAAGTCATAGTTTTCTATCAACTTTTGAGAAATGTAGCTCTTTCGGAAGAAGGTCATTCATTACTTACCATGTTTTGATTTAGGTTTGATAGTTTTTCCTATGATTATAATTGTTAATAATTGTAGAAAACTGCTAGATATAGAATTTCACCTTTATTGAATCGCTGAAAGTACCGGAATTAATTGTTTAACAAGTTGTTTGGCAATCACGCGCCAGCGCGAGCACATAACGTAACGTGGTGCCATCAACAAAGAGCCAAACACGCGCTGGTTTAATAAATATTATTTATTAATTTTAATTTATAATTTCATTAATTCAATGAAATTGAAATAGAATAGGTTTATTCAATTCCAATTGAGAGAGGCTCGAGTGGAGACACTGCCGATTTTTTACTTAGTTATCGAATTATTTCAATTCCATTGTTTTCAATCGAATTAATGAAATGGATCCATTTTCTTTTTTTGTTTTTAGGGACGACCTGCCGCAGCCCTAAGGGATGTTTTGGACGGGAATGGGTTTTTAGATAGGTTGCGGGAGGAAATATACAGGCTCTCACAGCGGTACGAGTATCGTCTCGTATTGCACCCTCGGGTGCCGTCTACACTCACCAACATTGTAGTTGTCCTGATATTAGTTCCAATAGTGTGCTATTTGCGCTGGAGGAACTAATATTGGGACAACTGATGGCCAAGTCCCGGGGTGTGTGAGTCTGTGTATCGGGTGGGTAGGGGGATGAAGAGGAGGGGTGGTAGGAGGGGTAGGGTTTAAGAGGAGGGGTGGGAAAATGGGAAATAGGGGGATGAAGAGGAGGGGACGGGGTTGAGGGCTAAATTCTGGGATGTTTCGGATGGGAATGGGTTTCTAAATTGCCTGAGGAAATATACAGGCTCTCACAGCGGTACGAGTATCGTATCCTATTGCGATTTCGGGTGCCGCCCGGCTCTCACAGCGGTACGAGTATCGTATCCTATTGCGACCGACCTCCACCTTCCTAGCTATCCTCTAAAAAAGCTTCACTTTTTATTATCGCTAGAGGAATTAGCTATAAATCAACTGAAAATCCAAATCCAAATGAAAATGGGAGAGAAGGAAGAAGATGAACTGCTACAATGGAAATCAAAAAGAAAAATATCACAAATTATCAGGTAATAACATATATTAATGATATTAACTAAATTAATGTCACAATTATCTAGAAAAATTAAAAAAAAATATTTTTATTAAATTATTAAAAAATTCATTAAATTAAATTTTTTACAGATTAATTATATCAACCATTTTTTTCATAATAATTGAAAAGAAAAGAAAAAAATAGAAATCTTTCAATTGAAATCAATCAAATTCATATAAAAATCATAAAATTGATTTCAATGGTAATTATCGAACTAACTATCACAACAGAAGAAGAAGAAAGAAGATATTCTACATTATTCTATTCTATTGTAGCATCCAAACGATTCCTATTCAATTATTTTCCATAAGTTCATCTCATATCCTTCCAGATTGACTACTCAAGCTTCATTGTTTCATTTCCTCCTCGAAAATCCCTCATCGCTTGTGCTTGGCATTGGCTAGAAGAACAGCGTCAGCTATTTGCAGCCAAGAAGATGCACTACATCCAGTAGTAGAGGTCCAGGGGTCGTCCACAACGATAAAAACACTCCACATGGTTACTGGTTACCACGGTAGCAACTATCGTTGCGATTGTGGCGATTTGAGTTAATGATTGTAACGTGAGCATGAATATTGTAATCGACAACTGGAACTCATTCATCATTATTGATCGTTAGAGAAGAAGACATCATCGATGAGGCGACAACGGAGACAACTGTCGCCAAGAGATTATTATTCAAGATTCAAGCAATATTCAAGCACTTGCATACTTCCACACACACATCCATCAAGATTTCAAGATTTCAAGATATCAAGATATCAAGAAACAAGAAACAAGAACCAGCAACATTTCTACATTATTCTATTTGTGATTTATAATATGTATAATACAAATATATATACATATTTCTAGAATTTCGATCTATTTTTTTCTTTCTATTTTATTTCATTCCTTTTCTAGTTTTAATTGAGATCCTAATTGATCGTAATTTAATTCATTTTTCAAAAATATCAACAAAATAAGAATAAGAATAAGAATAAGAATAAGAATAGGTAATCATTATAAAATAAATAGGACTAGTAAATCTTAACCATTCCAATAAATAAGATAACTAGTAGTTGAAAGCAATTTCAATTTTGGAATTAATCTTGTTTGTTATCAATTATATATAAAAATTCAAACAATCTTTAACCACACATAATTAATTAAGAATTAAAAATCAATATAACAACAAATTAAAGAAATAATCTCTTTTTGAATTTATTATTATTGAAAATAATTGATAGTGGATCTGTTAAATTACTATTCAATAAATTAAGCCATTCATCATAACTAAAACAAGTCACAGGAACTCTCCAATTGGCCAAATACAATGAAATACAGTTTCAATTAACAATTCGATTTCATTTACCTCATGGAAACATCCTCGAAATTCATTTTCTCGTTTTTCTACTAATTATGAAAAAAAAATAGTGTTTATTCTACTATAGATATTCATTTTTTATGATCCATTAGATAATGATCCAATGAGATAATGAATGAGAAACAATGTCTCCTTTCGCGCCCATATCACTTTGGAAACGCCAAGTAGTAATGAACTGATTGTGCAAGGCGCAAAATTTAGGAAAATTACTATTGTTAAATTTGGAGAATACTGCCGGTGGTTTTGACTCTTGGGGAGTGCTGCTCTGACGGTGCAACCCAAAACCATCGAGGGATTCCCAAAGGTGTGTGATCGGGGGCCCCGCTCACTGCCCCATGAGAAGGAAGACGGAATCAAATCCTTGTACTGATAGCTTCTAAGTTTCTGATTCTCCATTTTGTTATTCATTTACATATCTATTCTTTTCCATTTATATTATAATTAAAAATAAATTTATATACTAGAAAGAAAAATCTCCAAGTGATCAATTATTTGCAATTGCACCTCATCGATCATCGATATCTTAATCTTCATCCTAATTCATATCATCTATTAAAGTAGCCAATTAATTCATTAGTTGGTCTATTTTTGGTCTAATATAGATTATATAAAATTTCAAATACCTAGCTTCTTTTAAAAAAACAAAGTTTATTAGTTATTCTTTACAGACTGTTTAAAAAATTATTGCCAATAAATATTTTTTATTCTTTTTTTAAAATATGTACATAAAAATCAAATATTGATATACAATTCTTCGATTTCAATTTGTCAAAAGAGCGAACAGACAGACAAAGAGACAGACGCCAAGTGAAGTTAAGAAAAACGTTATAAAAAAATCAGTTTAATTAAGTGGATTGTAAATGCTGGTTTAGTCTTAAGTTTTTGGAGGTTAATAACAGGGAGCATAATAAAACAAAATGGCTAACTTTGTTTTATAAACATTTATTAACTAATAAAATTAACTAATGCTAAAGAGTTAATAATAACAATATTGATTTGATTTTAATATCAATGTCAAGAACACAAAAAGAAAAAACAAAAAAACAAACAACAAATATCGAAAGTACAATCAAATAAAAAACAAAGTAAGAATTTAGATTTTTATAAATACCTTGTAAATTGAAATAATTAAAATTAGACATACGTCAATATAATCATCATACCATTAAATATATATCAGATTGCCTCTATACTTTTTAAAATATATCTATTCTATTCGTATTCAAACTTGAATATTTGAATAAGAAAGAAAAAAGACAACAAAACTCTCAGAGATAAGAAAAAAAAGAAAACAAACAATAACTTGATGGGGACAGAAGTGTAGTTATGAACGCCGCGAAATATGAAAATAAAATAAAAATGTTTACTCCTATTTCTCTTATGCAAAATTCAACTCGTTTAAATATTAAGATAATATTTATATTTTTTATATCAATTTGTTCAATTTTCGATTTTAAATAAGAAATATTTAATTATTTTAAGATATATTTTATATTTCCTTAGTAATTGCGCTTTTTCATTACAAAAAATCTATTTTATTTATATATTTGATTCAAAATTCAACTATACAAAATATTAAGATTTTAGTAATATTTTTTATATCAATTTGTTCAATTTTTCATTTTAAATAAGAAATATTTAATTATATTAAGATATCTTTTATATTTCCTGAGTAATTGGGCTTTTTCATTACAAAAAATCTAATTTATTTATATATATAAATTATATTTATAACTTCTTTTAACCTTAGTGTAATTAGTTTAGGATAGAGGGCTTATTAAGTATTTATTAAGTATTAATGTAAGATAAGCAGTTAGTTTAATTTTGATTGTGTATATAATATATTCTATAAATAACGTGTAATTTAATTATTCTTTTATTTTTTAAAAATATGGATAAGTTGATAGATAAATTTTGTAAAAGCTGTTCGATTTGCATAGAAAATAAGGTTCGTAGGAGTAGACTAATTGGTTTAATGTCAAAACTAGGCCCAGCGACAGAACCATATGAGATCATGTCTATTGACACGGTTGGTGGATTTGGAGGTAATAGATCACCAAAGAAATATTTACATATCTTGTTAGATCATTTTAGTAGATACACTTGGATTTTAACATCAGTAAGCCAATGTTCTAGAGATTTTATAAAGATGATTGACCCAATAGCAAAGAAAAACAAAATTAAAATTCTGTTAGCTGATCAATATTCGGGATTGCAATCTACAGAATTTCAAAAATATCTTACTGGGATGAATATCAAATTGATATATACCTCGATTGACTGTCCACAATCGAATGGACTTAATGAGAGGTTAAACCAGACGTTGGTTAATCGAATCAGGTGCAAGGTGAATAGTGGAGATAGAAGAGCTTGGTCGAAAATTGCGGAAGAGTGTGCGTGTGAATATAATCGCACAATTCATACAGCAACCAAGTATGAACCTGGCTATCTACTTTTCGGGAAACAATCCAGTATTTCTCCTTTCGAAATAAAAAGTGATCTATTAGAAGATAGAAGAAGAGCCTTGTTAAATTCTTCAAAAAACTTTGAAATAAACAAGAGAAGATTTGACAAGAACAGAAGAGAGTATGAATTTTCTGATGGGGATGAAGTTTACATAGAAAATGGAAATAAACTAAATAGGAAAAAATTGGATAAAGTAAGAATAGGTCCTTATAAAATTTAAAAAGAATTTCTTCCTCGATATATAAAGTTAATTGGGGTTAAAAAGGGAAAACTTGTTCATTCAAGCAAATTATCACCTTTTCAGTGAAAAAGTGACCTTTGGGGGGGAGGTATAAATTATATTTATAACTTCTTTTAACCTTAGTGTATATAGTTTAGGATAGAGGGCTTATTAAGTATTTATTAAGTATTAATGTAAGATAAGCAGTTAGTTTAATTTTGATTGTGTATATAATATATTCTATAAATAACGTGTAATTTAATTATTCTTTTAGGTATGTATAGAAAATGGAAATAAACTAAATAGGAAAAAATTGGATAAAGTAAGAATAGGTCCTTATAAAATTTAAAAAGAATTTCTTCCTCGATATATAAAGTTAATTGGGGTTAAAAAGGGAAAACTATACAAAATATTAAGATTTTAGTAATATTTTTTATATCAATTTGTTCAATTTTTCATTTTAAATAAGAAATATTTAATTATATTAAGATATCTTTTATATTTCCTGAGTAATTGGGCTTTTTCATTACAAAAAATCTAATTTATTTATATATTTCATGCAAAATTCATCAATTTTAAATATTAAGATTTTATTAATATTTTTTATATCAATTTGTTCAATTTTTGATTTTAAATAATAAATTATTAATTATTTTAAGATATCTCTCATATTTCTTGAGTAATTGCGATTTTTCATTACCAAAAAAGGTTTAGAAATTATATATTTTAATCAAAATTCATCTCGTTTAAATTTTAATATAATATTTATATTTTTTATATTAATTAGTTCAATTTTTGATTCTAATTAATAAATTATTAATTATTTTAGATATCTTTTATATTTCCTGAGTAATTGGGCTTTTTCATTACAAAAAATCTATTTTATTTATAATTTCATTCAAAATTCAACTCATTTAAATATTAAGGAAAATTTTATATTTTTTATATTAATTTGTTCAATTTTTGATTCTAAATAATAATTTATTAATTATTTTAAGATATCTCTTATATTTCATGAGTAATTTCGATTTTTCATTACAAAAATAGGTTTTTTATTTATATATTTTAATCAAAATTCATCTCGTTTAAATTTTAATATAATTTTTATACTTTTTAGATCAATTTGTTCAATTTTTGATTCTAAATAATAAATTATTAATTATTTTAAGATATCTCTTATATTTCATGAGTAATTGCTATTTTTCATTACCAAAAAAGGTATTTAATTTATATATTTTAATCAAAAATAATCTCGTTTAAATTTTAATAAAATTTTCATACTTTTTATATCAATTTGGTCAATTTTTGATTCTAAATAATAAATTATTAATTATTTTAAGATATCTCTTATATTTCATGAGTAATTGCGATTTTTCATTATAAAAAAAGTTTATAATTTATATATTTTAATCAAAATTCATCTCGTTTAAATTTTAATATAATTTTTATACTTTTTAGATCAATTTGTTCAATTTTTTATTCTAAATAATAAATTATTAATTATTTTAAGATATCTCTTTTATTTGATGAGTAATTGCGATTTTTCATTATAAAAAAAGGTTTATAATTTATATATTTTAATCAAAATTCATCTCGTTTAAATTTTAATATAATTTTAATATTTTTTATATCAATTTGTTCAATTTTGGATTCTAAATAATAAATTATTAATTATTTTAAGATATCTCTTATATTTATTGAGTAATTGCTCTTTTCATTACAAAAAATTGATTATAATTTATATATTTTATTCAAAATTCAACTAATATAAATATTAATATAATTTTTATATTTTTTAGATCAATTTGTTCAATTTTTGATTCTAAATAATAAATTATTAATTATTTTAAGATATCTCTTAAATTTCATGAGTAATTGCGATTTTTCATTACTAAAAAAGGTTTATAAATTATATATTTTAATCAAAATTTATCTCGTTTAAATTTTAATATAATTTTAATATTTTTTATATCAATTTGTTCAATTTTTTATTCTAAATAATAAATTATTAATTATTTTAAGATATCTCTTATATATCTTGAGTAATTGCGCTTTTCATTACAAATAATTGATTATAATTTATATATTTTATTCAAAATTCAACTCATTTAAATATTAAGATAAATTTTATATTTTTTATATTAATTGGTTCAATTTTTGATTCTAAATGATAAATTATTTATTATTTTAAGATATCTCTTATATTTCTTGAGTAATTGCGATTTTTCATTACAAAAAATCTATTTTATTTATAATTTCTTTCAAAATTCAACTCATTTAAATATTAAGGAAAATTTTATATTTTTTATATTAATTTGTTCAATTTTTGATTCTAAATAATAATTTATTATTTATTTTAAGATATCTCTTAAATTTCATGAGTAATTGCGATTTTTCATTACTAAAAAAGGTTTATAAATTATATATTTAAATCAAAATTTATCTCGTTTAAACTTTAATATAATTTTAATATTTTTTATATCAATTTGTTCAATTTTTGATTCTAAATAATAAATTATTAATTATTTTAAGATATCTCTTATATTTCTTGAGTTATTGCGCTTTTCATTACAAAAAATTGATTATAATTTATATATTTTATTCAAAATTCAACTCGATTAAATATTAAGATAAATTTTATATTTTTTATATCAATTTGTTCAATTTTTGATTCTAAATAATAAATTATTAATCATTTTAATATATCTCTTATATTTCATGAGTAATTCCGATTTTTCATTACTAAAAAAGGTTTTCATTACAAAAAATTGATTATAATTTATATATTTTATTCAAAATTCAACTCGATTAAATATTAAGATAAATTTTATATTTTTTATATTAATTTGTTCAATTTTTTATTCTAAATAATAAATTATTAATTATTTTAAGAAATCTCTTATATTTCTTGAGTAATTGCGCTTTTCTTTACAAAAAATTGATTATAATCTATATATTTTATTCAAAATTCAACTAATATAAATATTAATATAATTTTTATTTTTTTTATATTAATTTGTTCAATTTTTGATTCTAATTAATAAATTATTAATTATTTTAAGATATCTTTTATATTTCCTGAGTAATTGGGCTTTTTCATTACAAAAAATCTATTTTATTTATAATTTCTTTCAAAATTCAACTCATTTAAATATTAAGGAAAATTTTATATTTTTTATATTAATTTGTTCAATTTTTGATTCTAAATAATAAATTATTAATCATTTTAATATATCTCTTATATTTCATGAGTAATTTCGATTTTTCATTACTAAAAAAGGTTTATAAATTATATATTTAAATCAAAATTCAACTCATTTAAATAATAAGATAAATTTTATATTTTTTATATTAATTTGTTCAATTTTTGATTCTAAATAATAAATTATTAATTATTTTAAGATATCTCTTATATTTCTTGAGTTATTGCGCTTTTCATTACAAAAAATTGATTATAATTTATATATTTTATTCAAAATTCAACTCGATTAAATATTAAGATAAATTTTATATTTTTTATATTAATTTGTTCAATTTTTTATTCTAAATAATAAATTATTAATTATTTTAAGATAGCTCTTAAATTTCATGAGTAATTGCGATTTTTTATTACTAAAAAAGGTTTATAAATTATATATTTTAATCAAAATTTATCTCGTTTAAATTTTAATATAATTTTAATATTTTTTATAAAAAATTTGTTCAATTTTTTTCTAAATAATAAATTATTAATTATTTTAAGATAGCTCTTAAATTTCATGAGTAATTGCGATTTTTCATTACTAAAAAAGGTTTATAAATTATATATTTTAATCAAAATTTATCTCGTTTAAATTTTAATATAATTTTAATATTTTTTATAAAAAATTTGTTCAATTTTTTTCTAAATAATAAATTATTAATTATTTTAAGATATCTCTTATATTTCATGAGTAATTTCGATTTTTCATTACTAAAAAAGGTTTATAAAATATATATTTAAATCAAAATTCAACTCATTTAAATAATAAGATAAATTTTATATTTTTTATATTAATTTGTTCAATTTTTGATTCTAAATAATAAATTATTAATTATTTTAAGATATCTCTTATATTTCTTGAGTTATTGCGCTTTTCATTACAAAAAATTGATTATAATTTATATATTTTATTCAAAATTCAACTCGATTAAATATTAAGATAAATTTTATATTTTTTATATTAATTGATTGAATTTTTGATTCTAAATAATAAATTATTTATTATTTTAAGATATCTCTTATATTTCTTGAGTAATTGCGATTTTTCATTACCAAAAAAGGTTTAGAAATTATATATTTTAATCAAAATTCATCTCGTTTAAATTTTAATATAATTTTTATACTTTTTAGATCAATTTGTTCAATTTTTGATTCTAAATAATAAATTATTAATTATTTTAAGATATCTCTTATATTTCTTGAGTAATTGCGCTTTTCTTTACAAAAAATTGATTATAATTTATATATTTTATTCAAAATTCAACTAATATAAATATTAATATAATTTTTATATTTTTTAGATCAATTTGTTCAATTTTTTATTCTAAATAATAAATTATTAATTATTTTAAGATATCTCTTATATTTGATGAGTAATTGCGATTTATCATTACAAATAATTGATTATAATTTATATATTTTATTCAAAATTCAACTCTTTTAAATTTTAATATAATTTTTATATTTTTTAAATCAATTTGTTCAATTTTTGATTCTAAATAATAAATTATTAATTATTTTAAGATATCTCTTATATTTCTTGAGTAATTGCGCTTTTCATTACAAAAAATTGATTATAATTTATATATTTTATTCAAAATTCAACTAATTTAAATATTAATATAATTTTTATACTTTTTAGATCAATTTGTTCAATTGTTTATTCTAAATAATAAATTATTAATTATTTTAAGATATCTTTTAAATTTCCTGAGTAATTGGGCTTTTTCATTACAAAAGATCTATTTTATTTATAATTTCATTCAAAATTCAACTCATTTAAATATTAAGGAAAATTTTATATTTTTTATATTAATTTGTTCAATTTTTGATTCTAAATAATAATTTATTAATTATTTTAAGATATCTCTTAAATTTCATGAGTAATTGCGATTTTTCATTACAAAAAATTGATTATAATTTATATATTTTATTCAAAATTCAACTCGATTAAATATTAAGATAAATTTTATATTTTTTATATTAATTGATTGAATTTTTGATTCTAAATAATAAATTATTTATTATTTTAAGATATCTCTTATATTTCTTGAGTAATTGCGATTTTTCATTACCAAAAAAGGTTTAGAAATTATATATTTTAATCAAAATTCATCTCGTTTAAATTTTAATATAATTTTTATACTTTTTAGATCAATTTGTTCAATTTTTGATTCTAAATAATAAATTATTAATTATTTTAAGATATCTCTTATATTTCTTGAGTAATTGCGCTTTTCTTTACAAAAAATTGATTATAATCTATATATTTTATTCAAAATTCAACTCGATTAAATATTAAGATAATATTTATATTTTTTATATTAATTTGTTCATTTTTTGATTCTAATTAATACATTATTAATTATTTTAAGATATCTCTTATATTTATTGAGTAATTGCTCTTTTCATTACAAAAAATTGATTATAATTTATATATTTTATTCAAAATTCAACTAATATAAATATTAATATAATTTTTATATTTTTTATATTAATTTGTTCAATTTTTGATTCTAATTAATAAATTATTAATTATTTTAGATATCTTTTATATTTCCTGAGTAATTGGGCTTTTTCACAAAAAATCTATTTTATTTATAATTTCATTCAAAATTCAACTAATATAAATATTAAGGAAAATTTTATATATTTTATATTAATTTGTTCAATTTTTGATTCTAATTAATAAATTATTAATTATTTTAGATATCTCTTATATTTCTTGAGTAATTGCGCTTTTCATTACAACAAATTGATTATTATTTATATATTTTATTCAAAATTCAACTCTTTTAAATATTAAGATAAATTTTATATTTTTTATATTAATTTGTTCAATTTTTGATTCTAAATAATAAATTATTAATTATTTTAAGATATCTCTTATATTTCTTGAGTAAAAGGCGCTTTTCATTACAAAAAATTGATTATAATTTATATATTTTATTCAAAATTCAACTCGATTAAAGATTAAGATAAATTTTATATTTTTTATATCAATTTGTTCCATTTTTGATTTTTTATCGTTATATAATATATCTATACATATTATTTATTATAGGATTTCTCAAAATTTTTTAAAAATTGAAATAATTAAGAATATTTTTAATAGATTAGACCCATGAATATTTTATCTCCATATATAAATTAATAATAAATATATGATAATAATTAAAAAAATATTAAGATCAGTTAAAATAAGACAAAGAGATTTTTCTTAGTGAAATATTTGTAAAAAAAAAAATCACGCTTTTTCTGTTAATTTTCTAAATATTAAACTTGAATTTTATATTATTATAATAATAAATTTATAAATAAAATATACAATTTTCATTTTGTTTTTATTAATTTCATATTCTTTTTTGTCAACATTAAAAATGAAAGATAAATGTATTCAATTCATTCTTCTTCTTAAGACGCTTTCTCATTAGAGAGGTTAGCGATTCATATGGCAAGACTTCTTTTGAAAACAGCAGCTGGAAAGATGTCAATTGATGAGCACCCAAACCATCCCATTATTATTGAAAATTCTCTTTCGGAAGAAGGTCATTCATTACTTACCACACACGTTTTGATTTTTTTTTTTCCTCTAAACTGACTAAAAATAAAGGGATAGGTTGGATAGATGATGATTACATGATTCAATATTGTATAAAACTAGAAATCTAGAAGAGAATAGAACCTTTATTGAATCGCTGAAAGTACCGGAATTCCTTTTTTTAATTTTTTAATACGTTTACTGCCAATCACGCGCCGGCACGTGACGTGGTGTTATCAACAAAGAGTCCAACACATGCTGTTTTAATAAATATTCTTTCCTAATTTTATTTTATAATTGAATTGAAATATTATCTATGTTAATTAATCCAATTCAAATTTGCGAGATAGTCTAGTGGAGACACTGCCGATTTTTGTTATTTAAAACCTATCCATGTTTAGAATTTAACAAAATTATTAATCAACTTAATTTTATATTTTTTAATATTGAAATGATATTCATACATTTACTGAATTACACGTACATGGGGATCTCGTTTTAATACTTTCCCAGTGCCTTGTCCAAATCCGGTTAATCGTTTCCATATAGATTCCCCATTTTTTTTTTAATTTAATTGATATATATCAGATATCTTTCTATAGATCCGCCAAGAAATATTTCCAATAAAGGACAAATATTCTATCGATATGAAAAGACAAGTCGTAAGTAGAACAATTAGCTTTTTATATATATTTTCATTTCCATATCTCCTTTTTACAAATGATTAGTGTCGTTGAGGATAAACCATTTTTTAGTTTCGTTTTTATTGGATATTGAAAGCAATTATTATTCATTTACATTTTGTTATTATTAATGATTTGCTAAAAACATTCTAGGTATACAATGGATTCAATGTATTAGGAGAAAGGTCGTTGTTGATGGATTGTATCGTCCTAGTGCGTTCTTTTTAAGATGCTAAACAAGAAATTCACTGATGAATATCTGATATCTTAGATTAGATTAGAATGCACTTGGAAAGGTACACTCTTGGATTTTTAGTCTTTGATCAATAAAAAGTATCAAGCGAAACGAAAGATTGGAATAATTTACTTTTGTCTATCTTATACTATTCTAGTATACTGAAATGGAAAGAAAAAGAAATGTATTTATTTATATTTATTTATAAAATTAAACAAGGAATTGCGATGAAGATGGGGAAAAAGAAAGAAAGAAGCACCTTGGAGATTCACAAATCCGATTGTTGAAAAAAGTATAAAAGGGCCAAGTTTCCATGGATTCGTCGTTCGTGCTATCATTTTACGAACAAAAACATGTGGAGGATATTAAGAAAGGTTTTTTGTTGTTGTAAAGGGAACGAGGAAGAGGAGGAAGTGGTGGAGGTTAGTAGAATAGTTGGTTTGTCTTCCTATTGAAGTAAATAATCCAAAAAATCGAATATTTCAATTATTACTACGAAAATGGAATCTTTATTCATTTCAAACATCAAAATAATTATTAAAATTATTAGTTTTTAACAAAAATTCCCATATAAAAAACAAATCATTTTATTAACGTTTGTGATTCTATTTTTTCTCTTCTTCTTTGAATTTTATTCAATCTAAATTTTTCATTTTCCTCTCCCTATACATACGAATATTATAATTAGGATCCAATTTTTCTCAATACAATTTTTTTTATTTTTATTTTCAATTTTATATCTAGTATAGTATGAGTTAGGAATGGGTAGGTATAATATTGAAAAAAAAGAAAATTGTATACAATAAATTTAGAATAAAAAGATCGTTGGAACAGGAATCCATGAAAAGAACATTTCTAATAATTAATTCAAAAAAAAAAAAAAAAAAAAAAATTCAATTTGTGAAATAAATAATAATTCAAAGTTTTAATATTTTATAATTATTTTTTTTTATTATCTATGAAAGAAACAAAAATAAAGAATACCATTTGTAATTTGGAATTTAATTTCTATTTTGAAAAGTAACAGCAAAATGTAGCAAAATAGAAACTATAATTTATTCAATAATAGATGAGTTGTTTTTTTTTCAGGTGGAAGAAAATTCGAACATTAATTTAGAAATGAATGTAAGTACAAATCATTATTTCATTATTATTATTATTTTTGCATATGATTTCTTATAAATTTCTATTAAACTATATCCATATCAAGACTATTAATAATTGGTTGTTTTATTTTTATTATTTTCAGAATACTTTTCGGCCTATCATTTGGGGATCATCTGTAAGTTGCAATATTGAATTGATTTATCATAAATAATAAATAGTAAATTATATATTAAAAATATATAAATATGTATATTCACTCAATTATAAAAATTCCTATCATTTTACATCACTATTTTATTTTATAATATTCATAAAAATAAATTTATTAATAAAAATTTTATTTTTTTTTTATTTATAGTTTCGGCATATCATTTATCATCCATCATTCATCCAAGTAAGTTTAATTTTTATTTATTATAGTTCACCCAATTTAAATTTCTCATTTATATTAATTTTTTTCTTTCTTTCTTTTTTTGTTTATTTTAGATATTCGAAACTCATAGCATTATATTTTCGGCTACACCAACCCAAAATTTAAACCATTTTAACCACATTTCGGCTGTAAGTATCTGTTTGTATTTGTTTGAATTTGTTTTAATTTTTATATAAAAAAAAAGAAAGTTTTTTCTATTAATATTATGAAAATTATTGTAATTAAATATTATGAAAATTATTGTAATTAATTTCTTGACTAATACCATTTTTTTCTTTTTCTATTTTTAGATCCAAATTTACTATCATTTTGAAGTAAATAATTTATAAAATGATATTTCAAATGTTTTTTTTTTTTTTTTTCAAGTAAGCCAATTTAAAAGAAAAATTACTTTTCTTAATTTCAGAATTCACCATCAACGTCAACTTCATCATCATTATCATCATCACAATCATCATTATCATCCTCATCCTCATCGGCCTCATCCTCTTCTTTTGAAGAGTTTGGGGCCCCCCTAAATACGGTAAGTGGATATTATTTATTGATTTTTACTATCTCGCCAGAGATAGTATTTTCGTTGTCGAGATTTGGATGTTTTGAAGGTCCCTGAGTCATTTTCACTAAAATAAGATTGAGAATAATATCTGTGTGTGTGTGTATGTAGATAAGATTACGTAAAAACGGTTGGAGCTAGAATAATGCAATTTGGTACACGGGCATTATTCAAAAGTCATAGTTTTCTATCAACTTTTGAGAAATGTAGCTCTTTCGGAAGAAGGTCATTCATTACTTACCATGTTTTGATTTAGGTTTGATAGTTTTTCCTATGATTATAATTGTTAATAATTGTAGAAAACTGCTAGATATAGAATTTCACCTTTATTGAATCGCTGAAAGTACCGGAATTAATTGTTTAACAAGTTGTTTGGCAATCACGCGCCAGCGCGAGCACATAACGTAACGTGGTGCCATCAACAAAGAGCCAAACACGCGCTGGTTTAATAAATATTATTTATTAATTTTAATTTATAATTTCATTAATTCAATGAAATTGAAATAGAATAGGTTTATTCAATTCCAATTGAGAGAGGCTCGAGTGGAGACACTGCCGATTTTTTACTTAGTTATCGAATTATTTCAATTCCATTGTTTTCAATCGAATTAATGAAATGGATCCATTTTCTTTTTTTGTTTTTAGGGACGACCTGCCGCAGCCCTAAGGGATGTTTTGGACGGGAATGGGTTTTTAGATAGGTTGCGGGAGGAAATATACAGGCTCTCACAGCGGTACGAGTATCGTCTCGTATTGCACCCTCGGGTGCCGTCTACACTCACCAACATTGTAGTTGTCCTGATATTAGTTCCAATAGTGTGCTATTTGCGCTGGAGGAACTAATATTGGGACAACTGATGGCCAAGTCCCGGGGTGTGTGAGTCTGTGTATCGGGTGGGTAGGGGGATGAAGAGGAGGGGTGGTAGGAGGGGTAGGGTTTAAGAGGAGGGGTGGGAAAATGGGAAATAGGGGGATGAAGAGGAGGGGACGGGGTTGAGGGCTAAATTCTGGGATGTTTCGGATGGGAATGGGTTTCTAAATTGCCTGAGGAAATATACAGGCTCTCACAGCGGTACGAGTATCGTATCCTATTGCGATTTCGGGTGCCGCCCGGCTCTCACAGCGGTACGAGTATCGTATCCTATTGCGACCGACCTCCACCTTCCTAGCTATCCTCTAAAAAAGCTTCACTTTTTATTATCGCTAGAGGAATTAGCTATAAATCAACTGAAAATCCAAATCCAAATGAAAATGGGAGAGAAGGAAGAAGATGAACTGCTACAATGGAAATCAAAAAGAAAAATATCACAAATTATCAGGTAATAACATATATTAATGATATTAACTAAATTAATGTCACAATTATCTAGAAAAATTAAAAAAAAATATTTTTATTAAATTATTAAAAAATTCATTAAATTAAATTTTTTACAGATTAATTATATCAACCATTTTTTTCATAATAATTGAAAAGAAAAGAAAAAAATAGAAATCTTTCAATTGAAATCAATCAAATTCATATAAAAATCATAAAATTGATTTCAATGGTAATTATCGAACTAACTATCACAACAGAAGAAGAAGAAAGAAGATATTCTACATTATTCTATTCTATTGTAGCATCCAAACGATTCCTATTCAATTATTTTCCATAAGTTCATCTCATATCCTTCCAGATTGACTACTCAAGCTTAATTGTTTCATTTCCTCCTCGAAAATCCCTCATCGCTTGTGCTTGGCATTGGCTAGAAGAACAGCGTCAGCTATTTGCAGCCAAGAAGATGCACTACATCCAGTAGTAGAGGTCCAGGGGTCGTCCACAACGATAAAAACACTCCACATGGTTACTGGTTACCACGGTAGCAACTATCGTTGCGATTGTGGCGATTTGAGTTAATGATTGTAACGTGAGCATGAATATTGTAATCGACAACTGGAACTCATTCATCATTATTGATCGTTAGAGAAGAAGACATCATCGATGAGGCGACAACGGAGACAACTGTCGCCAAGAGATTATTATTCAAGATTCAAGCAATATTCAAGCACTTGCATACTTCCACACACACATCCATCAAGATTTCAAGATTTCAAGATATCAAGATATCAAGAAACAAGAAACAAGAACCAGCAACATTTCTACATTATTCTATTTGTGATTTATAATATGTATAATACAAATATATATACATATTTCTAGAATTTCGATCTATTTTTTTCTTTCTATTTTATTTCATTCCTTTTCTATTTTTAATTGAGATCCTAATTGATCGTAATTTAATTCATTTTTCAAAAATATCAACAAAATAAGAATAAGAATAAGAATAAGAATAGGTAATCATTATAAAATAAATAGGACTAGTAAATCTTAACCATTCCAATAAATAAGATAACTAGTAGTTGAAAGCAATTTCAATTTTGGAATTAATCTTGTTTGTTATCAATTATATATAAAAATTCAAACAATCTTTAACCACACATATTAAGAATTAAAAATCAATATAACAACAAATTAAAGAAATAATCTCTTTTTGAATTTATTATTATTGAAAATAATTGATAGTGGATCTGTTAAATTACTATTCAATAAATTAAGCCATTCATCATAACTAAAACAAGTCACAGGAACTCTCCAATTGGCCAAATACAATGAAATACAGTTTCAATTAACAATTCGATTTCATTTACCTCATGGAAACATCCTCGAAATTCATTTTCTCGTTTTTCTACTAATTATGAAAAAAAAATAGTGTTTATTCTACTATAGATATTCATTTTTTATGATCCATTAGATAATGATCCAATGAGATAATGAATGAGAAACAATGTCTCCTTTCGCGCCCATATCACTTTGGAAACGCCAAGTAGTAGTAGTACAGACATCAATAGTGATAATCTATTTTCAAATGGAACAATTCTTGATGTTCAACTTTTCTTTTTTCCTGAAATATTTATAAAATAGAATTATAAATGAACTGATTGTGCAAGGCGCAAAATTTAGGAAAATTACTATTGTTAAATTTGGAGAATACTGCCGGTGGTTTTGACTCTTGGGGAGTGCTGCTCTGACGGTGCAACCCAAAACCATCGAGGGATTCCCAAAGGTGTGTGATCGGGGGCCCCGCTCACTGCCCCATGAGAAGGAAGACGGAATCAAATCCTTGTACTGAAAGCTTCTAAGTTTCTGATTCTCCATTTTGTTATTCATTTACATATCTATTCTTTTCCATTTATATTATAATTAAAAATAAATTTATATACTAGAAAGAAAAATCTCCAAGTGATCAATTATTTGCAATTGCACCTCATCGATCATCGATATCTTAATCTTCATCCTAATTCATATCATCTATTAAAGTAGCCAATTAATTCATTAGTTGGTCTATTTTTGGTCTAATATAGATTATATAAAATTTCAAATACCTAGCTTCTTTTAAAAAAACAAAGTTTATTAGTTATTCTTTACAGACTGTTTAAAAAATTATTGCCAATAAATATTTTTTATTCTTTTTTTAAAATATGTACATAAAAATCAAATATTGATATACAATTCTTCGATTTCAATTTGTCAAAAGAGCGAACAGACAGACAAAGAGACAGACGCCAAGTGAAGTTAAGAAAAACGTTATAAAAAAATCAGTTTAATTAAGTGGATTGTAAATGCTGGTTTAGTCTTAAGTTTTTGGAGGTTAATAACAGGGAGCATAATAAAACAAAATGGCTAACTTTGTTTTATAAACATTTATTAACTAATAAAATTAACTAATGCTAAAGAGTTAATAATAACAATATTGATTTGTTTTAATATCAATGTCAAGAACACAAAAAGAAAAAACAAAAAAACAAACAACAAATATCGAAAGTACAATCAAATAAAAAACAAAGTAAGAATTTAGATTTTTATAAATACCTTGTAAGTTGAAATAATTAAAATTAGACATACGTCAATATAATCATCATACCATTAAATATATATCAGATTGCCTCTATACTTTTTAAAATATATCTATTCTATTCGTATTCAAACTTGAATATTTGAATAAGAAAGAAAAAAGACAACAAAACTCTCAGAGATAAGAAAAAAAAGAAAACAAACAATAACTTGATGGGGACAGAAGTGTAGTTATGAACGCCTCGAAATATGAAAATAAAATAAAAATGTTTACTCCTATTTCTCTTATGCAAAATTCAACTCGTTTAAATATTAAGATAATATTTATATTTTTTATATCAATTTGTTCAATTTTCGATTTTAAATAAGAAATATTTAATTATTTTAAGATATATTTTATATTTCCTTAGTAATTGCGCTTTTTCATTACAAAAAATCTATTTTATTTATATATTTGATTCAAAATTCAACTATACAAAATATTAAGATTTTAGTAATATTTTTTATATCAATTTGTTCAATTTTTCATTTTAAATAAGAAATATTTAATTATATTAAGATATCTTTTATATTTCCTGAGTAATTGGGCTTTTTCATTACAAAAAATCTAATTTATTTATATATATAAATTATATTTATAACTTCTTTTAACCTTAGTGTAATTAGTTTAGGATAGAGGGCTTATTAAGTATTTATTAAGTATTAATGTAAGATAAGCAGTTTAATTTTGATTGTGTATATAATATATTCTATAAATAACGTGTAATTTAATTATTCTTTTATTTTTTAAAAATATGGATAAGTTGATAGATACATTTTGTAAAAGCTGTTCGATTTGCATAGAAAATAAGGTTCGTAGGAGTAGACTAATTGGTTTAATGTCAAAACTAGGCCCAGCGACAGAACCATATGAGATCATGTCTATTGACACGGTTGGTGGATTTGGAGGTAATAGATCACCAAAGAAATATTTACATATCTTGTTAGATCATTTTAGTAGATACACTTGGATTTTAACATCAGTAAGCCAATGTTCTAGAGATTTTATAAAGATGATTGACCCAATAGCAAAGAAAAACAAAATTAAAATTCTGTTAGCTGATCAATATTCGGGATTGCAATCTACAGAATTTCAAAAATATCTTACTGGGATGAATATCAAATTGATATATACCTCGATTGACTGTCCACAATCGAATGGACTTAATGAGAGGTTAAACCAGACGTTGGTTAATCGAATCAGGTGCAAGGTGAATAGTGGAGATAGAAGAGCTTGGTCGAAAATTGCGGAAGAGTGTGCGTGTGAATATAATCGCACAATTCATACAGCAACCAAGTATGAACCTGGCTATCTACTTTTCGGGAAACAATCCAGTATTTCTCCTTTCGAAATAAAAAGTGATCTATTAGAAGATAGAAGAAGAGCCTTGTTAAATTCTTCAAAAAACTTTGAAATAAACAAGAGAAGATTTGACAAGAACAGAAGAGAGTATGAATTTTCTGATGGGGATGAAGTTTACATAGAAAATGGAAATAAACTAAATAGGAAAAAATTGGATAAAGTAAGAATAGGTCCTTATAAAATTTAAAAAGAATTTCTTCCTCGATATATAAAGTTAATTGGGGTTAAAAAGGGAAAACTTGTTCATTCAAGCAAATTATCACCTTTTCAGTGAAAAAGTGACCTTTGGGGGGGAGGTATAAATTATATTTATAACTTCTTTTAACCTTAGTGTATATAGTTTAGGATAGAGGGCTTATTAAGTATTTATTAAGTATTAATGTAAGATAAGCAGTTAGTTTAATTTTGATTGTGTATATAATATATTCTATAAATAACGTGTAATTTAATTATTCTTTTAGGTATGTATTATTTAAATGTGTAAATATTCTAATAATTGTATAATAATTGTAAATATTCTTTTAGAATTAATAAAATCACGACAAAAAGAAGAAACCTTTCTCTCATTTGAAAGCCACCTTACATATATTTCATGCAAAATTCATCAATTTTAAATATTAAGATTTTATTAATATTTTTTATATCAATTTGTTCAATTTTTGATTTTAAATAATAAATTATTAATTATTTTAAGATATCTCTTATATTTTTTGAGTAATTGCGATTTTTCATTACCAGAAAAGGTTTAGAAATTATATATTTTAATCAAAATTCATCTCGTTTAAATTTTAATATAATATTTATATAATATTTATATTTTTTATATTAATTTGTTCAATTTTTGATTCTAATTAATAAATTATTAATTATTTTAGATATCTTTTATATTTCCTGAGTAATTGGGCTTTTTCATTACAAAAAATCTATTTTATTTATAATTTCATTCAAAATTCAACTCATTTAAATATTAAGGAAAATTTTATATTTTTTATATTAATTTGTTCAATTTTTTATTCTAAATAATAAATTATTAATTATTTTAAGATATCTCTTATATTTCATGAGTAATTTCGATTTTTCATTACAAAAATAGGTTTTTTATTTATATATTTTAATCAAAATTCATCTCGTTTAAATTTTAATATAATTTTTATACTTTTTAGATCAATTTGTTCAATTTTTGATTCTAAATAATAAATTATTAATTATTTTAAGATATCTCTTATATTTCATGAGTAATTGCTATTTTTCATTACCAAAAAAGGTATTTAATTTATATATTTTAATCAAAATTAATCTCGTTTAAATTTTAATAAAATTTTCATACTTTTTATATCAATTTGGTCAATTTTTGATTCTAAATAATAAATTATTAATTATTTTAAGATATCTCTTATATTTCATGAGTAATTGCGATTTTTCATTATAAAAAAAGTTTATAATTTATATATTTTAATCAAAATTCATCTCGTTTAAATTTTAATATAATTTTTATACTTTTTAGATCAATTTGTTCAATTTTTTATTCTAAATAATAAATTATTAATTATTTTAAGATATCTCTTTTATTTGATGAGTAATTGCGATTTTTCATTATAAAAAAAGGTTTATAATTTATATATTTTAATCAAAATTCATCTCGTAAAAATTTTAATATAATTTTAATATTTTTTATATCAATTTGTTCAATTTTGGATTCTAAATAATAAATTATTAATTATTTTAAGATATCTCTTAAAATTCATGAGTAATTGCGATTTTTCATTACTAAAAAAGGTTTATAAATTATATATTTTAATCAAAAGTTATCTCGTTTAAATTTTAATATAATTTTAATATTTTTTATATCAATTTGTACAATTTTTGATTCTAAATAATAAATTATTAATTATTTTAAGATATCTCTTATATTTCATGAGTAATTGCGATTTTTCATTACTAAAAAAGGTTTTTTATTTATATATTTTAATCAAAATTCATCTCGTTTAAATTTTAATATAATTTTTATATTTTTTATATTAATTTGTTCAATTTTTGATTCTAATTAATAAATTATTAATTATTTTAGATATCTTTTATATTTCCTGAGTAATTGGGCTTTTTCATTACAAAAAATCTATTTTATTTATAATTTCATTCAAAATTCAACTCATTTAAATATTAAGGAAAATTTTATATTTTTTATATTAATTTGTTCAATTTTTGATTCTAAATAATAATTTATTAATTATTTTAAGATATCTCTTATATTTCATGAGTAATTTCGATTTTTCATTACAAAAATAGGTTTTTTATTTATATATTTTAATCAAAATTCATCTCGTTTAAATTTTAATATAATTTTTATACTTTTTAGATCAATTTGTTCAATTTTTGATTCTAAATAATAAATTATTAATTATTTTAAGATATCTCTTATATTTCTTGAGTAATTGCGCTTTTCTTTACAAAAAATTGATTATAATCTATATATTTTATTCAAAATTCAACTCGATTAAATATTAAGATAATATTTATATTTTTTATATTAATTTGTTCAATTTTTGATTCTAATTAATAAATTATTAATTATTTTAAGATATTTTTTATATTTCCTGAGTAATTGCGATTTTTCATTACCAAAAAAGATTTAGAAATTATATATTTTAATCAAAATTCATCTCGTTTAAATTTTAATATAATTTTTATACTTTTTATATCAATTTGGTCAATTTTTGATTCTAAATAATAAATTATTAATTATTTTAAGATATCTCTTAAATTTCATGAGTAATTGCGATTTTTCATTACTAAAAAAGGTTTATAAATTATATCTTTTATTCAAAATTTATCTCGTTTAAATTTTAATATAATTTTAATATTTTTTATATCAATTTGTTCAATTTTTGATTCTAAATATAAAATTATTAATTATTTTAAGATATCTCTTATATTTCATGAGTAATTGCGATTTTTCATTACCAAAAAAGGTATTTAATTTATATAATTTAATCAAAATTAATCTCGTTTAAATTTTAATAAAATTTTCATACTTTTTATATCAATTTGGTCAATTTTTGATTCTAAATAATAAATTATTAATTATTTTAAGATATCTCTTATATTTGATGAGTAATTGCGATTTTTCATTACAAAAAATTGATTATAATTTATATATTTTATTCAAAATTCAACTAATTTAAATATTAATATAATTTTTATATTTTTTAGATCAATTTGTTCAATTTTTGATTCTAAATAATAAATTATTAATTATTTTAAGATATCTCTTATATTTCATGAGTAATTGCGATTTTTCATTACCAAAAAAGGTTTAGAAATTATATATTTTAATCAAAATTCATCTCGTTTAAATTTTAATATAATTTTTATACTTTTTATATCAATTTGGTCAATTTTTGATTCTAAATAATAAATTATTAATTATTTTAAGATATCTCTTAAATTTCATGAGTAATTGCGATTTTTCATTACTAAAAAAGGTTTATAAATTATATATTTTAATCAAAAGTTATCTCGTTTAAATTTTAATATAATTTTAATATTTTTTATATCAATTTGTTCAATTTTTGATTCTAAATAATAAATTATTAATTATTTTAAGATATCTCTTATATTTCTTGAGTAATTGCGCTTTTCATTACAAAAAATTGATTATAATTTATATATTTTATTCAAAATTCAACTAATTTAAATATTAAGGAAAATTTTATATTTTTTATATTAATTTGTTCAATTTTTGATTCTAAATAATAAATTATTAATTATTTTAAGATATCTCTTATATTTCTTGAGTAATTGCGCTTTTCATTACAAAAAATTGATTATAATTTATATATTTTATTCAAAATTCAACTAATTTAAATATTAATATAATTTTTATATTTTTTAGATCAATTTGTTCAATTTTTGATTCTAAATAATAAATTATTAATTATTTTAAGATATCTCTTATATTTCATGAGTAATTGCGATTTTTCATTACCAAAAAAGGTTTAGAAATTATATATTTTAATCAAAATTCATCTCGTTTAAATTTTAATATAATTTTTATACTTTTTAGATCAATTTGTTCAATTTTTGATTCTAAATAATAGATTATTAATTATTTTAAGATATCTCTTATATTTCATGAGTAATTGCGATTTTTCATTACTAAAAAAGGTTTATAAATTATATATTTTAATCAAAAGTTATCTCGTTTAAATTTTAATATAATTTTAATATTTTTTATATCACTTTGTTCAATTTTTGATTCTAAATAATAAATTATTAATTATTTTAAGATATCTCTTATATTTCTTGAGTAATTGCGCTTTTCATTACAAAAAATTGATTATAATTTATATATTTTATTCAAAATTCAACTAATTTAAATTTTAATATAATTTTAATATTTTTTATATCAATTTGGTCAATTTTTGATTCTAAATAATAAATTATTAATTATTTTAAGATATCTCTTATATTTATTGAGTAATTGCTCCTTTCATTACAAAAAATTGATTATAATTTATATATTTTATTCAAAATTCAACTCGATTAACTATTAAGATAATATTTATATTTTTTATATTAATTTGTTCAATTTTTGATTCTAAATAATTAATTGTGAATTATTTTAAGATATCTTTTATATTTATTGAGTAATTGCTCTTTTCATTACAAAAAATTGATTATAATTTATATATTTTATTCAAAATTCAACTAATATAAATATTAATATAATTTTTATATTTTTTAGATCAATTTGTTCAATTTTTGATTCTAAATAATAAATTATTAATTATTTTAAGATATCTCTTATATTTCTTGAGTAATTGCGGTTTTCTTTACAAAAAATTGATTATAATCTATATATTTTATTCAAAATTCAACTAATATAAATATTAATATAATTTTTATATTTTTTATATTAATTTGTTCAATTTTTGATTCTAATTAATAAATTATTAATTATTTTAGGATATCTCTTAAAATTCATGAGTAATTGCGATTTTTCATTACTAAAAAAGGTTTATAAATTATATATTTTAATCAAAAGTTATCTCGTTTAAATTTTAATATAATTTTAATATTTTTTATATCAATTTGTTCAATTTTTGATTCTAAATAATAAATTATTAATTATTTTAAGATATCTCTTATATTTCTTGAGTAATTGCGCTTTTCATTACAAAAAATTGATTATAATTTATATATTTTATTCAAAATTCAACTCGAATAACTATTAAGATAATATTTATATTTTTTATATTAATTTGTTCAATTTTTTATTCTAAATAATAAATTATTAATTATTTTAAGATATCTCTTAAATTTCATGAGTAATTTCGATTTTTCATTACAAAAATAGGTTTTTTATTTATATATTTTAATCAAAATTCATCTCGTTTAAATTTTAATATAATTTTTATACTTTTTAGATCAATTTGTTCAATTTTTGATTCTAAATAATAAATTATTAATTATTTTAAGATATCTCTTAAAATTCATGAGTAATTGCGATTTTTCATTACTAAAAAAGGTTTATAAATTATATATTTTAATCAAAAGTTATCTCGTTTAAATTTTAATATAATTTTAATATTTTTTATATCAATTTGTTCAATTTTTGATTCTAAATAATAAATTATTAATTATTTTAAGATATCTCTTATATTTCTTGAGTAATTGCGCTTTTCATTACAAAAAATTGATTATAATTTATATATTTTATTCAAAATTCAACTCGAATAACTATTAAGATAATATTTATATTTTTTATATTAATTTGTTCAATTTTTTATTCTAAATAATAAATTATTAATTATTTTAAGATATCTCTTAAATTTCATGAGTAATTTCGATTTTTCATTACAAAAATAGGTTTTTTATTTATATATTTTAATCAAAATTCATCTCGTTTAAATTTTAATATAATTTTTATACTTTTTAGATCAATTTGTTCAATTTTTGATTCTAAATAATAAATTATTAATTATTTTAAGATATCTCTTAAAATTCATGAGTAATTGCGATTTTTCATTACTAAAAAAGGTTTATAAATTATATATTTTAATCAAAAGTTATCTCGTTTAAATTTTAATATAATTTTAATATTTTTTATATCAATTTGTACAATTTTTGATTCTAAATAATAAATTATTAATTATTTTAAGATATCTTTTAAATTTCCTGAGTAATTGGGCTTTTTCATTACAAAAGATCTATTTTATTTATAATTTCATTCAAAATTCAACTCATTTAAATATTAAGGAAAATTTTATATTTTTTATATTAATTTGTTCAATTTTTGATTCTAAATAATAATTTATTAATTATTTTAAGATATCTCTTAAATTTCATGAGTAATTGCGATTTTTCATTACAAAAAATTGATTATAATTTATATATTTTATTCAAAATTCAACTCGATTAAATATTAAGATAAATTTTATATTTTTTATATTAATTGATTGAATTTTTGATTCTAAATAATAAATTATTTATTATTTTAAGATATCTCTTATATTTCTTGAGTAATTGCGCTTTTCTTTACAAAAAATTGATTATAATCTATATATTTTATTCAAAATTCAACTCGATTAAATATTAAGATAATATTTATATTTTTTATATTAATTTGTTCATTTTTTGATTCTAATTAATACATTATTAATTATTTTAAGATATCTCTTATATTTATTGAGTAATTGCTCTTTTCATTACAAAAAATTGATTATAATTTATATATTTTATTCAAAATTCAACTAATATAAATATTAATATAATTTTTATATTTTTTATATTAATTTGTTCAATTTTTGATTCTAATTAATAAATTATTAATTATTTTAGATATCTTTTATATTTCCTCAGTAATTGGGCTTTTTCACAAAAAATCTATTTTATTTATAATTTCATTCAAAATTCAACTAATATAAATATTAAGGAAAATTTTATATATTTTATATCAATTTGTTCAATTTTTTATTCTAAATAATAAATTATTAATTATTTTAAGATATCTCTTATATATCTTGAGTAATTGCGCTTTTCATTACAAATAATTGATTATAATTTATATATTTTATTCAAAATTCAACTCATTTAAATATTAAGATAAATTTTATATTTTTTATATTAATTGGTTCAATTTTTGATTCTAAATGATAAATTATTTATTATTTTAAGATATCTCTTATATTTCTTGAGTAATTGCGATTTTTCATTACAAAAAATCTATTTTATTTATAATTTCTTTCAAAATTCAACTCATTTAAATATTAAGGAAAATTTTATATTTTTTATATTAATTTGTTCAATTTTTGATTCTAAATAATAATTTATTATTTATTTTAAGATATCTCTTAAATTTCATGAGTAATTGCGATTTTTCATTACTAAAAAAGGTTTATAAATTATATATTTAAATCAAAATTTATCTCGTTTAAACTTTAATATAATTTTAATATTTTTTATATCAATTTGTTCAATTTTTGATTCTAAATAATAAATTATTAATTATTTTAAGATATCTCTTATATTTCTTGAGTTATTGCGCTTTTCATTACAAAAAATTGATTATAATTTATATATTTTATTCAAAATTCAACTCGATTAAATATTAAGATAAATTTTATATTTTTTATATCAATTTGTTCAATTTTTGATTCTAAATAATAAATTATTAATCATTTTAATATATCTCTTATATTTCATGAGTAATTCCGATTTTTCATTACTAAAAAAGGTTTTCATTACAAAAAATTGATTATAATTTATATATTTTATTCAAAATTCAACTCATTTAAATAATAAGATAAATTTTATATTTTTTATATTAATTTGTTCAATTTTTGATTCTAAATAATAAATTATTAATTATTTTAAGATATCTCTTATATTTCTTGAGTTATTGCGCTTTTCATTACAAAAAATTGATTATAATTTATATATTTTATTCAAAATTCAACTCGATTAAATATTAAGATAAATTTTATATTTTTTATATTAATTTGTTCAATTTTTTATTCTAAATAATAAATTATTAATTATTTTAAGATAGCTCTTAAATTTCATGAGTAATTGCGATTTTTCATTACTAAAAAAGGTTTATAAATTATATATTTTAATCAAAATTTATCTCGTTTAAATTTTAATATAATTTTAATATTTTTTATAAAAAATTTGTTCAATTTTTTTCTAAATAATAAATTATTAATTATTTTAAGATATCTCTTATATTTCTTGAGTTATTGCGATTTTTCATTACAAAAAATTGATTATAATTTATATATTTTATTCAAAATTCAACTCGATTAAATATTAAGATAAATTTTATATTTTTTATATTAATTGATTGAATTTTTGATTCTAAATAATAAATTATTTATTATTTTAAGATATCTCTTATATTTCTTGAGTAATTGCGATTTTTCATTACCAAAAAAGGTTTAGAAATTATATATTTTAATCAAAATTCATCTCGTTTAAATTTTAATATAATTTTTATACTTTTTAGATCAATTTGTTCAATTTTTGATTCTAAATAATAAATTATTAATTATTTTAAGATATCTCTTATATTTCTTGAGTAATTGCGCTTTTCTTTACAAAAAATTGATTATAATTTATATATTTTATTCAAAATTCAACTAATATAAATATTAATATAATTTTTATATTTTTTAGATCAATTTGTTCAATTTTTGATTCTAAATAATAAATTATTAATTATTTTAAGATATCTCTTATATTTCATGAGTAATTGCGATTTTTCATTACTAAAAAAGGTTTAGAAATTATATATTTTAATCAAAATTCATCTCGTTTAAATTTTAATATAATATTTATATTTTTTATATTAATTTGTTCAATTTTTGATTCTAATTAATAAATTATTAATTATTTTAGATATCTTTTATATTTCCTGAGTAATTGGGCTTTTTCATTACAAAAAATCTATTTTATTTATAATTTCATTCAAAATTCAACTCGTCTAAATTTTAATATAATTTTTATACTTTTTAGATCAATTTGTTCAATTTTTTATTCTAAATAATAAATTATTAATTATTTTAAGATATCTCTTATATTTGATGAGTAATTGCGATTTATCATTACAAATAATTGATTATAATTTATATATTTTATTCAAAATTCAACTCTTTTAAATTTTAATATAATTTTTATATTTTTTAAATCAATTTGTTCAATTTTTGATTCTAAATAATAAATTATTAATTATTTTAAGATATCTCTTATATTTCTTGAGTAATTGCGCTTTTCATTACAAAAAATTGATTATAATTTATATATTTTATTCAAAATTCAACTAATTTAAATATTAATATAATTTTTATACTTTTTAGATCAATTTGTTCAATTGTTTATTCTAAATAATAAATTATTAATTATTTTAAGATATCTTTTAAATTTCCTGAGTAATTGGGCTTTTTCATTACAAAAGATCTATTTTATTTATAATTTCATTCAAAATTCAACTCATTTAAATATTAAGGAAAATTTTATATTTTTTATATTAATTTGTTCAATTTTTGATTCTAAATAATAATTTATTAATTATTTTAAGATATCTCTTAAATTTCATGAGTAATTGCGATTTTTCATTACAAAAAATTGATTATAATTTATATATTTTATTCAAAATTCAACTCGATTAAATATTAAGATAAATTTTATATTTTTTATATTAATTGATTGAATTTTTGATTCTAAATAATAAATTATTTATTATTTTAAGATATCTCTTATATTTCTTGAGTAATTGCGATTTTTCATTACCAAAAAAGGTTTAGAAATTATATATTTTAATCAAAATTCAACTCTTTTAAATATTAAGATAAATTTTATATTTTTTATATTAATTTGTTCAATTTTTGATTCTAAATAATAAATTATTAATTATTTTAAGATATCTCTTATATTTCTTGAGTAATTGCGCTTTTCATTACAAAAAATTGATTATAATTTATATATTTTATTCAAAATTCAACTAATTTAAATTTTAATATAATTTTAATATTTTTTATATCAATTTGGTCAATTTTTGATTCTAAATAATAAATTATTAATTATTTTAAGATATCTCTTATATTTCTTGATAAATTGCGCTTTTCATTACAAAAAAACGATTATAATTTATATATTTTAATCAAAATTCAACTCATTTAAATATTAAGATAATATTTATATTTTTTATATTAATTGGTTCAATTTTTGATTCTAAATAATAAATTATTAATTATTTTATTATATCTCTTACATTTCTTGAGTAATTGCGCTTTTCATTACAAAAAATTGATTATTATTTATATATTTTATTCAAAATTCAACTCTTTTAAATATTAAGATAAATTTTATATTTTTTATATTAATTTGTTCAATTTTTGATTCTAAATAATAAATTATTAATTATTTTAAGATATCTCTTATATTTCTTGAGTAATTGCGCTTTTCTTTACAAAAAATTGATTATAATCTATATATTTTATTCAAAATTCAACTCGATTAAAGATTAAGATAAATTTTATATTTTTTATATTAATTTGTTCAATTTTTGATTCTAATTAATAAATTATTAATTATTTTAAGATATCTCTTATATTTCTTGAGTAATTTCGCTTTTCATTACAAAAAATTGATTATAATTTATATATTTTATTCAAAATTCAACTCGATTAAAGATTAAGATAAATTTTATATTTTTTATATTAATTTGTTCAATTTTTGATTCTAAATAATAAATTATTAATTATTTTAAGATATCTCTTATATTTCTTGAGTAATTTCGCTTTTCATTACAAAAAATTGATTATAATTTATATATTTTATTCAAAATTCAACTCGATTAAAGATTAAGATAAATTTTATATTTTTTATATTAATTTGTTCAATTTTTGATTCTAAATAATAAATTATTAATTATTTTAAGATATCTCTTATATTTCTTGAGTAATTGCGCTTTTCATTACAAAAAATTGATTATAATTTATATATTTTATTCAAAATTCAACTAATTTAAATTTTAATATAATTTTAATATTTTTTATATCAATTTGGTCAATTTTTGATTCTAAATAATAAATTATTAATTATTTTAAGATATCTCTTATATTTCTTGATAAATTGCGATTTTCATTACAAAAAAACGATTATAATTTATATATTTTAATCAAAATTCAACTCATTTAAATATTAAGATAATATTTATATTTTTTATATTAATTGATTCAATTTTTGATTCTAAATAATAAATTATTAATTATTTTATTATATCTCTTACATTTCTTGAGTACTTGCGCTTTTCATTACAAAAAATTGATTATTATTTATATATTTTATTCAAAATTCAACTCTTTTAAATATTAAGATAAATTTTATATTTTTTATATTAATTTGTTCAATTTTTGATTCTAAATAATAAATTATTAATTATTTTAAGATATCTCTTATATTTCTTGAGTAATTGCGCTTTTCTTTACAAAAACTGATTATAATCTATTTATTTTATTCAAAATTCAACTCGATTAAAGATTAAGATAAATTTTATATTTTTTATATTAATTTGTTCAATTTTTGATTCTAATTAATAAATTATTAATTATTTTAAGATATCTCTTATATTTCTTGAGTAATTTCGCTTTTCATTACAAAAAATTGATTATAATTTATATATTTTATTCAAAATTCAACTCGATTAAATATTAAGATAAATTTTATATTTTTTATATTAATTGATTGAATTTTTGATTCTAAATAATAAATTATTTATTATTTTAAGATATCTCTTATATTTCTTGAGTAATTGCGATTTTTCATTACCAAAAAAGGTTTAGAAATTATATATTTTAATCAAAATTCAACTCTTTTAAATATTAAGATAAATTTTATATTTTTTATATTAATTTGTTCAATTTTTGATTCTAAATAATAAATTATTAATTATTTTAAGATATCTCTTATATTTCTTGAGTAATTGCGCTTTTCATTACAAAAAATTGATTATAATTTATATATTTTATTCAAAATTCAACTAATTTAAATTTTAATATAATTTTAATATTTTTTATATCAATTTGGTCAATTTTTGATTCTAAATAATAAATTATTAATTATTTTAAGATATCTCTTATATTTCTTGATAAATTGCGCTTTTCATTACAAAAAAACGATTATAATTTATATATTTTAATCAAAATTCAACTCATTTAAATATTAAGATAATATTTATATTTTTTATATTAATTGGTTCAATTTTTGATTCTAAATAATAAATTATTAATTATTTTATTATATCTCTTACATTTCTTGAGTAATTGCGCTTTTCATTACAAAAAATTGATTATTATTTATATATTTTATTCAAAATTCAACTCTTTTAAATATTAAGATAAATTTTATATTTTTTATATTAATTTGTTCAATTTTTGATTCTAAATAATAAATTATTAATTATTTTAAGATATCTCTTATATTTCTTGAGTAATTGCGCTTTTCTTTACAAAAAATTGATTATAATCTATATATTTTATTCAAAATTCAACTCGATTAAAGATTAAGATAAATTTTATATTTTTTATATTAATTTGTTCAATTTTTGATTCTAATTAATAAATTATTAATTATTTTAAGATATCTCTTATATTTCTTGAGTAATTTCGCTTTTCATTACAAAAAATTGATTATAATTTATATATTTTATTCAAAATTCAACTCGATTAAAGATTAAGATAAATTTTATATTTTTTATATTAATTTGTTCAATTTTTGATTCTAAATAATAAATTATTAATTATTTTAAGATATCTCTTATATTTCTTGAGTAATTTCGCTTTTCATTACAAAAAATTGATTATAATTTATATATTTTATTCAAAATTCAACTCGATTAAAGATTAAGATAAATTTTATATTTTTTATATTAATTTGTTCAATTTTTGATTCTAAATAATAAATTATTAATTATTTTAAGATATCTCTTATATTTCTTGAGTAATTGCGCTTTTCATTACAAAAAATTGATTATAATTTATATATTTTATTCAAAATTCAACTAATTTAAATTTTAATATAATTTTAATATTTTTTATATCAATTTGGTCAATTTTTGATTCTAAATAATAAATTATTAATTATTTTAAGATATCTCTTATATTTCTTGATAAATTGCGATTTTCATTACAAAAAAACGATTATAATTTATATATTTTAATCAAAATTCAACTCATTTAAATATTAAGATAATATTTATATTTTTTATATTAATTGATTCAATTTTTGATTCTAAATAATAAATTATTAATTATTTTATTATATCTCTTACATTTCTTGAGTACTTGCGCTTTTCATTACAAAAAATTGATTATTATTTATATATTTTATTCAAAATTCAACTCTTTTAAATATTAAGATAAATTTTATATTTTTTATATTAATTTGTTCAATTTTTGATTCTAAATAATAAATTATTAATTATTTTAAGATATCTCTTATATTTCTTGAGTAATTGCGCTTTTCTTTACAAAAACTGATTATAATCTATTTATTTTATTCAAAATTCAACTCGATTAAAGATTAAGATAAATTTTATATTTTTTATATTAATTTGTTCAATTTTTGATTCTAATTAATAAATTATTAATTATTTTAAGATATCTCTTATATTTCTTGAGTAATTTCGCTTTTCATTACAAAAAATTGATTATAATTTATATATTTTATTCAAAATTCAACTCGATTAAAGATTAAGATAAATTTTATATTTTTTATATTAATTTGTTCAATTTTTGATTCTAAATAATAAATTATTAATTATTTTAAGATATCTCTTATATTTCTTGATAAATTGCGCTTTTCATTACAAAAAAACGATTATAATTTATATATTTTAATCAAAATTCAACTCATTTAAATATTAGGATAATATTTATATTTTTTATATTAATTGGTTCAATTTTTGATTGTAAATAATAAATTATTAATTATTTTATTATATCTCATATATTTCTTGAGTAATTGCGCTTTTCATTACAAAAAATTGATTATAATTTATATATTTTATTCAAAATTCAACTCGATTAAAGATTAAGATAAATTTTATATTTTTTATATTAATTTGTTCAATTTTTGATTCTAATTAATAAATTATTAATTATTTTAAGATATCTCTTATATTTCTTGAGTAATTTCGCTTTTCATTACAAAAATTTGATTATAATTTATATATTTTATTCAAAATTCAACTCGATTAAAGATTAAGATAAATTTTATATTTTTTATATTAATTTGTTCATATTTTTGATTCTAATTAATAAATTATTAATTATTTTAAGGTATCTCTTATATTTCTTGAGTAATTTCGCTTTTCATTACAAAAAATTGATTATAATTTATATATTTTATTCAAAATTCAACTCGATTAAAGATTAAGATAAATTTTATATTTTTTATATTAATTTGTTCAATTTTTGATTCTAATTAATAAATTATTAATTATTTTAAGATATCTCTTATATTTCTTGAGTAATTTCGCTTTTCATTACAAAAAATTGATTATCATTTATATATTTTATTCAAAATTCAACTCGATTAAAGATTAAGATAAATTTTATATTTTTTATATTAATTTGTTCAATTTTTGATTCTAAATAATAAATTATTAATTATTTTAAGATATCTCTTATATTTCTTGATAAATTGCGCTTTTCATTACAAAAAAACGATTATAATTTATATATTTTAATCAAAATTCAACTCATTTAAATATTAAGATAATATTTATATTTTTTATATTAATTGGTTCAATTTTTGATTCTAAATAATAAATTATTAATTATTTTATTATATCTCTTACATTTCTTGAGTAATTGCGCTTTTCATTACAAAAAATTGATTATTATTTATATATTTTATTCAAAATTCAACTCTTTTAAATATTAAGATAAATTTTATATTTTTTATATTAATTTGTTCAATTTTTGATTCTAAATAATAAATTATTAATTATTTTAAGATATCTCTTATATTTCTTGAGTAATTGCGCTTTTCATTACAAAAAATTGATTATAATTTATATATTTTATTCAAAATTCAACTAATTTAAATTTTAATATAATTTTAATATTTTTTATATCAATTTGGTCAATTTTTGATTCTAAATAATAAATTATTAATTATTTTAAGATATCTCTTATATTTCTTGATAAATTGCGCTTTTCATTACAAAAAAACGATTATAATTTATATATTTTAATCAAAATTCAACTCATTTAAATATTAAGATAATATTTATATTTTTTATATTAATTGGTTCAATTTTTGATTCTAAATAATAAATTATTAATTATTTTAAGATATCTCTTATATTTCTTGATAAATTGCGCTTTTCATTACAAAAAAACGATTATAATTTATATATTTTATTCAAAATTCAACTCGATTAAAGATTAAGATAAATTTTATATTTTTTATATTAATTTGTTCAATTTTTGATTCTAATTAATAAATTATTAATTATTTTAAGATATCTCTTATATTTCTTGAGTAATTTCGCTTTTCATTACAAAAATTTGATTATAATTTATATATTTTATTCAAAATTCAACTCGATTAAAGATTAAGATAAATTTTATATTTTTTATATTAATTTGTTCATATTTTTGATTCTAATTAATAAATTATTAATTATTTTAAGATATCTCTTATATTTCTTGAGTAATTTCGCTTTTCATTACAAAAAATTGATTATCATTTATATATTTTATTCAAAATTCAACTCGATTAAAGATTAAGATAAATTTTATATTTTTTATATTAATTTGTTCAATTTTTGATTCTAAATAATAAATTATTAATTATTTTAAGATATCTCTTATATTTCTTGAGTAATTGCGCTTTTCTTTACAAAAAATTGATTATAATCTATATATTTTATTCAAAATTCAACTCGATTAAAGATTAAGATAAATTTTATATTTTTTATATTAATTTGTTCAATTTTTGATTCTAATTAATAAATTATTAATTATTTTAAGATATCTCTTATATTTCTTGAGTAATTTCGCTTTTCATTACAAAAAATTGATTATAATTTATATATTTTATTCAAAATTCAACTCGATTAAAGATTAAGATAAATTTTATATTTTTTATATTAATTTGTTCAATTTTTGATTCTAAATAATAAATTATTAATTATTTTAAGATATCTCTTATATTTCTTGAGTAATTTCGCTTTTCATTACAAAAAATTGATTATAATTTATATATTTTATTCAAAATTCAACTCGATTAAAGATTAAGATAAATTTTATATTTTTTATATTAATTTGTTCAATTTTTGATTCTAAATAATAAATTATTAATTATTTTAAGATATCTCTTATATTTCTTGAGTAATTGCGCTTTTCATTACAAAAAATTGATTATAATTTATATATTTTATTCAAAATTCAACTAATTTAAATTTTAATATAATTTTAATATTTTTTATATCAATTTGGTCAATTTTTGATTCTAAATAATAAATTATTAATTATTTTAAGATATCTCTTATATTTCTTGATAAATTGCGATTTTCATTACAAAAAAACGATTATAATTTATATATTTTAATCAAAATTCAACTCATTTAAATATTAAGATAATATTTATATTTTTTATATTAATTGATTCAATTTTTGATTCTAAATAATAAATTATTAATTATTTTATTATATCTCTTACATTTCTTGAGTACTTGCGCTTTTCATTACAAAAAATTGATTATTATTTATATATTTTATTCAAAATTCAACTCTTTTAAATATTAAGATAAATTTTATATTTTTTATATTAATTTGTTCAATTTTTGATTCTAAATAATAAATTATTAATTATTTTAAGATATCTCTTATATTTCTTGAGTAATTGCGCTTTTCTTTACAAAAACTGATTATAATCTATTTATTTTATTCAAAATTCAACTCGATTAAAGATTAAGATAAATTTTATATTTTTTATATTAATTTGTTCAATTTTTGATTCTAATTAATAAATTATTAATTATTTTAAGATATCTCTTATATTTCTTGAGTAATTTCGCTTTTCATTACAAAAAATTGATTATAATTTATATATTTTATTCAAAATTCAACTCGATTAAAGATTAAGATAAATTTTATATTTTTTATATTAATTTGTTCAATTTTTGATTCTAAATAATAAATTATTAATTATTTTAAGATATCTCTTATATTTCTTGATAAATTGCGCTTTTCATTACAAAAAAACGATTATAATTTATATATTTTAATCAAAATTCAACTCATTTAAATATTAGGATAATATTTATATTTTTTATATTAATTGGTTCAATTTTTGATTGTAAATAATAAATTATTAATTATTTTATTATATCTCATATATTTCTTGAGTAATTGCGCTTTTCATTACAAAAAATTGATTATAATTTATATATTTTATTCAAAATTCAACTCGATTAAAGATTAAGATAAATTTTATATTTTTTATATTAATTTGTTCAATTTTTGATTCTAATTAATAAATTATTAATTATTTTAAGATATCTCTTATATTTCTTGAGTAATTTCGCTTTTCATTACAAAAATTTGATTATAATTTATATATTTTATTCAAAATTCAACTCGATTAAAGATTAAGATAAATTTTATATTTTTTATATTAATTTGTTCATATTTTTGATTCTAATTAATAAATTATTAATTATTTTAAGGTATCTCTTATATTTCTTGAGTAATTTCGCTTTTCATTACAAAAAATTGATTATAATTTATATATTTTATTCAAAATTCAACTCGATTAAAGATTAAGATAAATTTTATATTTTTTATATTAATTTGTTCAATTTTTGATTCTAATTAATAAATTATTAATTATTTTAAGATATCTCTTATATTTCTTGAGTAATTTCGCTTTTCATTACAAAAAATTGATTATCATTTATATATTTTATTCAAAATTCAACTCGATTAAAGATTAAGATAAATTTTATATTTTTTATATTAATTTGTTCAATTTTTGATTCTAAATAATAAATTATTAATTATTTTAAGATATCTCTTATATTTCTTGATAAATTGCGCTTTTCATTACAAAAAAACGATTATAATTTATATATTTTAATCAAAATTCAACTCATTTAAATATTAAGATAATATTTATATTTTTTATATTAATTGGTTCAATTTTTGATTCTAAATAATAAATTATTAATTATTTTATTATATCTCTTACATTTCTTGAGTAATTGCGCTTTTCATTACAAAAAATTGATTATTATTTATATATTTTATTCAAAATTCAACTCTTTTAAATATTAAGATAAATTTTATATTTTTTATATTAATTTGTTCAATTTTTGATTCTAAATAATAAATTATTAATTATTTTAAGATATCTCTTATATTTCTTGAGTAATTGCGCTTTTCATTACAAAAAATTGATTATAATTTATATATTTTATTCAAAATTCAACTAATTTAAATTTTAATATAATTTTAATATTTTTTATATCAATTTGGTCAATTTTTGATTCTAAATAATAAATTATTAATTATTTTAAGATATCTCTTATATTTCTTGATAAATTGCGCTTTTCATTACAAAAAAACGATTATAATTTATATATTTTAATCAAAATTCAACTCATTTAAATATTAAGATAATATTTATATTTTTTATATTAATTGGTTCAATTTTTGATTCTAAATAATAAATTATTAATTATTTTAAGATATCTCTTATATTTCTTGATAAATTGCGCTTTTCATTACAAAAAAACGATTATAATTTATATATTTTATTCAAAATTCAACTCGATTAAAGATTAAGATAAATTTTATATTTTTTATATTAATTTGTTCAATTTTTGATTCTAATTAATAAATTATTAATTATTTTAAGATATCTCTTATATTTCTTGAGTAATTTCGCTTTTCATTACAAAAATTTGATTATAATTTATATATTTTATTCAAAATTCAACTCGATTAAAGATTAAGATAAATTTTATATTTTTTATATTAATTTGTTCAATTTTTGATTCTAATTAATAAATTATTAATTATTTTAAGATATCTCTTATATTTCTTGAATAATTTCGCTTTTCATTACAAAAAATTGATTATCATTTATATATTTTATTCAAAATTCAACTCGATTAAAGATTAAGATAAATTTTATATTTTTTATATTAATTTGTTCAATTTTTGATTCTAAATAATAAATTATTAATTATTTTAAGATATCTCTTATATTTCTTGATAAATTGCGCTTTTCATTACAAAAAAACGATTATAATTTATATATTTTAATCAAAATTCAACTCATTTAAATATTAAGATAATATTTATATTTTTTATATTAATTGGTTCAATTTTTGATTCTAAATAATAAATTATTAATTATTTTATTATATCTCTTACATTTCTTGAGTAATTGCGCTTTTCATTACAAAAAATTGATTATTATTTATATATTTTATTCAAAATTCAACTCTTTTAAATATTAAGATAAATTTTATATTTTTTATATTAATTTGTTCAATTTTTGATTCTAAATAATAAATTATTAATTATTTTAAGATATCTCTTATATTTCTTGAGTAATTGCGCTTTTCATTACAAAAAATTGATTATAATTTATATATTTTATTCAAAATTCAACTAATTTAAATTTTAATATAATTTTAATATTTTTTATATCAATTTGGTCAATTTTTGATTCTAAATAATAAATTATTAATTATTTTAAGATATCTCTTATATTTCTTGATAAATTGCGCTTTTCATTACAAAAAAACGATTATAATTTATATATTTTAATCAAAATTCAACTCATTTAAATATTAAGATAATATTTATATTTTTTATATTAATTGGTTCAATTTTTGATTCTAAATAATAAATTATTAATTATTTTAAGATATCTCTTATATTTCTTGATAAATTGCGCTTTTCATTACAAAAAAACGATTATAATTTATATATTTTATTCAAAATTCAACTCGATTAAAGATTAAGATAAATTTTATATTTTTTATATTAATTTGTTCAATTTTTGATTCTAATTAATAAATTATTAATTATTTTAAGATATCTCTTATATTTCTTGAGTAATTTCGCTTTTCATTACAAAAATTTGATTATAATTTATATATTTTATTCAAAATTCAACTCGATTAAAGATTAAGATAAATTTTATATTTTTTATATTAATTTGTTCATATTTTTGATTCTAATTAATAAATTATTAATTATTTTAAGATATCTCTTATATTTCTTGAGTAATTTCGCTTTTCATTACAAAAAATTGATTATCATTTATATATTTTATTCAAAATTCATTGTTTAAGCCAAATCTAAATTTCACTTAATAATTTTCTATTAATATTATTCTACGTTTTTTGAATTATGAGACTAAGGTAACTGTTGAGGGTTCGGGTTGGTTCGGATAGGCTCGCTATGATTCGTATATGCTAAGTGGGCTTGGCGCGTGGCTTGGCGGAGACATATTGGTGGGGACTGGCTTGAGGTTGGCCGGCAAGACAACAGCTAAAAGACAACACGTTTCTCTACACAACGAATTGTATTAATTATTCTTTCTTCAATATTCACATTTCAACATGTATATCAGGATTGTATAATCGTAATGTATTATAATATAACATATTCCAAATCGAAAGGTATTTATTTAATATATATATATACGAATGATTCGCTCAACGCTGGCTCAACTTACTGTGACGCCATTACGAACGATCATTCAATGCATTTATATCAGGCCTATTGGCTATTATCATATAACAGACCTCTTGATCATTACTATATACAATTAACATTTATAACAAACACACTCCTTTACGTATGCATATAGCTTTCATCAAATGTTAAGTCTTCAGGGAGTTTTTTCTTTGGCCACGCCAAGGTTTTCTCCCTTCATGGGGCTAATAAATTCTTCAATATACACCCCAAATTGAGCATAATTATTTAATAATACCTATTCATATTTAATCCTTCTCCAAACATTTATTTTACAGTAAACAAAAAAAGGGTTTAAAACTGAAGCACGAGAATTAGGCTTAAGGACTAGTTTTCGACGAAACAAATGGTGCCTCCTGGTGAGGTTATGGACTGATAATATCTACATACAACGAGATTAAAAATTGAAAAACATTTCTAAATCAGTGCCTGATCTCCATCAACATCGTGAAACGCAATCAAATTAAGATAAGTTACAAATTTAACTTATTAACAACGCTGTATCCTTTAATTCTATTATTTAATTATTATTATTAAAATTTAATTTTCAATCAATTATCAATTTTAAAATTTTCAATTCCAACAATTAAATCTTATAAGGATTAACAACGCTATAGTCTTTAATTCCATTATTTAATTATTATTATCATTATAAAATTATCAATTTTAAATTTTCAATTCGAACAATTAATTCTTATAAAGATTAATAACGATATATTCTTTAATTCCATTATTTAATTATTACCAAAATTATCAATTTTCAATTCGATCAATCAATTCTTATAAAGATTAATAACGCTATATTCTTTAATTCCATCATTTACTTATTATTATCAAAATTATAAATTTAAAAATTTGTCACTTCCATCAACTAATTCTTATAAAGATTAACGACATTAAATATATCAATACATTATTAATTGGTATTTTTGTTATTATAATTAATTAATATTTCTGCTATTGATATTTAATTATTGTTTTTTAAATACTCTTTTCTAATAATAATATTACTATAGTTATTAAAACATTTCAAAATTATACAAGAAATACTATAGTAACTATAGTTATTAAAACATTTCAGAATTATACAAGAAATAGCAATTTTGCAATTTGCAAAGTTAACAAAACCTTCTTTATAGAACTCTTACAAGGGTACAATATGTAAATATATATATATTGTATCAATTTTATTCATATATAAACAGTAGCCTTTTTATAGAGCTATGACCAGGATACAATATTTAAACATGTGTATTGTATCAATTCATTCATATAATTATTAAAACGTATCTTATGGTATTCCCATCATGGGACACTATTAAAACATACGCCTGCTCACCTGCTTGCGACTTTCATGCCCGTGGCTGAAGTATGTCTGGCCCACGGTCATCATACATTCGATCCGTGATCGTTGTTATAAAACAAACATACGCCTGCTCGTCTGCTTGCGACTTTCATGCCCATGGCTGAAGTATGTCTGGCCCATGGTCATCATACATTCGATCCGTGATCGTTGTTATAAAACAAACATTCGCCTGCTCGCCTACTTGCGACTTTCATGCCCATGGCTGAAGTATGTCTGACCCATGGTCATCATACATTCGATCTCTCAAACGTTGTTATGAACAATCTGTTTCCACGAAACATACACATCGAACAATTTATTCAATAAACCCATTTGGCTAAAGTATATTTAGCCTCATAGTCTCCATACATATCATACTAATTAATTTTATAATTAGTGAACTTTTCATGAGACACTTTTTACAATACATATCCCTAATTCATTCATATAATTAGTATCTTCCTTTTTCCGATATTTAACCATATACATTACACAAATTCATTCATTGAACCTACTTGACTATTCATTCATTAGGCCCACTTGGCTATAATACACCCATTCTCCTGGCTATCATATACTCTTTAAGTGTCCATCTTTCAACTCTCTCTCTCGATTGATCAACGCATATATGATGTTTATAAAATCCTCAAAACACTACCCATCATTTAACAGTATTTCATAATGATACGTCTAAATGATTGGTCACACACAATCTCACGACTTATCTTAAACATCCCAGATTCCAATTAATGATGAATGCCATTATAATGATGCAGGATTCATCAGGTAATTTCATACCAGCTCAATGAGTGCACGATACCTGTGCGACTGCTAATTTCATTATTGAATCGTTAACACATAAATTTTAAATTCCCAAACAAACACGTTCTCTAAGGGAATTTTGTGGATTGGACCGCGTATTGGTGCTTGCTGTTGTGGGTTTGTTCGGGGGATGCGGGCGTGTGCGCGGCGTTTCGGTTGCTACTTCCGCGGACGTTTGGTGGCGATCAAGGGGGTGACGGTCGGGGCGTTGTGTGTGTGTTTGTGCTCTTTGGATGGATTCGCGGTGGCGGGTGTCGGTGTGTGGTTTGGTTTGCGGGGTTCCATTGTAAATAAAAACAACCACCAAAGCTTTAATAAGTAAACATGTTCTATTCCTATAGGAGTAGTTAATGAAATGCAAACTTTCTCAAAAAATCTAATACAAATAAAGTGCAAATCCATGAATAATAAATTCTAAAGATCATTATCCTTCTTGACAGTTAATCAAATTGCTGATCTGAGTACCAGTCAAGTTTTTCCACGTGACATGTTAACGTTTCCACGAAACATTAAATTAACTGATCCACAATTCCATTTACCACGTTCAATAGATATTCTTATTGGCTCAGGAACTAGTTTCTCTCTTTTATCCATTGGACAGATCAATCTTTCAACACATGATTGTTATTGAATTTTGCAAAAAACACAACTTGTGTCCTGTCAACTGACTGATCTGTCAAATCAATTAACTCAATTTATGGAAATTGAAAACACAAATCAAAGAGCTCTAGATCTTTTGATGATTTCATATGTGAAACTTATTATCAAATCCACACTACTCGCAATCCATATGGTCAATATATTGTTAAATTGTCATTCCATATAAATAATGTTGAATTTGGAAATTCTAGAAATCAAGCTTATTGACAATTTTTATCTTTACAGAGGAGATTGAATGCTAACTCACAATTAAAAACTGAATATTGCAAGGTAATGCAAGAAAATATTGATATGGGCCATATGATATATGTCCCCGATGTCCCAGAGCCAGGATATTACATGCCTCATCATCTAGTAATCAAAACCTCCAGCACTACTACTAAGGTGCGGGTCGTGTTCGATTGCTTCTGCCAAATCAGAGAAAGGTATCTCATTGAATGAGGTTCTATTGATTGGTCCTACTATCCAAGATGGTCCATTCACTATGCTGCTACGTTTTCGATCTTACATCTATGTTATGACTTCAGACATCGCTCAGGTGTATTGACAAACCATCGTAAGTTTCAAAGGATTCTATATTATCATAATAATGTTATCAATACCTTTGACCTTCAGAGAATTATCTTTGGAGTCTCTGCTTCATATTTCCTTGCTATTTGGACTATTAATCAGCTTGCTGATAACGAAGCTCATAACTCTCCTAGAACTTTCGAAATTCTAAAAAAGGGATCTTTATGTAGACGATCTTTTAACTGGAACCAATTCTCTGGCTGAAATTCTTCGACTGTGTGTTGATATTAATCAATTGACAAACAAGGTGTTTTAATAGTTGGATGGCGTTTAAAACATGCCGCCCTCTCATTCACGAAAAGAAAAAACATCTAACTCTCTTACCTTCTCATCATCACGTGACCGATTTGATTATCCGTGATATTCACAAATACACATTTCATGCCGGAATCCAAACTACTCTATCCAATCTTCGCCAGACTTTGGACTCTGGATGGTGGGGTCAAGTTCGACGAATCATTCGATGATGCATTGATTTGTCTTCGATATCGACCAGTGTTATTGCATGGAAAGATGGCAGATCTGCCTTCTGCTCGGGTCACCGAGTCAGCTGCTTTTTCTCATTTGGCTGTCGATTACTTCGGTCTCCTGTACATCAAGGAATGAAAATTCTGTAATCGAACAGAGAGTTTTTTATATGGATGTCTCTTCATCTGCATGACCACAAAGGCCATACATCTCGAAATAGTGAGTGATCTAACAACTAACGGTTTTTTCGGTGTTTTTAGACGCTTCATTGGTCGACGAGGTGTCCCATCTCACGTATATCCTGACAATGGTACAAATTTCATAGGTGCAAACAATCAATTACGTGAGCTTTATATATTGTTCTCATCTAAATCCCATCAAGGCATTGTCAACGATTTTGCCTTGCAAAAATTATTACTTGGCGATTTAATCCGCCGCTATCTCTACATTGTAGTGGCATCTGGGAAGCTGAAATGAAATCCTTTAAACATCATTTCAAAACGAGTGGTGAAAGATCAATTATTAACTTTTGAAAAACTTAACTAACTTGCTAGACATATAGAATCTATATTTAATACACACCTCTTGTCTTCATTATCTAACGATCCTAATGATCTTATTGTATTAACTCTTGCTCACATTCTAATCTCTCACAATACTTCCCGAAATTAATATCTCTGATGTTCCAGATTATCGTCTCAACATATGGCAATTCATTACTAAGGCCACACAGTAACTCTGGAAACGATGGTATTTAGAATATCTACACGAACTTCAAACTCGTCACAGATGGCAATGATCTCAAGGTAAACTCGAGATCAACCAGATCATCGTCGACGTCCTTCCTGCAGATGATGGAATATCTCGATTCGCAAGGGATTTTCAAACGAAAACATCACTTTACTATGTTTTTTAACAATTAATTAATCAATACTTGTTGTTAACATTCTAAACCATTGTCCATTCTATTGTAATTACTATATATATCTTGCTCATTGATTCGCAACGGGGGGAGTGTGTTTAAGCCAAATCTAAATTTCACTTAATAATTTTCCATTCATATTATTCTACGTTTTTTGAATTATGACACGAAGGTAAATGTTGAGGGTTCGGGTCGGTTCGTATAGTCTCGCTATGATTCGTATATGCTGAGAGGAAGGCAAGTTGGCTTGGGTGGCTAGGCTGGGTGACATATTGGTTTTGACATGCTTGAGGTTGGCCCGTTGGCCGGCAAGACAACAGATGAAAGACAACACGTTTCTCTACACAATATTGTATTAATATTCTTCATTCTTCATTATTTACATTTCAACATGTATATCAGGATTGTATAATCGTAATGTATTATAATATGTGTTTAATCCAAATCGAAAGGTATTTATTTAATATAGATATACGAATGATTCGCTCAACGCTGGCTCAACTTACTGTGACGCCATTACGAACGATCATTCAATGAATTTATATCAGGCCTATTGGCTATTATCATATATCAAACCTCTTGATCATTACTATACACAATTAACATTTATAACAAACACACTCCTTTTCGTATGCATATAGCTTTCATCAACTGAATAATCTTCAGGGAGTTTTTTCCTTAGTTATACTAAGGTTTTCTCCCTTCTTGGGGCTAATAAATTCTTCAATATACACCCCAAATTGAGTATAATTATTTAATAATACCTATTCATATTTAATCCTTCTCCAAACATTTATTTTACAGTAAACTAAAAAAGGGTTTAAAACTGAAGCACGAGAATTAGGCTTAAGGACTAGTTTTCGACGATACAACTACGAAAATGGAATCTTTATTCATTTCAAACATCAAAATAATTATTAAAATTATTAGTTTTTAACAAAAATTCCCATATAAAAAACAAATCATTTTATTAACGTTTGTGATTCTATTTTTTCTCTTCTTCTTTGAATTTTATTCAATCTAAATTTTTCATTTTCCTCTCCCTATACATACCAATATTATAATTAGGATCCAATTTTTCTCAATACAATTTTTTTTATTTTTATTTTCAATTTTATATCTAGTATAGTATGAGTTAGGAATGGGTAGGTATAATATTGAAAAAAAAGAAAATTGTATACAATAAATTTAGAATAAAAAGATCGTTGGAACAGGAATCCATGAAAAGAACATTTCTAATAATTAATTCAAAAAAAAAAAAAAAAAAAAAAATTCAATTTGTGAAATAAATAATAATTCAAAGTTTTAATATTTTATAATTATTTTTTTTTATTCTATATGAAAGAAACAAAAATAAAGAATACCATTTGTAATTTGGAATTTAATTTCTATTTTGAAAAGTAACAGCAAAATGTAGCAAAATAGAAACTATAATTTATTCAATAATAGATGAGTTGTTTTTTTTTCAGGTGGAAGAAAATTCGAACATTAATTTAGAAATGAATGTAAGTACAAATCATTATTTCATTATTATTATTATTTTTGCATATGATTTCTTATAAATTTCTATTAAACTATATCCATATCAAGACTATTAATAATTGGTTGTTTTATTTTTATTATTTTCAGAATACTTTTCGGCCTATCATTTGGGGATCATCTGTAAGTTGCAATATTGAATTTATTTATCATAAATAATAAATAGTAAATTATATATTAAAAATATATAAATATGTATATTCACTCAATTATAAAAATTCCTATCATTTTACATCACTATTTTATTTTATAATATTCATAAAAATAAATTTATTAATAAAAATTTTATTTTTTTTTTATTTATAGTTTCGGCATATCATTTATCATCCATCATTCATCCAAGTAAGTTTAATTTTTATTTATTATAGTTCACCCAATTTAAATTTCTCATTTATATTAATTTTTTTCTTTCTTTCTTTTTTTGTTTATTTTAGATATTCGAAACTCATAGCATTATATTTTCGGCTACACCAACCCAAAATTTAAACCATTTTAACCACATTTCGGCTGTAAGTATCTGTTTGTATTTGTTTGAATTTGTTTTAATTTTTATATAAAAAAAAAAGAAAGTTTTTTCTATTAATATTATGAAAATTATTGTAATTAATTTCTTGACTAATACCATTTTTTTCTTTTTCTATTTTTAGATCCAAATTTACTATCATTTTGAAGTAAATAATTTATAAAATGATATTTCAAATGTTTTTTTTTTTTTTTTCAAGTAAGCCAATTTAAAAGAAAAATTACTTTTCTTAATTTCAGAATTCACCATCAACGTCAACTTCATCATCATTATCATCATCACAATCATCATTATCATCCTCATCCTCATCGGCCTCATCCTCTTCTTTTGAAGAGTTTGGGGCCCCCCTAAATACGGTAAGTGGATATTATTTATTGATTTTTACTATCTCGCCAGAGATAGTATTTTCGTTGTCGAGATTTGGATGTTTTGAAGGTCCCTGAGTCATTTTCACTAAAATAAGATTGAGAATAATATCTGTGTGTGTGTGTATGTAGATAAGATTACGTAAAAACGGTTGGAGCTAGAATAATGCAATTTGGTACACGGGCATTATTCAAAAGTCATAGTTTTCTATCAACTTTTGAGAAATGTAGCTCTTTCGGAAGAAGGTCATTCATTACTTACCATGTTTTGATTTAGGTTTGATAGTTTTTCCTATGATTATAATTGTTAATAATTGTAGAAAACTGCTAGATATAGAATTTCACCTTTATTGAATCGCTGAAAGTACCGGAATTAATTGTTTAACAAGTTGTTTGGCAATCACGCGCCAGCGCGAGCACATAACGTAACGTGGTGCCATCAACAAAGAGCCAAACACGCGCTGGTTTAATAAATATTATTTATTAATTTTAATTTATAATTTCATTAATTCAATGAAATTGAAATAGAATAGGTTTATTCAATTCCAATTGAGAGAGGCTCGAGTGGAGACACTGCCGATTTTTTACTTAGTTATCGAATTATTTCAATTCCATTGTTTTCAATCGAATTAATGAAATGGATCCATTTTCTTTTTTTGTTTTTAGGGACGACCTGCCGCAGCCCTAAGGGATGTTTTGGACGGGAATGGGTTTTTAGATAGGTTGCGGGAGGAAATATACAGGCTCTCACAGCGGTACGAGTATCGTCTCGTATTGCACCCTCGGGTGCCGTCTACACTCACCAACATTGTAGTTGTCCTGATATTAGTTCCAATAGTGTGCTATTTGCGCTGGAGGAACTAATATTGGGACAACTGATGGCCAAGTCCCGGGGTGTGTGAGTCTGTGTATCGGGTGGGTAGGGGGATGAAGAGGAGGGGTGGTAGGAGGGGTAGGGTTTAAGAGGAGGGGTGGGAAAATGGGAAATAGGGGGATGAAGAGGAGGGGACGGGGTTGAGGGCTAAATTCTGGGATGTTTCGGATGGGAATGGGTTTCTAAATTGCCTGAGGAAATATACAGGCTCTCACAGCGGTACGAGTATCGTATCCTATTGCGATTTCGGGTGCCGCCCGGCTCTCACAGCGGTACGAGTATCGTATCCTATTGCGACCGACCTCCACCTTCCTAGCTATCCTCTAAAAAAGCTTCACTTTTTATTATCGCTAGAGGAATTAGCTATAAATCAACTGAAAATCCAAATCCAAATGAAAATGGGAGAGAAGGAAGAAGATGAACTGCTACAATGGAAATCAAAAAGAAAAATATCACAAATTATCAGGTAATAACATATATTAATGATATTAACTAAATTAATGTCACAATTATCTAGAAAAATTAAAAAAAAATATTTTTATTAAATTATTAAAAAATTCATTAAATTAAATTTTTTACAGATTAATTATATCAACCATTTTTTTCATAATAATTGAAAAGAAAAGAAAAAAATAGAAATCTTTCAATTGAAATCAATCAAATTCATATAAAAATCATAAAATTGATTTCAATGGTAATTATCGAACTAACTATCACAACAGAAGAAGAAGAAAGAAGATATTCTACATTATTCTATTCTATTGTAGCATCCAAACGATTCCTATTCAATTATTTTCCATAAGTTCATCTCATATCCTTCCAGATTGACTACTCAAGCTTAATTGTTTCATTTCCTCCTCGAAAATCCCTCATCGCTTGTGCTTGGCATTGGCTAGAAGAACAGCGTCAGCTATTTGCAGCCAAGAAGATGCACTACATCCAGTAGTAGAGGTCCAGGGGTCGTCCACAACGATAAAAACACTCCACATGGTTACTGGTTACCACGGTAGCAACTATCGTTGCGATTGTGGCGATTTGAGTTAATGATTGTAACGTGAGCATGAATATTGTAATCGACAACTGGAACTCATTCATCATTATTGATCGTTAGAGAAGAAGACATCATCGATGAGGCGACAACGGAGACAACTGTCGCCAAGAGATTATTATTCAAGATTCAAGCAATATTCAAGCACTTGCATACTTCCACACACACATCCATCAAGATTTCAAGATTTCAAGATATCAAGATATCAAGAAACAAGAAACAAGAACCAGCAACATTTCTACATTATTCTATTTGTGATTTATAATATGTATAATACAAATATATATACATATTTCTAGAATTTCGATCTATTTTTTTCTTTCTATTTTATTTCATTCCTTTTCTATTTTTAATTGAGATCCTAATTGATCGTAATTTAATTCATTTTTCAAAAATATCAACAAAATAAGAATAAGAATAAGAATAAGAATAGGTAATCATTATAAAATAAATAGGACTAGTAAATCTTAACCATTCCAATAAATAAGATAACTAGTAGTTGAAAGCAATTTCAATTTTGGAATTAATCTTGTTTGTTATCAATTATATATAAAAATTCAAACAATCTTTAACCACACATATTAAGAATTAAAAATCAATATAACAACAAATTAAAGAAATAATCTCTTTTTGAATTTATTATTATTGAAAATAATTGATAGTGGATCTGTTAAATTACTATTCAATAAATTAAGCCATTCATCATAACTAAAACAAGTCACAGGAACTCTCCAATTGGCCAAATACAATGAAATACAGTTTCAATTAACAATTCGATTTCATTTACCTCATGGAAACATCCTCGAAATTCATTTTCTCGTTTTTCTACTAATTATGAAAAAAAAATAGTGTTTATTCTACTATAGATATTCATTTTTTATGATCCATTAGATAATGATCCAATGAGATAATGAATGAGAAACAATGTCTCCTTTCGCGCCCATATCACTTTGGAAACGCCAAGTAGTAGTAGTACAGACATCAATAGTGATAATCTATTTTCAAATGGAACAATTCTTGATGTTCAACTTTTCTTTTTTCCTGAAATATTTATAAAATAGAATTATAAATGAACTGATTGTGCAAGGCGCAAAATTTAGGAAAATTACTATTGTTAAATTTGGAGAATACTGCCGGTGGTTTTGACTCTTGGGGAGTGCTGCTCTGACGGTGCAACCCAAAACCATCGAGGGATTCCCAAAGGTGTGTGATCGGGGGCCCCGCTCACTGCCCCATGAGAAGGAAGACGGAATCAAATCCTTGTACTGAAAGCTTCTAAGTTTCTGATTCTCCATTTTGTTATTCATTTACATATCTATTCTTTTCCATTTATATTATAATTAAAAATAAATTTATATACTAGAAAGAAAAATCTCCAAGTGATCAATTATTTGCAATTGCACCTCATCGATCATCGATATCTTAATCTTCATCCTAATTCATATCATCTATTAAAGTAGCCAATTAATTCATTAGTTGGTCTATTTTTGGTCTAATATAGATTATATAAAATTTCAAATACCTAGCTTCTTTTAAAAAAACAAAGTTTATTAGTTATTCTTTACAGACTGTTTAAAAAATTATTGCCAATAAATATTTTTTATTCTTTTTTTAAAATATGTACATAAAAATCAAATATTGATATACAATTCTTCGATTTCAATTTGTCAAAAGAGCGAACAGACAGACAAAGAGACAGACGCCAAGTGAAGTTAAGAAAAACGTTATAAAAAAATCAGTTTAATTAAGTGGATTGTAAATGCTGGTTTAGTCTTAAGTTTTTGGAGGTTAATAACAGGGAGCATAATAAAACAAAATGGCTAACTTTGTTTTATAAACATTTATTAACTAATAAAATTAACTAATGCTAAAGAGTTAATAATAACAATATTGATTTGTTTTAATATCAATGTCAAGAACACAAAAAGAAAAAACAAAAAAACAAACAACAAATATCGAAAGTACAATCAAATAAAAAACAAAGTAAGAATTTAGATTTTTATAAATACCTTGTAAGTTGAAATAATTAAAATTAGACATACGTCAATATAATCATCATACCATTAAATATATATCAGATTGCCTCTATACTTTTTAAAATATATCTATTCTATTCGTATTCAAACTTGAATATTTGAATAAGAAAGAAAAAAGACAACAAAACTCTCAGAGATAAGAAAAAAAAGAAAACAAACAATAACTTGATGGGGACAGAAGTGTAGTTATGAACGCCTCGAAATATGAAAATAAAATAAAAATGTTTACTCCTATTTCTCTTATGCAAAATTCAACTCGTTTAAATATTAAGATAATATTTATATTTTTTATATCAATTTGTTCAATTTTCGATTTTAAATAAGAAATATTTAATTATTTTAAGATATATTTTATATTTCCTTAGTAATTGCGCTTTTTCATTACAAAAAATCTATTTTATTTATATATTTGATTCAAAATTCAACTATACAAAATATTAAGATTTTAGTAATATTTTTTATATCAATTTGTTCAATTTTTCATTTTAAATAAGAAATATTTAATTATATTAAGATATCTTTTATATTTCCTGAGTAATTGGGCTTTTTCATTACAAAAAATCTAATTTATTTATATATATAAATTATATTTATAACTTCTTTTAACCTTAGTGTAATTAGTTTAGGATAGAGGGCTTATTAAGTATTTATTAAGTATTAATGTAAGATAAGCAGTTTAATTTTGATTGTGTATATAATATATTCTATAAATAACGTGTAATTTAATTATTCTTTTATTTTTTAAAAATATGGATAAGTTGATAGATACATTTTGTAAAAGCTGTTCGATTTGCATAGAAAATAAGGTTCGTAGGAGTAGACTAATTGGTTTAATGTCAAAACTAGGCCCAGCGACAGAACCATATGAGATCATGTCTATTGACACGGTTGGTGGATTTGGAGGTAATAGATCACCAAAGAAATATTTACATATCTTGTTAGATCATTTTAGTAGATACACTTGGATTTTAACATCAGTAAGCCAATGTTCTAGAGATTTTATAAAGATGATTGACCCAATAGCAAAGAAAAACAAAATTAAAATTCTGTTAGCTGATCAATATTCGGGATTGCAATCTACAGAATTTCAAAAATATCTTACTGGGATGAATATCAAATTGATATATACCTCGATTGACTGTCCACAATCGAATGGACTTAATGAGAGGTTAAACCAGACGTTGGTTAATCGAATCAGGTGCAAGGTGAATAGTGGAGATAGAAGAGCTTGGTCGAAAATTGCGGAAGAGTGTGCGTGTGAATATAATCGCACAATTCATACAGCAACCAAGTATGAACCTGGCTATCTACTTTTCGGGAAACAATCCAGTATTTCTCCTTTCGAAATAAAAAGTGATCTATTAGAAGATAGAAGAAGAGCCTTGTTAAATTCTTCAAAAAACTTTGAAATAAACAAGAGAAGATTTGACAAGAACAGAAGAGAGTATGAATTTTCTGATGGGGATGAAGTTTACATAGAAAATGGAAATAAACTAAATAGGAAAAAATTGGATAAAGTAAGAATAGGTCCTTATAAAATTTAAAAAGAATTTCTTCCTCGATATATAAAGTTAATTGGGGTTAAAAAGGGAAAACTTGTTCATTCAAGCAAATTATCACCTTTTCAGTGAAAAAGTGACCTTTGGGGGGGAGGTATAAATTATATTTATAACTTCTTTTAACCTTAGTGTATATAGTTTAGGATAGAGGGCTTATTAAGTATTTATTAAGTATTAATGTAAGATAAGCAGTTAGTTTAATTTTGATTGTGTATATAATATATTCTATAAATAACGTGTAATTTAATTATTCTTTTAGGTATGTATTATTTAAATGTGTAAATATTCTAATAATTGTATAATAATTGTAAATATTCTTTTAGAATTAATAAAATCACGA